>NC_069426.1:12517142-12544503 GCF_026875155.1 Cherax quadricarinatus
AAAACCCCCTTTTTTTTAAATTTTGTAAAAAAAGGGGAGTTTGGAAAATTTTTTTAAGAAAAGGGGTAAAAATTTAAAAGAAATGGGGGGAAAATGAAGTGTTTTTGGATTAATGTTTGGTAGATAAAAGGACTGTTGAGTAGACTTCAGGATGTAAATGTTTATAGAGGGGCCACAGATATATTAGATCACTTTCTTTTTGTAGCTACATCTGTAGTAAAAGGTAGATGGATACAGGAGAATAGAAGGATGGAAGAGAAAGATAAGATAAGATAAGATTTTGTTGGATTTTAACCCAGAGGGTTAGCCCCCAGGATACCCAGAAAGGTCAGTGACGTCATCGAGGACTGTCTAACTTATTCCCATTGGGTCCTTAATCTTGTCCCCAGGGCGACCACACCAGTCGACAAACACCCAGGTACCTTTTTGCTGCAGGTGAACAGACAATAGGTGTAAAGGAAAGTGTCGGAATTTCCACCCGCGGATCGAACCCGGGCCCTCCGTGTGTGAAGCGGAGCTTTACCCCAGCCACCGGGCACGAGAGAGGTGAAGGTTTATAAACTAAAAGAGGAGGCAGTTAGGGTAAGATATAAACAGCTATTAAGGATAGATGGGCTAATGAGAGCATAGGCAATGGGGTCGAAGAGGTATGGGGTAGGTTTAAAAATGTAGTGTTAGAGTGTTCAGAAAGAAGTTTGTGGTTACAGGAAAGTGTGTGTGGGAGGGAAGAGGAGCGATTGGTGGAATGATGATGTAAAAGGAGAGTAGTAAGGGAGAAAAGTTAGCATATGAGAAGTTTTTACAAAGTAGAAGTGATGCAAGGAGGGAAGAGTATATGGAGAAAAAGAAGAGGTTAAGAGAGTGGTGAAGCAATGTAAAAAGAGAGCAAATGAGAGAGTGGGTGAGATGTTATCAACAAATTTTGTTGAAAATAAGAAAAAGTTTTGGAGTGAGATTAACAAGTTAAGAAAGCCTAGAGAACAAATGGATTTGTCAGTTAAAAATAGGAGAGGAGAGTTATTAAATGGAGAGTTAGAGGTATTGGGAAGAGGGAGGGAATATTTTGAGGAATTGTTAAATGTTGATGAAGATAGGGAAGCTGTGATTTCGTGTATAGGGCAAGGAGGAACAACATCTTGTAGGAGTGAGGAAGAGCCAGTTGTGAGTGTGGGGGAAGTTCGTGAGGCAGTAGGAAAATGAAAGGGGTAAGGCAGCCGGGATTGATGGGATAAAGATAGAAATGTTAAAAGCAGGTGGGGATATAGTTTTGAAGTGGTTGGTGCAATTATTTAATAAATGTATGGAAGAGGGTAAGGTACCTAGGATTGGCAGAGAGCATGCATAGTTCCTTTGTATAAAGGCAAAGGGGATAAAAGAGAGTGCAAAAATTATAGGGGGATAAGTCTGTTGAGTATACCTGGCAAAGTGTATGGTAGAGTTATTATTGAAAGAATTAAGAGTAAGATGGAGAATAGGATAGCAGATGAACAAGGAGGCTTTAGGAAAGGTAGGGGTGTGTGGACCAGGTGTTTACAGTGAAACGTATAAGTGAACAGTATTTAGATAAGGCTAAAGAGGTCTTTGTGGATTTATGGATTTGGAAAAGGCGTATGACAGGGTGGATAGGGGGGCAATGTGGCAGATGTTGCAGGTGTATGGTGTAGGAGGTAGGTTACTGAAAGCAGTGAAGAGTTTTTACGAGGATAGTGAGGCTCAAGTTAGAGTATGTAGGAAAGAGGGAAATTATTTCCAGTAAAAGTAGGCCTTAGACAAGGATGTGTGATGTCACCGTGCTTGTTTAATATATTTTTAGATGGGGTTGTAAGAGAAGTAAATGCGAGGGTCTTGGCAAGAGGCGTGGAGTTTAAAAGATAAAGAATCACACACAAAATGGGAGTTGTCACAGCTGCTCTTGCTGATGGACACTGTGCTCTTGGGAGATTCTGAGAGAAGTTGCAGAGATTGGTGGATGAATTTGGTAGGGTGTGCAAAGAAGAAAATTGAAAGTGAAAACAGGAAAGAGTAAGGTTTTGAGGATAACAAAAAGATTAGGTGGATGAAAAATTGGATATCAGATTGGAGGGAGAGAGTATGGAGGAGGTGAATGTATTCAGATATTTGGGAGTGGACGTGTCACGGATGGGTCTATGAAAAAATGAGGTGAATCATAGAATTGTGAGGGGAAGGGTGAGTGGTGCACTAGGAGTCTGTGGAGACAAAGACTTTGTCCTTGGAGGGCAAAAGAGGGGAATGTATGGAGTATAGTTTTACCAGAACGTCTTTATATGGGTGTGAAGCATGGGGTGATGAATTTTTGGCAGCGAGGAGAAGGCTGGAGGCAGTGGAGATGCATGTTGAGGACAATGTGTGGTGTGAATATAATGCAGAGAATTCGTAGTTTGGAAGTTAGGGGGGGGAGTGTGCGGTATTACCAAAACTGTTGTCCAGAGGGCTGAGAAGGGTTGTTGAGGTGGTTCGGACATGTGGAGAGAATGGAGCGAAACAGAATAACTTCAAGAGTGTATCAGTCTGTAGTGGAAGGAAGGCGGGGTAGGGGTCGGCCTAGGAAAGGTTGGAGGGAGGGGTTAAAGGAGTTTTGTGTGCGAGGGGCTTGGACTTCCAGCAGGCATGCGTGAGCGTGTTTGATAGGAGTGAATGGAGACAAATGGTTTTTAATACTTGACATGCTGTTGGAGTGTGAGCAAAGTAACATTTATGAAGGGATTCAGGGAAACTGGCAGGCCGGACTTGAGTCCTGGAGATGGGAAGTACAGTGCCTGCACTCTGAAGGAGGGGTGTTAATGTTGCAGTTAAAAACTGTAGTGTAAAGCACCCTTCTGGCAAGACAGTGATGGAGTGAATGATGGTGAAAGTTTTTCTTTTTCGGGCCACCCTGCCTTGGTGGGAATCGGCCAGTGTGATAATCAAAAAAAAAAAATAATAGTAACACAAAAATTATCATACATAGTAACATGTACATTAACCACCAGAGTATCCCAGGCCGTCTCAGAGACTTGTTCTCAGGGTCCCCAAATTTCAAAAAAAAAAAAATATATTTTTTTTTTATGAAAAGATAGTTTTTTTTTTTTTAAACATTATAGGCTAAACAAAAAATTTTTTACCATCAATACTTACTGAGATATGGAGGCATGAAGTTGGCAGAAAATGCCAGTATATGGTAACATCACCGAGTGCTGTCACCCAGTATTGTTTTTTTTTTTTTTTAGGTATATTTTTCTATTATATTTTATTTTTTTTTTTCCAAGTAACTTTTATGGCCTGTGAGACCAATATTAGCACTATTTTATAAGTTTTTTCTCTCTATTTACTACAAATACTCCACAAACACTGTTGTTCTTATATTGTTTATAATTGTTGTTTTACAAAACAAGCAATGTAAAATGTTGTTTATTACTATTTTTCTATGTTTTATATACACATATATAGTCAGAGGGAGATTTTTTAGAAGTTCTGCAGTCTGTGGAAGTCTTTGAAACATAGTGTCATGCACAGTTGTTTTTTTACCCCTCCTCACACATAAAAACGAGTGTCTCTGCTTTGTTGTGGGCATTTTTTTGTATGTGCACAGACAAAAACACCTCTTCTAGCCTTTTTCTTGAAAGCAGTAGCAGGCAGTTTTACCAGGAAGTGATACCATGCTTCAGACGAGCAGGTAGTTGTTGATAATTTATTGGCGGTCTATTGCAGGTGTGTTCCTTGGTATTTGAATACTGTTTGTCCGATGACAGACAAACAGAATTCGCCATATGGTGGTTTGTTTTTGGCCCTCATCTTAAAACATTTATAAGCATTGAGCATGGAAATGTCCAGAAGAGGGAAAAAGAGTTTTTTGTACCACTTCAAAACTCTTGCGAACACAATCAGCAAACCCAATCTGCATGTCACATTTGTCCACTGAGTAACACATTTGGGTTTGGGTCATTTCTTTTAGGGTGAACAATGACACAGTGTGACATCTCGTTTGTCATGCCACCGAAATGGCATGATGTCATTGGCAGCAAACGACTAAAACCTCACCTGTAGAGTGCCAGCGTCAAACCTGGGCATATGTTTATGATTTGCATGCACTGTGCCACACACATCTGCCCATGTTCACTCACAAAAAATCCCTGAGTGAGGGCTTGTGTACCAGTTATCAGTATATAATATATCCCTCTTCCCAAGATATGGTTTCTATCATTGTTCTAACCACATCACCAGAAGATGCCCAAAAACTTCCGGGGTTTTTTGCAATGTATAACTTCCAGTGTACACAATATTCTCCAATACCAGATCACTAAAAATCACAAAGCACAAACAACTTTATACCAAAGCGTTTCCTCTTGCTTGGTATGTACTGCTTGAAAGAGAGTTTCCTTTAAACAGAATCAAAGACTTATCAATTACAAGTTTCCTGAATGGATAAAAATACATATCGAAATTCTTTCAAATACACGAACACATTCCAAATTTCCCATATAAACCTGTCTTTTTTTGTCAGGTCGGGTTTTTTGTCTGAGAAGTGAAGATACGTAATAGTAGCACAAATCAATTCACTCCCATTATATCACTGAAACCTGGGTTGCAATCAGGCGGTCTTGTTGACCAGTATGATTTCACAGTTGCTTATATACATGTGGCATAAGTATTATGGTGGCAAAAAAGATACATCTCAGCCACAGTTGTCTTCTTCCACCTTGTAGCTGGGGATTGGTGAAAGTATGTTTGCCACGGGGTACTCGTTGTATCTGTTGCTTTCCCTGACAATAATTTTTCCCTCAGGGGTTTGTCAAAGAAAAACTCGAAACATTCCAGTTCAGTGGCATTATTCCCCAGTGTACAACATGGCCGTATTTCACTTTGGCTTTCGTCAAAAAGGGGGGGATTTGGGAAAAAACTTGACAGCTTTCTGCCAATCCCAGGTGTGGTCTGCTTGTGGGTACTGGAACCCGTGACAGGTGGTTGGGTTGTGGAGGCTGGTGTGGCAGGTGGGTGGGGGATGGTGGCCTTTGTTGTAGATCAGCGAGGCAGCGGCGTGGGTTTGGGAGCAGGCCCACTGCTGGGGCCTCACTGCCGGCACCACCATACCACCACCATCATGCACATTTTTCCATCCCAATTGCAACACTATCATCGTCATTTTCATGTCTATTCCGTTTGTACAGCCAGGGATGAACTCCGAGATTACTCCTCCCCCTTGGAATAGCATATGGCACACTACCAGAGTGCATACATCGTCGTATATAAATGACACTTCACTGGAGAATATTGCACTTCCACTATCACTACTGGAATTGGTTTCAAGAGCTTGTAGTTCTATTCAGTTCACTATCATCTCCAATGCTCACATCTGAGTCCGGGATTTGGGAAAAAAAGGAGTTTCCTATTTGATTCTGGTAAAACTGAATGTGAACAAAACGGCCCAGCAGCAAGTGGAAGGCTGAGGTCATCTGGGTTTTCCTCACTGTTTCCGATATTATTGGTCATTATTTGGTCAGTACGGTGAGGTCAGTGGTCCGTGTGGTCATACCTGCCTAGCTCTTGGGAGTTAGCATGGGCTGTTACCAAGCACCATGGCTTGTTGTAGTGCTTTTGAATCTCAGGTTCAAGTGTTGAAAAAGGAGATTCTACTTCTTCCAGAGGAAAATAGGAGGCTGAAGCTTCGCATGGATGAATTTGCAAGCAAGTGTGAGAAGGATTTAGCTGATAAGGTAAGAATGGTTCACCAGCAGTGAATTGGCAGCCACTTTAATTTGCAAGTGGTTCACAGCTCAGGAAGAAGGAAGATGAGGAGAGTTAATAGAGAAGATGTGAAGGTAGGAAATCGATTCCTGTTCTCAAAGACGAGTGTACTTCATGGTTAGTGAGGTTGAAGGTACCACTGATTTCCCTGCTAATCAAGGTAAGAATATTTTAATAGAAAGGCGATTCTCAGGTAAGATATATGGCCCGTGCATTTTGTAACAGAGACAGAAGGGTCAGACAGAGAGTGTGTCTTCCTGGAGCTGGTGTTGGTGACATAGTCAGCAGATTGGATAATATTATGGCAGGTAATGGAACAAGCCCATTATCTGTCTTATTGCTGGGGTAATGACATTGGGGAAGGGCGGGAGGGGAGGAGCTGCTGGATAAGTACAGGTCAGCCTTTAGAAGTAGTTAGGTCTAAGCGAGGGATCCCAGTCATATGAAAGCATCTTGCCTAGAAAGGGAGTGGGCAATGAATGGATGTCAAGGGCAATTGGCAAAAATTGCTTGCTAGACAGTACTGCAAGGAACTTGCAATCCCATTCATTGAAAACGGGGACCTATTCTTTGGCAAACGTGATATGTATGCAAGGGATGGGGTTCATCTCTCTGGATGGAGTGGTTGCATTAGCCAATTCAGTTGAGAGGGCAATTGATGACTTGTCTAGGAATTTAAACTGATAGATTATAGGGCAGCATTGGGGTTAAAAACAGCAGTTGTTACCGGAAACCTCAGGGATATTGTTTAAAAGACAACATTCAAAATAAAGTTGCTAGTAATGGCAAATAAATTGATCAATAAACAAAGAGAGATAGTAGAGGGCAACGAGTGATTAGCTTCCTTTAAAGGGTTTTTACTATACAAATAGTAGGAGTCTAAGAAATAAGTTTAGATGAGCTAAAATTACTTGCAAGTGTAGGTAATAAAAATATTATTGGTATAACAGAGCCCCTGATACAACCTAAAAGATAGAGAAATGCCTTCTGAATGAAACATACAGGGTTATAAACTATTCCACACTGATAGGGTCAACAGGAAGGGTGGTGATGTGGCAATGTATGTATAAGATTAGAAACATAGAACACAGAATCTTTTTTGGCTACAGTTTCTCGAGGGACGTGACAAATTAATTGGGGGTGTGATTTATAGGCCCTCAAACCTTGATAGGGAGGGCAGTTAAGCTTTTAATGGGACGAAATTCATAAGGCATCTAGATATGAAAATGTTGTGATAATGGAGATTTTAACTTTAAGACAAATTGTTTGGGAAACCCATATGACGGGAAAAACTTGAGTCTAGTGACTTTTCTTGATACTGTTCAGGATTGGTTTTTTTATAACAGGTTGTGCAGAATCAACTAGAGGAAACAATCTGCTTGACTTGGTTCTTGCCAACAAAGATTCACTAATTAATAATCTTGAAGTTTTAAAGGTGAGCTTGGGGAAAGTGATCACAAATCACTTAGTTTCAATATACATGGAATTACCCAGATAACTGCAATCAAATCTCTTCCCGATTTTCACTTGGCCGACTTCATGAGACGAAAAATTACCTGGTGGGGCTAAATTGGGATGTCCCACTATGGGTCAGGTAGGTGATCTTGGTTGCCAATATGACGTTTTTCAGAGCATAGTTCTAGCTGCCCAGACAACTTTTGTTCCGAGTAGGGAAATTTTATCTAACAAAAATGATCCCAAATGGATGAACAATAGATTAAAACATCTCATTGGTCAAAAGAGAGGCATATATAGGCATATCAAAAGAGGGAAGGACAGTTATGAAATCAATATATTCAATTAAAGAGAAATAAAAAAAGGAATAAGAAAATGCAAAAGGATTATGAAGCTAAGGCCACAAGGGATTCGAAGACTAACCAAAGGTTCTTTGAGGATACAGAAGTAAGATTAGGGACAAGATTGGCCCACTTAAGAGTAACTCGGTCAGATCACTGACATGATAAAAAATATGTGTGAAATTCTAAATACCTACTTTCCCCTCAGTTTTCACCCAGGAAAAAAAGTACGATATTTTCCCGAAATAAATAGATTATGTAGAACAGGATGTAATAAACTATTACGATTGCGATAACTAGTGACATGGTCCTCAGACAAATAGAGAAACTAAAACCTAACAAATCCTTAGGCCCTGATGAACTGTTTGCAAGGGGGTTAAAGGAATGTAAAGAGGAAAATTAGCATACCTTGGCTAATCTTTTAACATGTCCTACAAAACTGGCATAGTGCCTGATAAGTGGAAAATGGCAAATGTAATACCTATTTACAAGGCAGGTGACAGGTCCTTGGCTTCGAACTATAGACCAATAAGCCTTACCTCTATAGTGGGAAAATTTATGGAATCAATAATTGGGGAAGCAATTCGTAGCCATCTGGACAGGCACAGACTGATTAATGAATCTCAACACGGTTTTACAAAGGGGCGTTCCTGTCTTACGAATTTACTAACTTTTTTCACTAAGGTGTCTGAGGAGGTAAATCATGGTAATGAATATGATATTGTGTATATGGACTTTAGTAAGGCTTTCGTAAAAGGACACAAGTGCAACTAATGTGACATTTTATTGTGGCAACGTTTCGCTCTCCAGGAGCTTTATCAAGCTCCTGGAGAGCGAAACGTTGCCACAATAAAATGTAACATTAGTTGCACTTGTGTCCTTTTACTTTACACTTTGTCAGTAATTCTACCAACTTTATTACAGTAAGGCTTTCGATATAGTTCCACACCAGAGGCTATTGAGTAAACTTAGGGCACACGGAATAGGAGGAGAAATTTTTTCCTGGATAGAGGCATGGCTGACAAATAGACAGCAGAGAGTTTGCATAAATGGGGAAAAATCAGAATGGGGGCACGTCACAAGCGGTGTTCCTCAGGGGTCAGTGTTGGGCCCGTTGTTGTTCACAATTTACATAAACGACATAGATGAGGGAATAAATAGTGACATAAGCAAATTTGCTGATGACACCAAAATAGGCCATCCAATTCATTCTAATGAGGACATTAGAGCACTCCAAGATGATTGGAATAGACTGACGTAATGGTCGGAGAAGTGGCAGATGCAGTTTAATATTGACAAATGCAAAGTTCTAAATGTTGGACAGTTAAATAACCATGCCACATATAAACTAAATAATATAGATCTTAATACTACTGATTGCGTAAAAGATTTAGGAGTTCTGGTTAGCAGCAACCTAAAACCAAGACAACAGTGCATTAGTGTTAGCAATAAAGCTAACAGAATTTTTGGCTTCATATCTAGAAGTATAAATAATAGAAGTCCTCAGGTTGTTCTTCAACTCTATATATCCTTGGTTAGGCCTCATTTAGACTATGCTGCTCAGTTCTGGTCACCGTATTACAGAATGGATATAAATGCTCTGGAAAACGTACAAAGGAGGACGACAAAGATGATCCCATGTATCAGAAATCTTCCCTATGAGGATAGACTGAGGGCCCTGAATCTGCACTCTCTCGAAAGGCATAGAATTAGGGGGGATATGATCGAGGTGTATAAATGGAAATCAGGAATAAATAAAGGGGATGTAAATAGCGTGCTGAAAATTTCCAGCCATGACAGGACTTGCAGCAATGGTTTCAAGTTGGAAAAATTGATTCATGAATGATATAGGAAAGCACTGGTTTCGTAATAGAGTTGTGGATGAGTGGAACAAACTCCCAAGTACAGTTATTAAGGCTAAAACGTTGTGTAGTTTTGAAAATAGGTTAGATAAATACATGAGTGGGTGTGGGTGGCTGTGAGTTGACCTGACTAGCTTGTGCTGCTGGGTCTGGTGCAGTGCTCCATCTTTGAGTAGAGATGACCAGGCTGGGTGGGTCATTTTGATAATCCGGGGTGTGGGTCATTGGTCTAATCCATGGGGGAAACATGGACCTGCTCCACCTGGGTCAGTAGGCCTGTTGCAGTGTTCCTTCTTTCTTATGTTATTTTATTTTTTTTATTATCACGCTGGCCGATTCCCCCCTCAAGGCGGGGTGGCCCGAAAAAAGAAAAACTTTCACCATCATTCACTCCATCACTGTCTTGCCAGAAGGGTGCTTTACACTACAGTTTTTAAACTGCAACATTAACACCCCTCCTTCAGAGTGCAGGCACTGTACTTCCCATCTCCAGGGCTCAAGTCCGGCCTGCTGGTTTCCCTGAACCCCTTCATAGATGTTACTTTGCCACTCCCAACAGATGTCAGTATTAAAAACCATTCGTCTCCATTCACTCCTATCAAACACGCTCACACATGCCTGCTAAAAGTCCAGCCCCTCGCACACAAAAACCTCCTTTACCCCCTTTCCCTCCAACCTTTCCTAGGCCGACCCCTACCCCCCTTCCTTCCACTACAGACGATACACTCTTGAAATCATTCTGTTTCGCTCCATTCTCTCTACATGTCCGAACCACCTCAACAACCCTTCCTCACCCCCTCGGGACAACAGTTTTGGTAATCCCGCACCTCCTCCTAACTTCCAAACTACGAATTCTCTGAAATTATATTCACACCACACATTGCCCTCAGACATGACATCCCACTGCCTCCAGCCTTCTCCTCCTGCAACATTCATCACCCATGCTTAAACACCCATATAAGAGCGTTGGTAAAACTATGCTCTCATACATTCCCCTCTTTGCCTCCAAGGACAAAGTTCTTTGTCTCCACAGACTCCTAAGTGCACCACTCACCCTTTTCCCCTCATCAATTCATAGACCCATCCGCTGACACGTCCACTCCCAAATATCTGAATACATTCACCTCCTCCATACTCTCTCCCTCCAATCTGATATACAGTCTTTCATCACCTAATCTTTTTGTTATCCTCATAGCCTTTCTCTTTCCTGTATTCACTTTTAATTTTCTTCATTTGCACACCTAACCAAATTCATCCACCAATCTCTGCAACTTCCTTCAGAATCCCCCCATGCACAGTTGTCATCAGCAAAAAAGCAACTGTGACAACTCCCACTTTATGTGTGATTCTTTATCTTTTAAACTCACACGCCTCTTGCCCAAAACCCTCGCATTTACTTCTCTTACAACCCCATCTATAATATACTAAACAACCCCGGTGACATCACACATCCTTGTCTAAGGCCTACTTTTACTGGAAATAATCTCCCTCTTTCCTAACTTGAGCCTCACTATCTCGTAAAAACTCTTCACTGCTTTTAGTAACCTACCTCCTATACCATACACCTGCAACATCTGCCCCATTGCCCCCCTATTTCCCCCCTGACATATGCCTTTTCCAAAACCATAAAAAGCCACAAAGACCTCTTTAGCCTTATCTAAAAAACTGTTCACTTATATGTTTCCATGTAAACACCTGGGCCACACCTGGTCATTTTGATAATCCGGGGTGTGGGGCATTGGTCTAATCCATGGGGAAACATGGACCTGCTCCGCCTGGGTCAGTAGGCCTGTTGCAGTGTTCCTTCTTCTTATGTTCTTATGTCTTAAAACCTTGAAACTCACTTCACTGGCACTTCCATCTGTATTAAACTGTCACTGGGGAACAAAATGTCCCAATTTTCCCAAGGAGTGAGGAGCTTCTTACCACGAGGCCCTGGCGAACAACCTCTTACTAAAATGGCGTTCCCCACAATGCGCCACTGGGTCCCAGATTTTTTTTTACCACAACACACACGCCCAAACACACCCATTCTCTCACACCTAGGCCTACCAGCCTTTTTTCCCCCGAGATTTGAAGGCTCTATATCTATGCATACTAGTACGTCAAGGAATTTGGCGCATAAGCCGTACTAGTACGGTTGATACCCTGAAAGGGCTAATTGTGTTTCTTGTAATATCTAATTATTTAAACCTTAAAACAACTAACTCAATAAACTAAGATATATTGGTAATAAGGGAGACCCATGGCCCGGCAAGGGTGGAAACTTTAAGGTTGTTTCCTTACAGCAGGTGTCCCGTTCACCTAGCAAGTAGGTACCTGGGTGTTAGTGAACTGGTGTGGGTGGCATCCTGGGGGACAAGATTGAGGACCACTAGGGAAATAAGACAGACAGTCCCTCGATGAACCACTGACTTTCCTGGGTTATCTTGGGTGGCTATCCCTCTGGATTTAAAAATATGAACAAAATCTTACCCTAAATGTAAACCAAGTTATTTACATTAATATTAAAGAGAGGATCAACTTATTTATATTATAGTAACTAATAATTTACATAGTCACATAGATGCATTTGATACATTTTTAATTGTAACAGTGAAATTCAGTTCAATTGAATATATTAGGTTACCATATTATCAATATAGTACCATATTGACACCATATTAACAATATAAGAATAATTTTCCTCAACGGCTCCCCGTGGCCTGGTAGCAAAAGCTCTCGCTTCACACAGTGAGGGTCCGGGTTCGATTCCCAGCTAAGCGGTTGAAACATTGGACATGTTTCTGTACCCCAGTTGTCTACGTTCACCCATCAGTAAAATGGGTATCTGGGTGTTAGTCGACTGGTGTGGGTCGCATCTTGGGACGAAACTGACCTAATTTGCCTGAAATGTTATGCATAACAAGCTGCTTTCTATATAGTAGTATGTTACTGATGTCAGCTAGACCTGTATACCTTCTACATGTTCTTGTAGTAATAAAGATATTATTATTATTATTATTATTTTTTATTTTACACCTACCATCCGACTTACGACCAAGCTTGGTTCCGACCAACCGGTCGTAAGTCGAAATGGACGTAAGTCGAACCTTTGAAAATTGCTGACATATTGGGTAGGGCATAATGTCAAAACTTTCCTATATAAACTACCTACAAAATACTGTAATGTAATTTACAATCATTATTTCATTCTTTTTACCATAATTTACTTCTATTGTTGTATTTTAATTATTTATGTACTGTATATAATGTATACATGGTAGTGATATGTATTGTAAATTTTACATCGCATACAGTATCATATGTTACTATTATCTTTATGTGTTGTCGACACAGTGGAATGGGAGAATACCACTGGTAGTGTCATCCTGCCAGAATGTTGTGTAACCTATACCCTAAGTAAAGAGAAACAACTCTGGAACGTGTGTAATACGTATCCGGCTGGATGGCTGGGTGGCCGGGTTTGTGGTTGGCTGGGTCTGTGGTTGGCCCGGTGGGTGGGTGGCTGGATGGGTGGGTGTGGCTGATGATGGTGGGTGGCTGGATGGGTGGGTGGCTGGATGGGTGATGGGTGGGTGGCTGATGGGTGGATGGGTGGGTGGCTGGATGGGTGGGTGGCTGGCTGGCTGGATGGGTGGCTGGCTGGATTGGGTGGATGGGTGGGTGCTGGATGGGTGGGTGGCTGGCTGGCTGGATGGGTGGCTGGCTGGATTGGCTGGATGGGTGGGTGGCTGGGTGGGGTGGTTGGATGGGTGCTGGGTGGGTGGCTGGATGGTTGGTGGGTGGCTGGGTGGGTGGCGGGAGGGGTTGATGCTGGCTGGGTGGGTGGCTGGATGGGTGGGTGGGTGGCTGGATGGGTGGGTGGCTAGAGGGGTAGGTGGCTGGATGGGTGGGGGGGGTAGTTGGCTGACTGGCTGACCGAATGTGGCTGTCTCTTTGTATCTCTCTCTCTGTATCTCTCTCTCTCCTCTATATATATATATATATCTCTCTATATATATCCCCTCTCTCTCTCTATATCTCTTTCTCTCTCTCTCTCTCCTCTATCCCCTCTCTCTATCCCCTCTCTCTCCTCTCTCTCTCTCCTTTTCTCTCCCCTCTCCCTCTCTCTCTCTCCTCTCCCCTCTCTCCTCTCTCTCTCTCTCTCTCTCTCACTGGTACACGTAAGTCAAGTTATAAATACATATTATAAATTACCTAGGATAACCCAAAAAATCCAACAAAGTGCTATCCAGGGGACTGTGCTCCAGTGCCCTAAATTAATATT
This sequence comes from Cherax quadricarinatus, assembly GCF_026875155.1. NCBI lineage: Eukaryota > Metazoa > Arthropoda > Malacostraca > Decapoda > Parastacidae > Cherax > Cherax quadricarinatus. The sequence goes on from NC_069426.1 coordinate 12,530,813, forward strand.
AATATTAATAATCATTAGTATTACAATAATACATATGTACTAATATTAATATTATTATTATTAACCCTTTGAGGGTTTTCGTCGTACTAGTACGTCTTACGCGTAGGGGTTTTTTGACGTACTAGTACTCATAAATTCTAGCGACCTCAAATCTAGTGGGAGAAAGCTGGTAGGCCTTCATATGAAAGAATGGGACTATGTGGTCAGTGTGCACAGTCTAAAAAAAATCCTGCAGCACACAGTGCATAATGAGAAAAAAAAAACTTTTTCCATTTTTTTTTAATAAATCAGCGACTTTGCAGTGTATTTTCGTATGGTATTTATTGTTGTATTCTAGTTTTCTTGGTCTCATTTTATAGAATGGAAGACATATTACTGAAATTGAGATGATTTTGACTGGTTTTACAATGAAAGGTGCCTTGAAATTGAGCTCAAAGTAGCAGAAATGTTCGATTTTTACCAAACTTCAAAGTAAACAAATCGTGCCAAGCGTGCAATACACGTCAACTGGTGAGTCTAATATTCTTTCACAAGTGCACCAATAATATTTATACCATTTTTTACACTAATGCAGTAGTCTGCTACAGTAAATCTTATATTTTTTGTGAGAATAAAAATTCAAAGTGGAAAGCAAAAGAATATAAGAGGGCCTTGAGACGTGACTAATGACTAGAGGAAATGTCATTTTAGTGCCAGGAATGTCTTTCTTGTTTATTCTGGACCCTATTCCGAAATTGGCATCTTTTGAAATTTGTGTGAAATTGGCAAAATTGCTAAATTCTGACCACTGTACTGGATAGTTGAATTTATAAATGGGTGGTTTCTTGCACCCATTCGATAGAAAAAATGGAGTTCTAGCGAAATATCATGTTTTTTGTCGACTAGTACAGTGAAATTGGCCGAAAATGGGGCTCAAAGTGGGCAAAATCGCCGATCCGTAAACATCGCTGAGACCGCTAACTTTGCGAGAGCATAATTCCGTAAGTTTTCTATCAAATTTCAAACTTTTGGTGTCGTTATGATCGGGAAAAGATTCTCGATCTTTTCATAAGAGAAAATAATTTTTTTTTTTTTTTAAATTTGGCCGACCCTGAGAACGAGTTTCGGAGAGGGCCTGTCGACCCTCAAAGGGTTAAGCTATAATATAATAATCGTGTCCACTAATTACTTACCTTAAAATATCTGTAGTTTTAATGTAGAGTGAGAGGTGAGTAAACAAGATTAAATGAATAAATGAGAGAGAGAATGTAGAATGTTAACTAGTCATGTAAACAAACGTTGTTGTTGTTGTTTCCAGCCCGGACACGAACAATTCCTGTTCACTGTCAAGCCGACCAGAAAAACATCTCATATTTGTTAATTTATATGTTATGTAGCATGTTTATTATATAATTTTGAAAAAAAAATCATAGATGGATTAAGCAAAATGTCTATATAAACGTTTTATACACATTTAATGCGCCTCAGTGATTATTATTGTTATCATTATTATTAATATGGCGTCTTCAAGACCAAGTACACTCTTAATGAGTGGCTCTGAGACAGACAAGCAGACAAAGACAGACACACAGGTAGACAGAAAAACACACAGGTGACAGACAGACAGACACAGGTAGACATAAAGCCAGACGCAAGTAGACATAAAGACAGACAAAGGTAGACATAAAGACAGACAAAGGTAGACAAAGACACACAGGTAGACATAAAGACACACAGGTAGACAGAAAGACACAGGTAGACAGAAAGACAGACACACAGGTAGAAAGACAGATACACTAGTAGACAGACAGATAAACAGACACACAGATATACAGGCAGACAGATACAGACAGGTTTATGTGCAACAGTGAAAACAAATAGAGAGTTTGAGAGTAAGAGTCTTTCTTGCCACAATCTCCAGTGCAAGATTCAGACTTCATCTTAGGGGCCATGGTGAAATTTACTGTCCAGTTAGTACAGTTAATACAGTACGATGCTGCTGATAGGGCAGGGTATACTCAAACTGATGCTGCCTACATGACACATTGCCTCCGAGAGTATTGTCAAATATTGTAACAGCGGTGTGCATCAGCCGGGCTAGCCAAGCTGCCAAATGCACGGTCGTAAGTCGAGTTGGAGTTGACATATGTCGAGCAGTCGTAAGTTGGATGGTAGTGTATTGATTACTCTTTTTAACCATTTGCACAAAAATAGTTATTTTACTAACAACTTGTAAATGTAATTTAGTTAATATTTTACACTTTTTAGTCATACAACCAATGTACATTATGGAACAAGTAATGATTTACTGTGCAAATTTTAATTTTGGATCCGTAAGAGAAGTGAGAACATTATTTTCAGGTTAAGTTACATAATATCCAAGTGTTACCTAACTTAGCCTAGTCTAACCTAACCTAACCTAACTTAGCCTAGTTTAACCTAACCTAACTTAGCCTAGTCTAACCTAACCTAAAGTAAACAGTGCCTATTACCTGGAGTTTACCTGGAGAGAGTTCTGGGGGTCAACACCCCCGCAGCCAGGTCTGTGACCAGGCCTCCTGGTGGATCAGAGCCTGATCAACCAGGCTGTTACTGCTGGCTGCATGCAAACCAACGTACGAGCCACAGCCCGGCTGGTCAGGAACCGACTTTAGGTGCTTGTCCAGTGCCAGCTTGAAGACTGCCAGGGGTCTGTTGGTAATCCCCCTTATGTATGCTGGGAGGCAGTTGAACAGTCTCGGGCCGCTGACACTTATTGTATGGTCTCTTAACGTGCTAGTGACACCCCTGCTTTTCATTGGGGGGATGTTGCATCGTCTGCCAAGTCTTTTGCTTTCGTAGCGAGTGATTTTCGTGTGCAAGTTCGGTACTAGTCCTGTTACGTTGGTATGTCTTATTACTTTGATAGTAAGGTTCTCACTACATGTTCTAGTGTGGGGTAGCTTTTTACTTAATGGCCTTATCTGTCTAGGAGTAATACTTACATCCTGGCTGATCATCTTGAGTGTCTGATATCCTCTCGCCAGCCCTCTTCACAGGTTATGTAAACTACTACTATAAAAATATAACTGTATTCTCAATAGATATGTACAGAATATACAATTACAGCCTCACATTTTCAAAACAAAGATCTACACACTCCATAGCTGTTCTCCACATGGTGTATCCCAACAACTTTTGTCCTTCTCTCTTCTTGACATAACTCTGGGCTAACCAGTGTTTTGACACACTTTAGTCACCCTGGGTATGGTGGCCACAACTTAAGTTATAAAAACTCACCCCTGGAGTACACATAATGCCCCAAAAAGATAGAAAGAAGGACCCAGAGATCCTGCCACCTCCATGTCAACAAGAGAAGAGGGAGAGAGAGAGAGAGGAAGGGGGAGGAGCCTAGCTAAGCTCCTCCCACACCCAACAAAACAAAAGACTGTTGCCAAGCACAATTCTCCAGTTACCACAATTATACCACACCTTAATTTTACTTTTACAAAAAGAAATACAACTTCATAAACTACTTATTTAAATTGTGTGTTTGTGTGTCTATAGTATAACCTATTGAGAAAAAAGGCTTGACCCAGCTGCCTCTCAGTCCTAAGGGTGATCAGTCCTTATGACATTTAGAGCAAAGTCCCCATCAATTCAATATAATTAGGTATTCCAGAGTAACTGTTACTTTTAAATACGTACATGTTGGGTCCTATAGCCCCATAACACCCCCACCTCCAGATGAAGTCTCACAAAAGCTAGCCGTGTCCCTCAGGATACGGCTAGTAAAAGTATATTGCTTAAGTCTGAAGGTGGTAAGCAAGACTACTAGAAATGCTACGTATTTCCCAGCACCATAACTGCTCTTCACTTTACTGTTATTTACAACAGATTGCAGAATTTTTTAGTAAAGGATTTTAACCATACCCATATACTCAAGGGTGTAACTATTTACAATTTTAGTGGCTTTTAAAAGCAATGCACATTACAATGCAAGAATTGCACACAATGCCCACTGTGAAAGCCCGCACCAACAGGCCTGTGCCTCTGCTACGGTAATCCAGCAAGCATCTGGTACTCCAGGGTGGCATCTTCCTGATCAGGAGATGAGAGTAGAGCCAAACCCAGAGCAGTCAGGTGTACACCAGGCAGGAAACTTCACAAACATGTCAAGGTGTCTCTCACTTGGTGGCTGAACCAAACAGTGAGACTTCCAGTCAACACTCATGATCCTTAACATGGTCAGGCACTCAAGCCCATCTTCCGAGGTCCCACTCCACACAGATCCTCCAAACTTATGAAGAGGAGGCTAACATAGAACATGAAGGGGTCCAAGGGACCACAAAGGCAAATCGTCTGGCCATTTTGTATATAGAGCACACCAAGACACAACATCACATACCTTCCTGAACGTCTCATGTTACCGAAGGTTGTCAACCACTGCCTCAACTCACATTTACGTACACACTGACCCTCGTCACACTTTTGGCTCCGACTCGACTCCTTCACAGTCAGATGGCTGGTAGAGAGTACTCAGGCTCGCCGAGAGTTCACCACTGCAAAAACAACAAGGTCAGCACAAGACAAACACTATGTACAAAGTACGCACCATGCATCTACATGAAACATCTAGAGAGAGCATCAGCAACCACATTCTCTGAGCCTTTTATATATTTGACTTCCAAATTAAAAGGCTGTAGGAACAAAGCCCATTTTAAGAGTCTGATTTTAGTCACTATACACAGGAACAGGATGAAAAGATCCTGAGACATGTACGAATGCTGAATAGCCAGCCCCAAAATGAAAATTTTCTTTCCTGTGGTAAAATGTTGACATTTAAACTTAGAAGGTTGTTCATAGATAGTAACAGTTCTGCAACCTCTCGCAGTGCAACAACAAACACCAAAGACATCTCTTTGCACCCAGGTTGGATACATCAAGTTTACACAAATACCATCACGTTCCATCTCACACACAAATTTTAAGCACACAATGAACACAATTTGCATTACACACATTAAAATGGTACTGGAACACAGGCCATGGAAACCACATCTTCCTGCCCCATGTTTTAGTTTATTTAAAATGTTTGCATCTCTTAGTGCATAAGTATCAATCTTTCTAATCCTGTAAACCTTAATTGTTAAATGTACTTTGTAGTAGTCAGTGTTTATGCCCAGGGTGCCATCTAATTTGGGAACCATGAAGCATGGGAATGCCCACTGACTTTCACTAAGCACTACAAACTGGTGGTGGAAGAATTTCACTTCTTCCTCTATATCCAATTTTTCATACAGATTTTTCCCACACAAAAATTGTTGAATTGGCTCAGCTTCCTTAACAATTTCTTCATGGAGTTTCAACTTTTCCCCATTACTGACATCCCAAACTTCTATAAAGTTCCAAGGTGACTGAGCCAACTCTCCAACATTTTTCTCATTAAACCCAAGCATGCATTTCCCAAAATCTTTTACACACATATTATTTCCTAAATACACTTTTGGTATTAAATACAGATTATTGTTTTGCAGCCCTTTACATTCCATTAAAACATTGGTCTCTCTGAATTTTTGACATAACTTCAAACCCTTTAACCAGTTACTGTGTACACTATACTCATTCTTTTCTTGCTTGGGGGTGTGGGTTTTATATCTAACCCCTGGGAACTTCCACCACAACATGTTCAGCTCACATCAACTTACCATACAGATTTTTACATGAATTGGCTCCAGTATCAGCACTTCCTCTCCAGCCTCCAGAGTATCATGGTCCATATTATGGTCCCACATCATCATCCTGGTCTGGTTGATGGGCACGTTCACTGGTACCATCCACCACATACGAGCCAAACGGTATCTGAAACTGAGAAAAAGCTCCGAGGGGAGAGCATCACCATCCTCCCCAAGCCAATAGCTCAGAGATTCCAGAGTGCTTCCCCACTCAGCAAATACAAAGAAAGGGATCCTCTCATCCCTGTTGTTAGTATTGTCTATACCATAGGCTTGCATCATTGTCTTGAGGGCTTGATGTAATTTCTCTATTTCCCCTTGAGATGGAGAGTAATACACAGTTGAACACTGAGGCTCTACTTTTAATCCCTTCAAAACATTTCTAAAAGACTTTGAGGTAAAGTTAGGCCCTTGGTCTTTTTGCACCTCTTGAGGAAAACCAACATGAAAAAAGAACTTCATCAAAACCCTTAAGACTACTTGAGCAATTATCTTATGTAGAGGGACTGCTTCCAGGTACCTGGTAGTGGAGCAAATATTTGTGAGTAAATAATCATTTCCCAGTTTGGCCCTTGGGAATGGACCAAGTACATCTACTACCAGCTTGCTGAAGAGTTCACCTGGTGCTGAAATAGCCTGAAGGGGAACAGGTTTAATACTTCGACTAGGTTTCCCTATAAATTGAAAGACATGATGAGTCTCAATATACTCTCGGACAGTCTCCCACAGCTGAGACCAGAAGAAATGCCTGGAAACCTTGGACATCGCCATCTGGGGACAAAACCCTTGTTCTTCCATCGATACTGCAAACAGAGGTGAATTCTTTGTAAGAGTTTCCTCACTGAAATGAAAACACTTATTTAACTGTAAAATCTCTTCCTCAGCAACAGCGACATTTTCCTGCACAGAAATTAATTGCACCCTAGCAGGTGCAGCCTCTCTCACACTATTTAACTGATCCATTCTCCAATCATGCTCAGCTCTGGCTGGAACATCCTTTTCTTCAGTTGACTGCAGTTCAACATCAGAAAGCAGAGTTACCAAACTTAAGCCCTCACCATCCTCATGAGAAATACCAAGAAGACTGTTGGTAGCATGATCATGAGCCATACTTCTCATGGTGGAACCATCAGGGAGAAGGTCTGGCTGGGTTTTCCTAGCCATTCCCTCCCAACATTTGGGACTTGGTTTCCCCCAAACTAGTTGTTCCTCACTGTCTAACAGGCCCGTAACATTATTCCCTAATAAGAGGTCGACCCCTTCGAAGGGAATTTCATCTGAGATACCTACAGGGAGATAACCAACTTGATATGCAGATTCTACCCATAATTTGTGTACAGGTGTCCTTATGGTTGAACCCGTAATACCCTTCAACAATATATCTACCCCAGTATAGGTATCCTTAGACACTGGCAGCACTCCAGCACGTAGCAAAGAGTAGGTGCTACATCCATCTCTCAAGGACAGTATGTTCTCAACTCTGCCTACATCCTTTTGCAAACCAACTGTGGACCTACTAGAAATTATACACATCCTGGGGTCTAGATCCAAAGGTTCCTCCTCACCTTGCCTTGAAGACCTAATGCAGGCAACTGAATGTATCTCTGCAGTTAGGGTTCCTGGGATGGTTCTTCCCTTTCCTGATCTCGCCGCCTTGACCAGCAAAACTTTTGTGTGTGTCCAGTTTTGTTACAGTAGTAACAGATAAAACTCTTAAAGGTATTTTTACCATTTGGTGTAGGACTGGTACTGTTTACTCGAGGACCTGAAACATTATCTGATTGTCTAGGTAAACTTTGAACTCCAGCTGACTTACCTTTTCCTTCTATTTTAGAGGGCATCTCAGCCTTCATTTGTCCCTGAAAATTCTTGTCCCACTTATCTTTATGACCATAGGACTTGGAATAAGGTTTAGAATGAGTGGGGAAATTTTCAGAAGCAGCATGACTGTTTTTACTTACCAATTCCCTGCGGTCCAAGAATCTGTCACCTAGATCCAGTGCTTCTGAAAAATTATCTGGGTTTTTGTCCTCCAGATATTCTCTGAGGTCAACAGGGATTGTATTGTACAATTCCTCATGAACCATCAGATCTACTAATTTGTTACAGTCTTTATTAACTCCTTTAGAACAAACCCATTTCTTAAAAAGGAACAGTTTCTCATTCCAAACCAGTTAAGGTCTGCCCATCCCGAAATTTTTTATTCCTGAACTTTTGTCTATATTTCTCAGGTATCATTTGGTAGGCAAGCAATACTTCCTCTTTAATTTTATCATAATTAGAAAAATCTTGCCCCTCCAGAGTCTCTACTCTCTGGAATCCTTTACCCACAAGTTGTGTGCAAACTAGGGTAGCCCACTTCTGTTTGGGCCATCCTTGCTCCAGAGCAGTCTTCTCAAAAAAAGAAAAATATCTATCTGGGTCACTCTCTGTAAACTTAGGGACAAAATTTGCAGCTTTAGTTATGTTAAAGTATTGCTCAGGCTCTTGTTCTGAACCTCCTAACCTTTGACGTTCTTCCTCCTTAGCTTTCATTAATTTCATTTCAGCCTCTAGTACTGCTAATTTAAGTCTCATTCTCTCCATTTCCATATCACCTGGAGTAGGTGATCCCTCATGTTCACTGTTAACAGGCATGTTTACTGATGAATTATTACCTTCTTCCCTGAAGCCTAAAAAGTTTAAAGACTCATCTTCTGACATAGTTTTTATCTTTAGACACTTGCTTCCCTCTTACAGTATCAGTGGACAAAGTTTTCCCACAGGCACATAAAATAACACAAATTGAATGTAAACTATGCACATAGCACTTACCATAACCACAACAAAAAATGTGTTACTCAACCTTTCTCCCACCTTAGGAGAAAAACAACCTGTAACCTAATATATGAAAACAACACTTCCACTGACACCACCTTGGTAAATCTTCTACCACAAACATGCAACTGTTATTACCCCATACCAGTACATATAGTTCAAAGAATGTTTTGAGTTATTTTAGCAGTCAAATAACTCTCCCGGTCAAGCTTCCATGTTAAGTTGGTTTGTCTCTTATTACTTTGATAGTAAGGTTCTCACTACATGTTCTAGTGTGGGGTAGCTTTTTACTTAATGGCCTTGTAGATGAATGGTTCAGAGAACCGACATGTTGAAAAATTAGACACATGTGCAACTCTTGGGTATCTTTATTGAGGAAACGTTTCGCCACACAGTGGCTTCATCAGTCCATACGTAGGAGAAACTTGAAGAACAGGAGGAGAATGAGGTAATCAGTCCCTCAACCTTGAGTCGATGTGTTCAGTCCATCAATCTTGATTGATGTGAACACATCGACTCAAGGTTGAGGGACTGATTACCTCATTCTCCTTCTGTTCTTCAAGTTTCTCCTACGTATGGACTGATGAAGCCACTGTGTGGCAAAACGTTTCCTAAATAAAGATACCCAAGAGTTGCACATGTGTTTAATGGCCTTATCTGTCTAGGAGTAATACTTACATCCTGGCTGATCATCTTGAGTGTCTGATATCCTCTCACCAGCCCTCTTCACAGGTTATGTAAACTACTACTATAAAAATATAACTGTATTCTCAATAGATATGTACAGAATATACAATTAAAGCCTCACATTTTCAAAACAAAGATCTACACACTCCATAGCTGTTCTCCACATGGGGTATCCCAACAACTTTTGTCCTTCTCTCTTCTTGACATAACTCTGGGCTAACCAGTGTTTTGACACACTTTAGTCACCCTGGGTATGGTGGCCACAACTTAAGTTATAAAAACTCACCCCTGGAGCACACATAATGCCCCAAAAAGATAGAAAGAAGGACCCAGAGATCCTGCCACCTCCATGTCAACAAGAGAAGAGGGAGAGTGAGAGGGAGGGGGAGGAGCCTAGCTAAGCTCCTCCCACACCCAACAAAACAAAAGACTGTTGCCAAGCACAATTCTCCAGTTACCACAATTCTACCACACCTTAATTTTACTTTTACAAAAAGAAATACAACTTTATAAACTACTTACTTAAATTGTGTGTTTATGTGTCTATAGTATAACCTATTATATTGAGAAAAAAGGCTTGACCCAACTGCCTCTCAGTCATAAGGTTGATCAGTCCTTCTGACATTTAGAGCAAAGTCCCCATCAATTCAATATAATTAGTATTCCGGGAGTAACTGTTACTTATAAATACGTACATGTTGGGCCCTATAGCCCCATAACAGTCCCTCTAGGATTTTCCAGGTGTATATAATCATGTATCTCTCCCGCCTGCATTCCAGGGAATACAGGTTTAGGAACCTCAAGCGCTCCCAGTAATTGAGGTGTTTTATCTCCGTTATGAGCGCCGTGAAGGTTCTCTGTACATTTTCTAGGTCAGCAATTTCACCTGCCTTGAAAGGTGCTGTTAGTGTGCAGCAATATTCCAGCCTAGATAGAACAAGTGACCTGAAAGAGTGTCATCATGGGCTTTGCCCCCCTAGTTTTGAAGGTTCTCATTATCCATCCTGTAATTTTTCTAGCAGATGTGATTGATACAATGTTATAGTCCTTGAAGGTGAGATCCTCCAACATGATCACTCCCAGGTCTTTGACGTTGGTGTTTCGCTCTATTTTGTGGCCAGAATTTGTTTTTTTACTCTGATGAAGATTTAATTTCCTCTTGTTTACCATATCTGAGTAATTGAAATTTCTCATCGTTGAACTTCATATTTTTTCTGCAGCCCACTGAAAGATTTGGTTGATGTCCACCTGGAGCCTTGCAGTGTCTGCAATGGAAGACACTGTCATATCTTTACCTTTGATATACCTTTGAAGAGTTTTGAGTTTCACTACTCTTGGAGCCCAGCCATGAGCCAGGCTCGTTTGGTGTTTGCCTGGTCAACCAGGCTGTTGCTGCTGGAGACTCGCTGCCCACATATCCATCACAGCCTGGTTGATCTGGCATCTGGTGAGGATACTTGTCCAGTTTCCTCTTGAAGGCTTCTACACTTGTTCAAGCCGTGTTTCTGATATCTTCTGGTTAAATGTTGAATAGTCTGGGACCCCGGATGTTGATACAGTGTTCCCTCATTGTGACCACTCCACCCCTGCTCCTCTCTGGGTTTATCTTACACTTTCTCTCATATCTCTCACTCCAGTATGTTGGTATGACCATATCACACCAAACCTAGCCCAACATTACTGATTATTGGAAACACATCGCAAAATAAAAATATATACTTGTATAATTATTCCATGATGTTCATAGGTTGTATGTATTGAAAGAGGAAAAATGATAGAGAACAGCCTCTCCTCACTTAGCAACGTGCTCATTTACAGACAACGTGGACTTAGGAAGGAGACTCTGACCAGTGTGTATACCTAAATGTATATTAGAGCTGATTTCCTTTATTCTGTTTAATGCATTATACAATATACTACTGTATAAACATTTAAAAATATACCAGAAATGTTATAAATGGTGCGAAAGGTGACATTAAAACAATGTCAAAGGTGGTTGACATAAACTCACTACCATTATAGTATGTTTCTCATTTAGAGATGAATTCGTTTACTGACTAACTTAACATATTGTAATTCAAAGCATAATTAATGGCCAAGATCAGACTAGTAGCTGTCATAAACTATAATCTTTATATACTAAAACTGACTTGTGCATGAGCAAGCAATTCATGCTACTCCTTTATCACTGTGTAATAAAAGGTGGTTGAAGCCTGGCCACCAGCAGTTATATTCACATCATCTAGTAACATTGTAACTTGTCATTCTAAATTTGACAAAATTTGTAGCAAGGTATTCTGGACAGTACTTGTTAACAATTTTAAATGGGTTAGTTTGAGCTGCTTTACTTTATTTCCCACATTAATGATTTCAGTTGTAATTGATCTTCACCTACATGTTAACTAGGATCCTGATCTTCACCTACATGTTAACTAGGATCCTGATCTTCACCTACATGTTAACTAGGATCCTGATCTTCACCTACATGTTAACTAGGATCCTGATCAAGGATGAATCACCATCTTGTTTTTGGTAACTTTTAGTCTATTTTTCAGTTTTTTCTTAGAACACACTACCATGGAGACTGAGAATAATCTATACATATACAGTGGACCTCCGGTTAACGATATTTTTTCATTCCAGAAGTATGTTCAGGTGCCAGTACTGACCGAATTTGTTCCCATAAGGAATATTGTGAAGTAGATTTGTCCATTTCAGACCCCCAAACATACACGTACAAACGCACTTACATAAATAAACTTACATAATTGGTCGCATTGGGAGGTGATCGTTATGCGGGGGTCCACTGTATTAACTAAACTAACATGTACTGCATCTAAAAAGGATCTTTGACTTGCCATTTGCATTTAATATAGAGCTGTACACACAATTTGCTGGTATGTTGCATAAACATTAAAAATATACCAGTTAAAAGTACAATTTACCCAGCGTATTTTAACTACAGCCTCACCTCACTTAGCAACGTACTCGTTTACCTATGCCTCAGACTTACGACAGGCTCTCTGACCAGTATTCATACCTAAATAATTTATATTAGAGCTGATTTCCTCTATTCTTTTTATTTCAATATACAGTACACTATTGTATAAACATTGAAAAATATTCCAGAAATGTTATAAATGGTGCATAGGTGACATTAAAACAATATCAAAGATTGTTGACACAAACTCACTACCATTATAGTATGCTCCTCACTTAGTGACAAATTCATTTTATGATGTGGTCTTAGGAATGGAACTCCATCATTAAGTGAGGAGAGGCTGTAATAATAAGTCCATTGTATTGAGGTCTATCATATGGAGGGTTTACTGAACATTCTTCACCTGACATGCACAGATCAAAGGTCATTGCTCAGTACAGTGGACCCTCAACCAGCGATATTAATCCGTTCCTGAGAGCTCATCGTTAGTCAAAATTATCGTAAGTCAAGTTAATTTTCCCCATAAGAAATAATGGAAATCAAATTAATCCGTGCAAGACACCCAAAAGTATTGAAAAAAAAAAATTTTTACCACATGCAATATTAATTTTAATACACACAAACTGAAGATTACATGCACAGTTACATGACACTTACCTTTGTTGAAGATCTGGTGATGATTGATGGGATGGGAGGAGGGGAGAGCATTGATCTTCTTAGTGTTTAGAAGGGGAATCCCCTTCCATTAGCACTTGAGGCAGCAAGTCTTTTTCTGGGGTTACTTCTCTTGTTCTTTTAATGCCACTAGGACCAGCTTCAGAGTCACTGGACTTCTGTCGCACAACATATCTGTCCATAGATACCTGTACCTCTCGTTCCTTTATGACTTTCCTAAAGTGGTTCACAACATTGTCAGTGTACAGGTTGCCAACACAGCTTGCAGTAGCTGTGTCAGGGTGATTTTCATCAAAAAAGGTTTGCACTTCAAGCCACTTTGCACACATTTCCTTTATTTTAGAAGTAGGCAACTTCTTCAATTTCTCTCTCCCCTCCTCCGAAGCAGTTTCCTCAGGTCTGCCCTCTTACTGTTCAAGATGATCTAGCAGCTCATCAGTGGTTAGTTCTTCACTGTCCTCCACCACCAACTCTTCCACATCCTTCCCACTAACCTCCAACCCCAAGGACTTCCCCAATGCCACAATGGACTCCTCAACTGGCATAGGATTCTCAGGGTTAGCCTCAAACCCTTCAAAATCCCTTTTGTCTTCACATTCTGGCCACAGTTTTTTCCAAGCAGAGTTCAATGTCCTCTTAGTCACTTCCTCCCAAGCCTTACCTATAAGTTTACACAATTGAGGATGGTAAAATGATCTTTCCAAACTCTCTTAGAGTCAGTCGAGTTCTGAGGTCACTACAAAGCACCTTTCAAACATAGCTTTTGTGTACAGTTTCTGAAGTTGGAAATAACCTGCTGGTCCATGGCTGCAGGAGAGGAGTGGTATTAGGAGGCAAAAACTTCACCTTAATGAAGCTCATGTCCCAGAAAGTCGCTC
>NC_069426.1:12545003-12568385 GCF_026875155.1 Cherax quadricarinatus
TTTGCCAATGCTAGTGGTGATTGAAAAGTGAAGCCTTTATTGCTGTATCACTCTGAAACTCCCAGAGTGTTCAGGAAAAACAATGTCGTCAAGGCTAATTTGTGTGTGCTGTGGAGGACAAACAGTAAAGGCAGGGGTCACTGGGGACTTTTTCTATGACTGGTTACCCCAAATGCATTTGCCCCCAATGTGAAAAATTACCTAATTGAAAAGAAATTAGACCTTAAGTTCCCTCCTGGTATTAGACAATGCTCCTGGTCTCCTTTCAGACTTGGAAAGAGCGACTTTCTAGGGACATGAGCTTCATAAGGTGAAGTTTTTGCCTCCTAATACCACTCCCTCCTGCAGCCCATGGACCAGCGGGTTTATTTCCAACTTCAAGAAACTGTACACAAAAGCTATGTTTGAAAGGTGCTTTGTAGTGACCTCAGAAACTCGACTGACTCTAAGAGAGTTTTGGAAAGATCATTTTACCATCCTCAATTGTGTAAACATTATAGGTAAGGCTTGGGAGGAAGTGACTAAGAGGACATTGAACTCTGCTTGGAAAAAACTGTGGCCAGAATGTGAAGACAAAAGGGATTTTGAAGGGTTTGAGGCTAACCCTGAGAATCCTATGCCAGTTGAGGAATCCATTGTGGCAAGATTCAAGTACCAGACCTGCTACCAGACGTGAACCAGACACAAGACGTTTTCCACTAAATGAAATAACTGACCTCCATATCAACTGCACCAGTGTTTAACGGGAAGACAACATGGCAGAAATCCTGATCAACTAAATCTCCAAGGAAATGCCAGGTCTGTAGGACTTTTTTCGTCAGTGCCAAACGAGGGAAAGATTTGAGCCTTTAAACATGGCTGACCGGCATTCAAACAGCAGCTACTGCCAGACGTACAACTAGCGAAGTGAAATTCTCATCTTTACTGACGTTCATCTGTTGACAGTTACACATATCTGTACCACCACATATCCACCTGTACCAGTGCCTAACGAGAGGGAAACACAGGAGACATCGTCAAATCAACAGTATAAAACTCCAAGGTATAGGACGGTTATCCCTCAGTGCCAGCCGTGAGAAAGAAGTGAATAGTTAAACAGCCAAGGTTAATGTTTTAGTAGCTGACCTATATTCAGCTGACCAGTGTACAGTGAGAGAATCATAGCAGAAAACGCCAAATATATCTATAAACTCAAAGAAAGTCAGTGGTAGGTGGCTTTTACTCCCTAAGTGTTTTAAAAATGGCTGAGTCAGCAAAACAGGTCAGGCAGTCAACAACACCACACAATCCCCGATAAATGCAACTGAGGGGATTTGGAAGGATAAAACCATGGATTAAACCTTTTCTGATCTACCAGAATGGAAAGGAGTTAGAAGTTAATTGGGGAAGCCAGACTGTGAAGTGAGATGGGAAGGGGAGTGTGTTTGAAGGGGTTAATTGTAAGGGTTTTGTGAAGTTAAGGGAAAAGTGAGCAGTGAAGAGGTTTTTGAAGAGGAAATTTTACTAGTAATTCAGTGTGATTGCTAAAGCAGATACTAAGTGTACTAGGGACGGGAAAAAGAGAATAAATATTATTGTATATGAGTAAAAGAGCAAAAGGGGTGAAAATGGCAGGCATTAGGGGGGTACAGGCTCCCAAAATTATTTTTATATTTCTTCTTCAATTCCATGAAGAAAGAAATCAGTCATGGGGTTGGAAAAGGTGTATGGAGTAAACAGCGCCCTGGTCAGTAAAAGCCCAACATTTTGCCATCCTACCAAGAAAAGTAAATGTCACTATCGCCGAAGGTATGGCAACACCGCATACCTAAACAAAAACAATGGCACACAGCTCTTATTGTAGCGCTCTTAAGTGGTGATATCCAAATTAATCCAGGACCTCAAACTATTGTTGCAGAGGAAAAACAGACAGATAAATGACGGCAATAATGACGGTCTAGTAGCTAGGGATGATAACCTTAACTCCATAGGTAATGAAATACATAGGTCAATGTGAGAAAATACAGCCATTATTACTCAAACACTACCAAACAGTTTGTATACACTGTACTAAAGACGCAGGGAAAAACAGAAAAGGCACCTTATGTAAAATGTGTAAGGGGTGGGTGCATGATGGATGTATGTACAATTATAAGCAAACGGTGCCAGAATTCTTTTTGTGTGTAACAAATGCACTTTGGCACAGTTACCCTTTAGCAGTGATGACACTGATTTACCAAAATTTTAATACAAATGACCCATTGCCATAAATTGATGATTATGATTGTTTTATGAAAACAGGCCTTCACTTTTTCATGTCAATGCAAGATCACTTTTTCCCCTAAATTGGCAGAGATTAGGATTCTAGCTAACAAAATTAGGGCGGCAGTTATAACCATCTCTGAATCTTGGTTGGATGATACGGTGACTAAACACGAGGTCAAAATAGATGGTTACAATATAAAACGCTTAGATAGGAACAGAAAGGGTGGTGGAGTATGTGCCTACATTAGAAATGACTTAGCTTACAACCCAAGACCTGATTTAAATAACAATAAACTGGAGATTCTATGTTTGAAGTGCTGCTTCCTAAGACCAAACCCATCTTAGTAGGAACTATTACCGCCCCTCCTACCCAGGACCAGTTCTTAGAAGACTTTTCCAGAGTCTTGTCCGGAGTTGAAAACAATTGCCAGACAATAATACTGGGGCGACTTCAATATCTGTTTTCAGCAGCAAAATAACGGGCTATGCAAAAGGTATAAGCAAATTCTAGGATTAAATAGTTACACTCAACTTATTAATACTCCAACCCGGATCACACAGTTTCTCACCCACCCTAATTGACCACATACTTTGTAACCGCTCTGAGAACATTAGTCAGTCGGGCGTCATTACCACAGCCCTTAGTGATCATTTAAACATTTACTGCACCAGGAAAATAACTAGGGATGGATAGGCCTAACAGGACAATAAAAAGGGAGGTCAACTAGAAACTACAGTAAAGAAACACTGGTAAATAGGCACACAATTGTGACTGGACAGAGATAACAAGTTGAAACGGACGTAAACGATGCCGGGGAAAAAATTTCAAAACAATGTTCATTTACCATCCTTGATAATATTGCACCAGTTAAAGAGGTTAGGATTAAACGAAGAACTGAACCCGGATGAATACTGAGATATTAGATAATATGAAATTCAGAGACCACTGCTAAAAAGATTTAAAGCAAACAGACAGGATATTGCAGCACTAAATGATTCCAAAGGGGTGAGGAACAGAGTACAGAGACTTATAAAAGGAGCAAAGGCAAAGCACTACTGCTCAAAAATTGAAGAGTATAAGCATAACCCCAGAAAGCTCTGGCATCAACTAAAACAGTTGGGGTAATGCCCTAAGCCAGTAGATAGGTCTAACATAGTCTCACTATCGATAATGAGGTATGCCACGAAACATCTAAGGGGCAAATTGCTTTAATTCATACTACACATCTGTTGCATCAACACTAGTAAGTAAACTACCAGCTGCATCAAAATACCTTTAACACAGACTCTATAAGTTTCAAACATACTATACCAATAAAGGGGTAACCCCAAAAAGTTGTCAACTAGTAAGTGTATCTCATGACTTTATTCAAAAAGAACTAAGCAGGTTAAACCCAACTAAGAGCACAGGCCCTGATAACATCCCCTCTAAGTTCCTAAAAAATGGTGCTTCTGAACTGTCAATCCCTATTGCTCACATAATAAATCTATCAATCACCACTAATACAGGGACCGGAGGGGTTCAAGGAGGCCAGAGTTACTCCTAAACTTTAAGAAAAATAGTAGGTCTGATTTTAAGCAACTAAGGCCTGTTAGTATACTCAGTATAATATCTAAAATTCTAGAGAGGGCGGTGTATTCTCAAGTAGTTAAGTACCTTAATGACAACAACATTCTCCATAGCTATCAATCGGGCTTTAGAAAGATCCTACCAACCCACACCTCCCTTATATTAATCTGATGGATTACCTGAGAACTGAAATGTCAAAGGGGAACCTCATAGGCATGGTAACCTTTGACCTGCAAAAGGCCTTCGATACTGTCAACCACAATATATTATGTAATAAACTTCAAACTATCGGTATAGGTTCTGTAGACTGGTTTAAGTCCTACCTTAGCAATAGGAGACAAATAGTCAAAATCAATAAAACAGAACAGAACCCCGCCGATAAACATGTGGAGTTCCCCCAAAGGGAGTATTCTGGGTCCCTTATTATTCTTATGTTATGTCAATGAATGCCTATCAGTGTCAAGTGCAAACTCCCCACTGATGCAGTGACAGTGCTCTGTTAGTGTCAGGTAAAGACCCACAAGAATTGTAATGTTTTAACACTGGAACTGGAGTCCTGCAGCAATGGTTAGTAACAACCCAAAACTTCATTACAAACCCAGGAAAACTGAAGCCATTCCTTTGGGCACGAAACATAAACTGAAAGGGTAAAAATTTTAATGTTCATTTTAATGGGCCCATCCCCTTGGTTTCATCAGTAAAATATTTGGGAAACCCCTTTGACCCAAGCCCTGTCAGGAGAATTGATAGGGAACAGTGTGTAAAGAAAGCGAATGCCAGACTAAGTTCCTGTATAGACAAGCCAGTTACCTACTGAGGCTCGCAGGACTCTATGTCTAGCCCTTATACAAGCCATATGGATTACGCTTGCTCTTTCTTGGGACTCTGCCTTGACAAAAAACTGAAGATACTCAAATCCACCCAGAACAAAATCTTTAAAATTCATCCTGGGCTGGGACCAAGAAACATGTAGGCCCAGGATGAATACGCAGTTGGAATATCTGAATGTTGAAGACAGAGTAAAACAACTGAAGCTAAATCATGTTTATAAAATTGCTCACAAGCAATGTCCAGAATATCTTGCGCTGTCAAATTTTTTCAAGGCTGGGACCAAAGCAATCATAGAACTAGGGGGAGAGAGCACAACTTTAGTACCCACATCCGTGCCAGGCTTCAAACACCCCTTTATTGTACACAATAAGAATGGCAGACTACCCCGCACATGTCAAAGCCAGTCATAGCGCGAACCAGTTCAAGAAAAAGTGCCAAAAAGGGGTCTGATGACCCGTAGCTACAGAAAGGGAGGGGAATGATTTTCTATTTTTAGCTAACATACGTGTAAATTTTAAACCCTTTTTCCTTGTAATGACACTCGTATTGTAGATAGTCTTAATGACCTTTGGTGTCGCAGATAGTCTTTTTAGTAGGATAATAAGATGTTATCTTCATTGTAGAACAATAAGAAAATATTATAACCTTTATACTATAATAATAAGGTAAAAGGACCCCAATGGAAATAAGTCACTCTGTCTGACTTTTTTGGGTTATCCTAGGTTCTCTACACATATGCTGCTATATATGATAATTCTATGTAACTGTATTTGTGTATACCTGAATAAACTTACTTACTTACTTACTTACTTATTGGGGAAGTCCTTGGGGTTGGAGGTTAGTGGGAAGGATGTGGAAGAGTTGGTGGTGGAGGACAGTGAAGAACTAACCACTGATGAGCTGCTAGATCATCTTGAACAGTAAGAGGGCAGACCTGAGGAAACTGCTTCGGAGGATGGGAGAGAGAAATTGAAGAAGTTGCCTACTTCTAAAATAAAGGAAATGTGTGCAAAGTGGCTTGAAGTGCAAACCTTTTTTGATGAAAATCACCCTGACACAGCTACTGCAAGCCGTGTTGGCAACCTGTACACTGACAATGTTGTGAACCACTTTAGGAAAGTCATAAAGGAACGAGAGGTACAGGTATCTATGGACAGATATGTTTTGCGACAGGAAGTCCAGTGACTCTGAAGCTGGTCCTAGTGGCATTAAAAAACAAGAAATAACCCCAGAAAAAGACTTGCTGCCTCAAGTGCTAATGGAAAGGGATTCCCCTTCTAAACACTAAGAAATCAATGCTCTCCCCTCCTCCCATCCCATCAATCATCACCAGATCTTCAATAAAGGTAAGTGTCATGTAACTGTGCATGTAATCTTCAGTTTGTGTGTATTAAAATTAATATTTCATGTGGTAAAAATTTTTTTTTTTCAATACTTTTGGGTGTCTTGCACGGATTAATTTGATTTCCATTATTTCTTATGGGGAAAATTAACTTGACTTACGATAATTTTGACTAACGATGAGCTCTCAGGAACGGATTAATATCGCTGGTTGAGGGTGTACTGAGCAATGACCTTTGATCTGTGCATGTCAGGTGAAGAATGTTCAGTAAACCCTCCATATGATAGACCTCAATACAATGGACTTATTATTACAGCCTCTCCTCACTTAATGATGGAGTTCCATTCCTAAGACCACATCATAAAACGAATTTGTCACTAAGTGAGGAGCATTCTATAATGGTAGTGAGTTTGTGTCAACAATCTTTGATATTGTTTTTAATGTCACCTAGGGCACCTTTATAATTTTTCCCTGATAATTTTTTTCCCAATTTTTAAAACAATAGTGGTAGTTTATTGAAATAAAAAGAAAAAGGGGGAAATCACTCAATAAAATTTTAATTTGGGTATAAATACTGGTCAGAGGGGCCTTTTTCGAAGTCTGAGGCATAGGAAACGAGTAAGTTGCTAAGTGGGGGAAGGCTGTATTTAAAAATTTTACGCGGGGGTTAAATTTTGTATTTTTAACGGGGTTTTTTTTAAATTTTTTAGGGGAAAACAACCAGAAAATTGTGTGTACAGTTCTATTTTAAAATGCAAATGGAAAGAAAAAGACCTTTTTAGATGCAGTCAGTTAGTTTAGTTTTTATTTTTTGGGGGAACCCCCCCCCCTTAACGATCCCCTCCCAATGCGCCCAAATTTAAATGTAAGTTTATTTTGTAAGTGCTTTTTTGTACGTGTTTTGTTTGGGGGTCTGAAAAGGAAAAAAATCTACTTCCACAATTTCCTTAGGGAAAAAAATTTCCCGGTCAGTACTGGCCCCTAAAACATATTTTGGGAATAAAAAAATATCTTTAAACCCCCGGGGGTCCCCTGTATATGTATAGATTTTCTCAGTCTCCAAGGTAGTGGTTCTAAGAAAAAACTGAAAAATAGACTAAAAGTTTTCCCAAAACAAGGGTGGTGGGGTTCATCCTTGAAACAGGATCCTAGTTAACTGTAGGTGAAGTTTTAGGTTTCCCAGTTAACAGGGGGTGAAGGGGAAGGGGTCCCGTTTTTAAAAGTAGGTTTAAATCAGGGTCCTTGTTAACATTTAGGTGAAAATCAATTTTCAACTAAAAACATTAATGTGGGGAAAAAAAGTAAAGCAGCTCAAAATAAAAAAATTTTAAAATTGTTTTAAAAATACTGTCCCGAAATTTCCTTTCACAAATTTTTTCAAATTTTGAAAAAAAGTTTCAAAAGTTACTAAGGGATGTGAATATAACTGTGGTGGCCAGGCTTCACCACCTTTTATTACACAGTGGAAAAAAGGGAAATGGAAATTTCTTGCTCATGCCAAGTCAGTTTTAGTATATAAAAATTTTAGTTTATGACAGCTACTAGTCTGATCTTGGCCATTAATTATGCTTTGAATTACAATATGTTAAGTTAGTCAGTAAACGAATTCATCTCTAAATGAGGAACATACTATAATGGTAGTGAGTTTATGTCAACCACCTTTGACATTGTTTTAATGTCACCTTTCGCACCATTTATAACATTTCTGGTATATTTTTAAATGTTTATACAGTAGTATATTGTATATTGCATTAAACAGAATAAAGGAAATCAGCTCTAATATACATTTAGGTATGCACACTGGTCAGAGTCTCCTTCATAAGTCCACGTTGTCTGTAAATGAGCACGTTGCTAAGTGAGGAGAGGCTGTTCTCTATCATTTTTCCTCTTTCAATACATACAACCTATGAACATCATGGAATAATTATACAAGTATATATTTTTATTTTGCGATGTGTTTCCAATAATCAGTAATGTTGGGCTAGGTTTGGTGTGGTATGGTCATACCAATATACTGGAGTGAGAGATATGAGAGAAAGTGTAAGATAAACCCAGAGAGGAGCAGGGGTGGAGTGGTCACAATGAGGGAACACTGTATCAACATCCAGGGTCCCAGACTATTCAACATTTAACCAGAAGATATCAGAAACACGGCTTGAACAAGTGTAGAAGCCTTCAAGAGGAAACTGGACAAGTATCCTCACCAGATGCCAGATCAACCAGGCTGTGATGGATATGTGGGGCAGCGAGTCTCCAGCAGCAACAGCCTGGTTGACCAGGCAAACACCAAACGAGCCTGGCTCATGGCTGGGCTCCAAGAGTAGTGAAACTCAAAACTCTTCAAAGGTATATCAAAGGTAAAGATATGACAGTGTCTTCCATTGCAGACACTGCAAGGCTCCAGGCGGACATCAACCAAATCTTTCAGTGGGCTGCAGAAAACAATATGAAGTTCAACGATGAGAAATTTCAATTACTCAGATATGGTAAACAAGAGGAAATTAAATCTTCATCAGAGTACAAAACAAATTCTGGCCACAAAATAGAGCGAAACACCAACGTCAAAGACCTGGGAGTGATCATGTTGGAGGATCTCACCTTCAAGGACTATAACATTGTATCAATCACATCTGCTAGAAAAATTACAGGATGGATAATGAGAACCTTCAAAACTAGGGAGGCAAAGCCCATGATGACACTCTTCAGGTCACTTGTTCTATCTAGGCTGGAATATTGCTGCACACTAACAGCACCTTTCAAGGCAGGTGAAATTGCTGACCTAGAAAATGTACAGAGAACTTTCACGGCGCTCATAACGGAGATAAAACACCTCAATTACTGGGAGCGCTTGAGGTTCCTAAACCTGTATTCCCTGGAACGCAGGCGGGAGAGATACATGATTATATACACCTGGAAAATCCTAGAGGGACTGTTATGGGGCTATAGGGCCCAACATGTACGTATTTATAAGTAACAGTTACTCTGGAATACCTAATTATATTGAATTGATGGGGACTTTGCTCTAAATGTCATAAGGACTGATCACCCTTAGGACTGAGAGGCAGCTGGGTCAAGCCTTTTTTCTCAATATAATAGGTTATACTATAGACACACAAACACACAATTTAAATAAGTAGTTTATAAAGTTGTATTTCTTTTTGTAAAAGTAAAATTAAGGTGTGGTAGAATTGTGGTAACTGGAGAATTGTGCTTGGCAACAGTCTTTTGTTTTGTTGGGTGTGGAAAGGAGCTTAGCTAGGCTCCTCCCCCTCCCTTCACTCTTTCCCCTTTCTCTTTTTTTGACATGGAGGTGGCAGGATCTCTGGGTCCTTCTTCTATCTTTTTGGGGCATTATGTGTGCTCCCGGGTTCTTAAAGAGAATGCAAGTTTGGTGAAAAATTTTAGGGTGTGCAAAAAAAAATTTAAGTAAACAGGGAAAATAATTATAGGATAACAAAAAATTATATGAAAAAAATTCTTTTTTGGAAAAAGGGAAAGTAGGAGGGTAATGTTTTCGATTTTGGGAAAACTGTCCATGGGCTAAAAAATGGGGGAAATATAGAATTATGGGGGAAAAAGGGTTGTGCCCCTTAGGAGTCTGTGGAGACAAAAACGCCTTAGGCAAAAGGGAATGTAGAGAGGGTATAGTTTTACCAAACCTCTTAAGGGTGTGAGGTTGATGAATTTTGCAGCGGGAAAAGGTACAGGGGGAATTTCTGTCGGGGAATTTTTTGGGGTATAAGCGAAATTCGTTTTTTTAAGTAAGGAGTCGGGATTCCAAAAAAACTGTTGTCCAAGGGGAGGAAATTGTTGAGGGGTTGGACATTAAAAATAGGAAACAAAGACTTAAAATTTTGAAATAGTTTATGGGGGGGGGGTATCCCTAGAAGGGTTAAGGGGGAAAAATTTTGGTCAGGGGTTGGCTTCACGGGCTTTTTTTTTGGGTGAAGGGAAATGGTTTTTTAATCTTCTGTGTTGGAGTGGAGAAAAGTAACATTTTGGGGGTTAGGGCCCAGGGGTTGGTTAATAAAAGGTGCACTTAAAGGGGGTTAATTTTGGTTAAAAATGGTGAAAGCCCCTTTGGGGCAAGAAGAAGGAGAGGGAAATTTTTTTTTTGGGACCCCCGGGTGGGAACCCCAGTGTGAATAAAAAAAAATAATCTATTGAGAAACGTTTTTTTTTATAGTAGTAGTTTAAAAAACCTGTGAGAGGGGGGTAAAGGGATATCAACCTCAAAGATCAGCCAGGAGTAAGTTTTACCCTAGACAGATAAGGCCATTAAACCATGTGCAACCCCGGGTTCTTTATTTAGGAAACGTTTTCCCACACAGTGGCTTCATCAGTCCATACAAAAAAACTTAAAGAACAGAAGGGAGATGAGGTAATCAGCCCCTCAACCTTGAGTCGATGGTTCAAAAATAATCAAATTGATGGACTGAAACCAACTAAAGGGTTGAGGGAAACTGTTACCTCATTCCCTCCGTTTTCAAGTTTTCTCCTCTATACGGATGAAGCCCACTGTGTGGGGAAACTTTCTCAAAAAGAACCCAAAAGTTAAAATTTTTTTTTTAAAGTGGTTTTAAAAACATCTAAAAGGAAAGAAAAAACCCCCAATAAAAATGAAAGTGAGAACCTCACGAAAAGAGACAAACCAATTAACTGGAAAGCTTGACGGGAGGGTGTAAAAATCAAAAAATTCTTTAAAAAATATATTATGGTTGGGGTAAAAATTTGCTGTTTTGGGGTAAAAGATTTACCAAAAGGTGGTGCAGTGGAAGGTTGTTTTTTCATATATTAGGTTACGGTTGTTTTTCTCCTAAGGTGGGAGAAAGGTTGAGTAACAATTTTTGTTGGGGGGGTTTGGTAAGTGTATGGATATTTTTCTTCAATTTGTTTTATTTTATTGCCTTTTGGGGAAAACTTTGTCCACTGATATGAAAAGGGGGAAAGCAAGGTTAAAGAAAAAAACTATGTCAGAAGATGAGTCTTTAAATTTTTTAGGTTTGGGGGAAAGAAGGAAAAATTTCATCATAAACATCCCTGTTTTAACAGTGAACTGGGGGATCCCTACCCCAGGTGATATGGAAATGGAGAGAATGAGATTAAATTGCAGTATAGAGGCTGAAATAAAATTAATAAAAAGTAAGGAGGAAGAACGTCAAAGGTTAGGAGGTTAAAACAAACCCTGAGCATACTTTAACATAACTAAAGCTGCAAATTTTTCCCTAAGTTTAAGAGAGTGACCCAATAAATTTTTCTTTTTTTGAAAGACTGCTCTGGAGCAAGGATCCCCAAACAGAAGGGGGCTACCTAGTTTGCACACAACTTGTGGGTAAAGGTTTCCAGGAGTAGGGGACTCGGGAGGGGCAGATTTTTAATTATGAAAAATTTAAAAGGGGAAAATATTGTTCCTCCCAAAATGATACCTGAGAAATATAGACAAAAGTTCAGGAAAAAAAAAATTTGGGATGGGCAGCCCTTTAAAACTGAGTTGGGAAATGAGAAAACTTTTTCCTTTTTTAAGAAATGGGTTTGTTCTAAAGGATTAAAAAAAGACGTAAAAAATTTATAGATCTGAGGGTTATGAGGAATTGTACAATACAACCCTTTGACCTCAGAGAAATTGGGGAAAAAAAAACCCAATAATTTTTCAAAAGACGATCTGGTGACAGATTTTGGCGCAGGGAAATTTGGGTAAGAAAAAAACAGCATTGCTTCTGAAAATTTCCCCCTCATTCTAAAACCTTTTTCAAGTCCTATGGTCATAAAGATAAGTGGGACAAAAAATTTTCAGGACAAATGAAGGCTGAGATGCCCTCTAAAATAAAGGAAAAGGTAAGTCAGCTGGGTTCAAAGTTTACCTAGACAATCAGATAATGTTTCAGGTCCTCGAGTAAACAGTACCAGTCCCACACCAAAGGGAAAAATACCTTTAAGAGTTTTTCGTTACTACGTAACAAAACTGGACACAACAAAAGTTTTGCGGGCAAAGGGGGCGAGATCAGGAAAGGGAAGAACCATCCCAGGGAACCCCAATGCAGAGATAAAATTTAGTTGCCCGCATTGGGCTTCAAGGCAAGGTGAGAGGAAACCCTTTGGGGTCTAGACCCCAGGGTTGTGTTAAAATTTTGTAGGGCCCCAGTTGGTTTGCAAAAAGGGTGAGGGCAGAGTTAGAACATACTGTCCTTGAGAGATGGATTTTTAGCCCTACTCTTTGCTCGTGCTGGAGTGCTGCCAGTGTCTAAGGATACCTTACTTGGGGGGAATATATTGTTGAAGGGTATTAGGGTTCAACCATAAGGACACCTTACACAAATTTGGGTAAAATTTCATATCAAGTTGGTTATCTCCCGATACTCAGATGAAATTCCCTTCGAAGGGGGTCGACCTTTTAGGGGAAAAATGTTAGGGCCTGTTAACAGTGAGGAACAACTAGTTTGGGGGAAACCAAGTCCCAAAAGTTGGGGGGGGAATGGCTAGGAAAACCCGCCCGACCTTTTCCCGATGGTCACCATGAGAAATAGGTATGATCATGCTACCAACATCTTCTTGGTATTTTTCAGAGGGGGTGGGGCTTTAAATTTGGTAACTCTGCTTTCTGTGTTGAACTTCAGTCAAAATGAAGAAAGGATGTTCCCGCAGAGCTGAGCATGATTGGAGATGGGCAGTTTAA
The DNA here is from genome assembly GCF_026875155.1 of Cherax quadricarinatus. Classification (NCBI taxonomy): domain Eukaryota; kingdom Metazoa; phylum Arthropoda; class Malacostraca; order Decapoda; family Parastacidae; genus Cherax; species Cherax quadricarinatus. Next base: position 12,557,664 of record NC_069426.1, read on the forward strand.
AAAGTGTAGAGAGGCTGCACCCGCTGGGTGCAATTTAATTTCTGTGCAGGGGAAAAGTCGCTGTTGCTGAGGAAGGGATTTTACAGTTAAATAATGTTTTTATTTCAGTGAGGAAACTCTTTCAAAGAATTCACCCCTTTTTTGCAGTATCGATGGAAGGGGAAAAAAGGGTTTTTCCCCCCTGGGATGTCCAAGGTTTCCAGGGGATTTCTTTTGGTCTAGTGTGGGGACTGCCCAGGTTATTTAGACTATTGTCTTTTAATTTATAGGGAAAACCTAGTCAAAGTATTAAACCTGTTCCCCCTTTAGGCTATTCAGCCCCCGGTGAACTCTTCAGCAAGCTGGGTAGATGTACTTGGGGCCATTCCCAAGGGCCAAACTGGGGAAAAGATTATTTACTCACAAAAATTTGCTCCCTACCAGGTACCTGGAAGCAGTCCCTCTACATAAGATAATTTCTCAAGTATCTTAAGGGTTTTTATGAAATCTTTTTTTTAGTTGGTTTTCCTCAAAAAGGTCAAAAGACCAAGGGCCCAACTTTCCTCAAAGTCTTTTAGAAAAAGTTTTGAAGGGTTAAAGTAGGCCTCGTGTTCAACTGTGTATTACTCTCCATCTCAAGGGGAAATAGAGAAATTACATCAAGCCCCCAAGACAATGATGCAAGCCTATGGTATAGCAAAACTAACAACAGGGGTGGGGGATCCCTTTCTTTGTATTTGCGAGGGGGAAGCACTTGGAATCTCTGAGCTATTGGTTGGGGGAGGATGGTGATGCTCCCCCCTCGGAGCTTTTTCTAGTTTCAGATACCCTTTGGCTCGTATGGGGATGGTACCAGTGAACGTGCCCTCAACCAGCCCGGATGTGATGTGGGGGCCCTAATAGGACCCTGTACTTGGAGGCTGGGGGGAAGGCTGTACTGGAGCCAATTCATGTAAAAATCTGTTTGGTAAGTTGATGTGAGCTGAACAGTTGGGTGGGAAATTTCCCAGGGGTTAGTATAAAACCCACACCCCCCAACAAGAAAAGAATGAGTATAGTGTACACTAAAGGTTAAAGGGTTTGAAATTATTCAAAAATTGAGGACCCAAAGTTTAATGGATGTAAAGGGCGCAAAAAATAATCTGTATTTAATACCCAAAAGTGTTTTAGGAAAAAATATGTGTGTAAAAAAAATTTTGGGGAAAAGCATGCTTGGGTTTATTAGAAAAAAAGTTGGAGAGTTGGCCAGCACCGGAAATTTATAAAATTTGGGGGTGTAGTAAAGGGGAAAAGTTGAAACCCATAAGAAAATTGTTAAGGAAGCTGACCCAAACAACAATTTTTTGTGTGGGAAAATCTGTATGAAAAAATTGGATATGAGGAAAAAGTAAATTCTTCCACCCCGTTTTTATGCTTAGTGGAAATCAGTGGGCTTCCCCTGCTTCATGTTCCCCAAAATTAGTGGCAACCCCGGGCATAAACACGACACTCAAAGTACATTTAACAATTTTAAAGGTTTACGGTTAGAAGTTGATACTTAGCCTAAGAGATGCAAACATTTTAAAAAAACTAAAAATGGGCAGGGGAAAATGTGTTTCCATGGCCTGTGTTCCAGTACCTTTTTTTTGGGTAATGCAAATTTTGTTCATTTTGGGGCTTAAAATTGTGTGGAGATGGAACGTGATGGTATTTTTGTAAACTTGATGTATTCACCTGGGGGCAAAGAGTGTCTTTGGTGTTTTTTTGTTGACTCGAAAAATTTTCAAAAACGTTACTATTAGAAAAACCTTCAAGTTTAAATGTCAAATTTTACCCCAGGAAAAAAATTTTTTTTTGGGGCTGGTATTTAGCATTCGTACATGTCTCAGGACTTTTCCTGTTCCTGGTATAGTGACTAAAATCAGACTCTTAAAAAGGGCTTTGTTCCTACAGCCTTTTTTAAATTTTAAGTCAAATATAAAAAGGCTCAGAGAATGTGGTTGTGATGCTCTCCTAATGTTTCATGTAGATGCATGGTGCGACTTTGTACATAGTGTTTTTCTTGTGTGACCTTGTTTTTTTTGCAGTGGTGAATTCGGCGAGCCTGGTCCCTACCACCATCTACGTGAAGGAGTCAGTCGAGCCAAAAGTGTGACGGGGGTCAGTGTGTAGTAAAAAGTGGTTGAGGCAGTGGTTGACAACCTTCGGTAAAAAAGAGACGTTCAGGGAAGGGATGTGATTTGTGTTTGGTGTGCTCTATATACAAAATGGGCCCAAAATTTTCCTTTGTGGTCCCTTGGACCCCTTCATGTTTTTATGTTACCCCTCTTCATAATTTTTGGGGGTCTGTGTGGGTGGGACCTCGGAAATGGGCTTGAGTGCCTGACCTGTTAAGGATCTGAGTGTTTGACTGGAAGTCTCACGTTTTTTCAGCCCCCAATGAGAGACACCCTTACATGTTTGTGAATTTCCTGCCCGGTGTAACCCGATGCTCTGGGTTTTTGGGTCTACTTCATCTCCTGTCAGGAAGATGCCCCCCCTGGAGTACCCGATGCTTGCTGGATTTCCGTCAGAGGCACGGCCTGTTTGGGGCGGTTTCACAGTGGGATTGTGTGCAATTCTTGCATTTAAGTGCATTTCTTTTAAAAACCCCTAAAATTTTAAATGTTACACCTTGGTATATGGGATGGTTAAAAAACCTTTACTAAAAAATTTGCAATCTGTTTTTTAAATAAAAGTAAATTTAAGAGCAGTTTGGGCTGGGAAATACGTACTTTCTAGTAGCTTGCTTTTCCCCTTCAGACTAAGCAATATACTTTTACTGCCGTATCCTGGGGACACGGCAGCTTTTTGAGCTTCATCTGGAGGGGGGGTGTTTGGGGTATGACCCAAAAATGTCTATTTAAAGTAAAGTTACTCTGGAATACCTAAAATTTTTTTGAATTGATGGGGACTTTTTCTCTAAATGTCATAAGGACTGATTTACCCTTGGACTGAGAGGCAGCTGGGTCAAGCCTTTTTTTTCAATAGGTTATCTAAGACACAAAAACACAATTTAAATAAGTGTTTAGAATTGTATTTTTTTTGTAAAAGTAAAATAGGGGGGTAAAATTTTGGTAACTGGAGAATTGTCTTGGCAACAGTCTTTTGTTTTGTTGGGTGTGGGAGGAGCTTACTAGGCTTTTTTCCCCCCCTCCCCTCTCTCTCTCTCTTCTCTTGTTGACATGGAGGGGGCGGGTCTTGGGCCCTTTTTTTCTATCTTTTGGGGGATTTGTGTCCCAGGGGTTATGTGGGATTCTTAAATGGAAAACGGTTAGGTTTTGAAGGAGGGCAATTGTTGGATTGGGGAAAATATTTGTAGTCTGAGATGGGGGGGGATGGAACTGCCTTGCCTTTTTGAAAGGTCTCCGGAGGGGGGCGGGGAGGGTATGAACTAAAGTGATCCCGTCGTACCAAAGGGCCTAAGGGAAAATCAATTTAAAACATGGTTTAAACTACTTGCTATGCTTATAATTCGGGAATACGGGATAGCACTTGCTGGACGGTGAGTTTTTATAACTTAAGTTGTGGCCACCATACCCAGGGTGACTAAAGTGTGTCAAAACACTGGTTAGCCCAGAGTTATGTCAAGAAGAGAGAAGGACAAAAGTTGTTGGGATACACCATGTGGGAGAACAGCTATGGAGTGTGTAGATCTTGTTTTGAAAATGTGAGGCTGTAATTGTATATTCTGTACATATCTATTGAGAATACAGTTATATTTTTATAGTAGTAGTTTACATAACCTGTGAAGAGGGCTGGTGAGAGGATATCAGACACTCAAGATGATCAGCCAGGATGTAAGTATTACTCCTAGACAGATAAGGCCATTAAGTAAAAAGCTACCCCACACTAGAACATGTAGTGAGAACCTTACCATCCAAGAAATAAGACATACCAAACGTAACAGGACTAGTACCAAACTTGCACACGAAAATCACTCGCTACGAAAGCAAAAGACTTGGCAGACGATGCAACATCCCCCCAATGAAAAGCAGGGGTGTCACTAGCACGTTAAGAGACCATACAATAAGTGTCAGCGGCCCGAGACTGTTCAACTGCCTCCCAGCATACATAAGGGGGATTTACCAACAGACCCCTGGCAGTCTTCAAGCTGGCACTGACAAGCACCTAAAGTCGGTTCTGACCAGCCGGGCTGTGGCTCGTACGTTGGTTTGCTGCAGCCAGCAGTAACAGCCTGGTTGATCAGGCTCTGATCCACCAGGAGGCCTGGTCACAGACCTGGCCGCGGGGGTGTTGACCCCCACGAACTCCTCTCCAGGTAAACTCCAGGTAATAGGCACTGTTTACTTTGGTTAGGTTAGACTAGGCTAAGTTAGGTTAGGTTAAACTAGGCATAAGTTAGGTTAGGTTAGGTTAGACTAGGCCTAAGTTAGGTAACACTTGGATATTATGTAACTTAACCTGAAAATAATGTTCTCACTTCTCTTACGGATCCAAAATTAAAATTTGCACAGTAAATCATTACTTGTTCCATAATGTACATTGGTTGTATGAACTAAAAAGTGTAAAATATTAACTAAATTACATTTACAGTTGTTAGTAAAATAACTATTTTTGTGCAAATGGTAAAAAGAGTAATCAAATACACCTACCATCCAACTTACGACCTGCTCGACATATGTCAACTCCAACTCGACTTACCCGTCCCATTTGGAAACTTGGCTGGGCCCGGCTGTTTGAAACACCGCTGTACAATTTTTGACAATACTTTTCGGGGGGAAAATGTGCCATGTAGGCGCACATTTGAGAAAACCCTCCCTTTACACAGCATTACTGTTTTAACTGAAATTTTTTTAACGGGACAGTAAATTTCACCATGGCCCCAAAAGAAAAATTTCCTGAATCTTGCAGGGAGATTGTGGCAAAAAAGGGACTCTTACCCCTTAAAAAACTCTCATTTTTTTTTACTGTTGCACTTTAAACCTTTTGTATCTGTCTGCCTGTATATCTGTGTGTCGTTTATCTGTTGCCCTACTAGTGTTCTGTCTTCTCCCCTGTGTGTCTGCCCTTTTTTGTTACCTGTGTCTTTCTGTCTACCTGTGTGCCCTTTATGTCTACCTTTGTGTCTTTTTCAAACCTTTGTCTGTTTTTTATGCTCCCCTTTGTCGGGTTTTTAAAGGTCTCCCTTGGGTCCTTTTTTCCTGTGTCCCCGTTTGTATTTTTTGGGTCTACCTGTGTGTCGGGTCTTTTGTCGGCTTTCTGTTTTCCAGAGCCACTCATTAAGAGTGTACTTGGTCTTGAAAAACCCATTTTTAAAAAATAATGATAACAATAATAATCACTGAGGCGCATTAAAGTGTTTTTAAAAAACTTTTAAAATTAGATTTTTTGCTTAATCCATCTATGATTTTTTTTTAAAAATTTAAAAAAAAATTTTTAAAAATAAAAAAAAAAATGGTTTTTTTTGGGGGGGAAAGGAAAGGGTTTTTTGGGGGGGGGAAAAAAAAAAAATTTTTTTTTTTAAAATTTTTTTTCTCTCATTTTTTTTAAACTTGTTTAAACCCCCCCCTTAAAAAAAAATTTTAATTTTTTAAATTTTTAAAAAAAAATTTTTTTTAATTTTTTAAAAAAATTTTTTTAAAATTTTTTAAAAAAATTAAAAAAAAAAAAAATTACCCAAGAAAAAATCCAAATTTTCCCCCTTTTTTTTTTTATTTTTTTTTATAAAAAAAAAAAAAAAAAAAAAAAAAAAAAAGGGGAAAAAAGGGGGGGAAAAAAAAAAAAGGGGGGGGGGAAAAAAAAAAAAGGGGGGGAAAAGGGAAAAAGGGGTTTAAAAAAAAAATTTTTTTTAAAAACCAAAAAAACATAAATTTTAAAAAACCCTTTTTTAAAAAAAAATCCCCCCCCCCCCCCCCCAAAAAAAAAAAAAAAAAAAACCCCCCCCCCCCTTTTAAAACCCCCAACCCCGGGGCCCCCCCCCCCCCGGGCCCCCCCAAAAACCCCCCCCAAAACCCCCAACCCCCCCCTCCCCCCCTTTTTTTTTTTTTTCCCCCCCCCAAAAAAAGCCCCCAAACCCGCCCCCCCAAAAATTAAAAAATAAAAAACCCCCCCCCAAAAAAAAATTTTTTTAAAAAACCCCCAAACCCCCTTTTTTTTTGGGAAAAAAAGGGAAAAAAAATTTTGGGGTTTTTTTCCCAAAATTTTTTTAAAAACCCCTTTTTTCCCCCCCCCCCCCCCCCCATTTCCCCCAAAAAAATTTAAAAAAACTTATTCATTAAAAACCAAAAAATTTCCCCAAAAATTAAAAAAAAGTAAAAAAAAAACCAAAAAAAAAAAAGGAAAAAGTTTTTTTTTTAAAAATTTTTTTTTTTTTAATTTTAAAAAAAAACCCCCCAAAGGGGCCCCCTTTTTTTTTTGGGGGAAAAAAAAGGGGGGCCCCCCTAAGGGAAAATTTTTTAAAAAAAAAAAAAAATTAAAAAATAAAATTTTAAAAAATTTAAAAATTTTTAAAATTTTTAAAAAAATAAAATTTTTTTGGGGGTTTTGGGTTTTTCCTTTTTGGGGTTTTTTTGGGAAAAAAAACCCCCCCCGGGGGGGGGGGGGAAAAAAGGGGGGGGGAAATTGAGGGGGTTCGGACATGTAGAGAAATGGGGGGCTAAACAGAATGACTTCAAGATTTTTGGGTTATCAGCTGTAGGGAAGGGAAGGGTTTGGGGGGGGTCGGCCGGGAAAAGGGTTGGAGGGGGGGGGTAAAGGGGGTTTTTTGTGTGCGGGGGGCTTGGACTTCCACAGGCATGCGTGAGCGTGTTTAATAGAGTAAAGGGAGATAAAAGGTTTTTTTAAAAAAATTTTTGAAAAGCTTTTTTGGAGTTTGAGAAAAGTCCATCAAGCAAGGGGTTTTCAGGGAAACCAGCACCCGGGATTTTGACCCTGGAAGGGGAAATTTCCCATGCCTGCACTCTAAAGGGGGGGTGAAAATGTTGCATTTTTTAAAAAAACCGTAGTGTAAACCCCCCTTTTTCCCAAGACATTGATGGAGAAAAATAAAGGGAAATTTTTCTTTTTCCGGTCCCCCCCCCCCCTTTTGGGGAATGGGCCAAATGCGATAATAAAAAAAATAAAAAAACATAAAAAAAAGGAACCCCAAAACCGGGCCAAACTGCCCGGCGGGAAAGGTCCTTTTTTTCCCCCCATATTAGACCAATGACCCACCCCCCCCGGATTATCAAAATGACCCACCCACCCTTTGGTCATCTCAAACTCAAAGAGGAGCACGGGCACCCAGCCCCAGAACACAAGCTAGTCAGGTCCGCACAAGCCCCCCCACAACCCACTCTTTGTATTTACAAAACCTATTTTCAAAACTAAAACAAACTTTTTAGCCTTAAACCCCTTTTGGGGGGTTTTCGTCGTACAAACCATAAATTCTGGGGGCCCCCCTCAAACCCTTCGCGCGAAAAGGCGGGTGGGCCCCAGGTTTTAGAGAAGGGGGGTTCTGCTGGTCAGTGTGTGCGGAAAAAAAAAAAAATCTGGGACCAGGGTGCATTGGGGAAATGCCCCCCTTAAAGGAAAAAAAAATTCCACCATCCCTCGGGGTTAAAAACCTCCTCCTCCTCGGCAAATTTGGGTACATTTTTGTTCCCCATGACATTTCTAAAGTGATGGAATCCCCAGTGAAATGATTTTCGTGTTTTTAAAGGGGGGGTTTATTGACCGAAACTAATGACCAAAATATCGGAAAAAGTAAAGAAAACCCCCAAGACACCCTCGGGCCTTTCCCACCTCTGGTGCTGGGCCCCTCGTTTTTCACTTCAGTTTTTCCAAAAACCCAAGGGGAAAAACTTCTATTTTCCCAAACCCGACTCAATGAGAGCATAGGTGAAAAGTGATAGTGAAAATAACACAAGCTCCAAACATTTCCAGTAGTGAAAAGTGAAGGGGCAATATCCCCAGTGAAGCGTCAGTTTATACGACGATATTGCGCTCTGGAAGTGTGCCAAAATGTTATCCCAAAAGGGAAAGGGAAGGGGAAATCTCGGATCACCCCTTTTTGGCTAACAACGGGAACGGGGCCGGGGGGGAAAAGACGAAGATACTTTTGAAAAGGGGAGGGAAAAAATGTCCCGTGGTGGTGGGGTGGTTGCCGGCGGGGCCCCAGCAGGGGCCATGCTGCCACCCAAGCGCCCCCCACGCCGCTCCCTTTAAAGCTGATCTAGAAAAAAGGGCCCCCATCCCCCACCCCCCCAACCACACCACCCCACAACCAAAACCCCTCCACAACCACAACCCCCCCAACCCAACCCCTTCCCTTGTCCATTACCCACCACCAGACCGCACCGGGGATTGGCGGGAAGCTGTCAATTTTTTCCCAAAATCCCCACCATTTTGAGGGCACCCCAAAGTGGAATACGGCCATCTTTGCATTTTGGGAACAATGCCACTAACTGGAATGTTTGGGAGAAATTCTTTAAACAACCACTGATAAAAAGTTTTGCCCATGGAAAGCAACACATACTACAGTACACCAGGCAAACACAATACTTTCCCCAAAATAAACGCCCAAACACCAAGGGAAGGGGGGCAACTGGGGCTAAAGATGATTTTTTCCCTTCCCACAAAAAAGTTTATCCCCAATGTGTAAAAGCCCCAAAGTGAATCAAACGGTAAACGACCCCCTGATTGCAACCCCCAGGTTTCAGTGATAAATGCCATTGAATCGATTTGTGCTAATTTTTCCGTATGTTTTCATTTCTCAGAAAAACCCCGGGGCCTGACAGAACGACGGGTTTATATAAGATTTAGGGGGTTTTTGGGGAATTTTGAAACAGAAATTCAGTCCCAAATTTTTTACCCCTTCGGGAATTTTGAAATTTGACAGCCTTTGTTTTCTGTTCAAAGGAAGACTCCTTTCAAGCAGTAAAACCCAAGCAAGGGGAAACGCTTGGATAAAGTTGTTTGTGTTTTGGGATTGTTAAAAGGGTCTGGTTTTGGGATATTATTGTGTACACTGAATTTTATAAAATTGCAAAATACCAGGAAGTTTTTGGGGGTTTTCTCGGGTTTTGATGGGGTTTTCAACAATGAAAAACCCAAAAACCTTTGGGTAAGGGGCATAAATTATATACAGATAACTGGTACACCAAACCCCCACTCAGTGTTTTTTGCGAGTGAAAATGACAGATTGTGTGGCACAGTTCGGCAAAACGAAAACATATGCCCCCGGTTTGACGCTGGGAAATCGCAGAGGTGAGGTCAGGGCGTTTTTCTGCCAATGACATCAAGGGGATTTCGGTGGGATACAAACGAGATGTTCCCCACTGTTGTCATCAAAAATTACCCTAAGAAAGGGGAGACAGTGGCAGGCGCATAGAGAGAGAAAAGAACCCATTCTAAAACCTGGGAGCTGTGAATTTATTACACCTTCAACATGCGTTCAGTGGGAAAAAATGTGACATGCAGATTTTTGGGGTTTTCTGATTGTGTTTTGCAAAATTTTAATGGTACATCAAACTGTTTTTTTTCCCTCTTCGGGCATTCCATGCTCATGCTTATAAAATGATAAAATGAGGCAAACCCAAAACCCAAAACCCCAGTATGGCGAATTCCCGTTTTTTCTGTCATCCGACAAGTAGTAAATTTCCCGTACCAAGGAAAGCACCTGCAATTTACCGCCCACCAAAATTTTAAAAAACTACCGGGTCGTCCCGAAGCATGGTGAACACTTCCTGGGAAAACTGCCGCACTCTTTAAAAAAAAAGGCTCTAAGAGGTGTTTCGTCTGTTCACATACAAAAAAAAGGCCCCAACAACGCAGAGACACTCGTTTTTTTGGTGGGAGTGCCCCAAAATCCACTGTGGGATGACACCAGGTTTTAAAAGTTCCACAGGGGCAGAACCTTTTAGAAAAATGTCCTGTACGTAAAAGTGTATATAAAATATAGAAAAATAGTAATAAACCAAAATTTTAAAATTTGGTTTTTTTTGTGAAAAAATTTTCTTTAAACAAAATAATGACAACAGTGGTTTTTCGCCCAAATTTTGTAGTATTGATAAAAAAAAACTTACAAAATACGGCCCCTGTTGGCCTCAGAGGCCATAAAAGTTAAAACCAGAAAAAGAAAAAATTTAAAAATTTAAAAAAAAATAAATACATAAAAAAAATAAAAAAAGAAAAATTAAACCGGGGGACGGCATCGGGGATGTTTCCAATGTTTTTTCAATTTTGGGAATTTCACACCCCATATCTCGGGAAGAAATTTACGTTTAAAATTTTTTTTTTTTAGCCCCCATAAAGTTTAAAAAAAAAAACTCCTATTTTTTTATAAGAAAAAATAATTTTTTTTTTTTTGAAATTTGGGCCCAACCCCCGAGAACGAGTTTTTGGGGAGGGCCCCGGGCGACCCCCCAAAGGGTTTTAAAAAAGTCCTTTGGGGTTTTGTTCCCCCTCATCCCAAAAACTCTATTAAAGAAACCATGCTTTTCCAAAACATCAAGTCTGAATTTTTTCCAAATTGAAACCCTTGCTGCAAGTCCTTCATGGCTGGGAAAATTTTTACACGCCCATTTACATCCCCTTTTTTTTTTTTTTAAATTTCCCGTTTTCCCTTTTAACACCCGACATAAAACCCCCCCCAATTCTATGCCTTTCGAAAGATTTCGATTTAGGGGCCCCCAGTCTAAACCCAAGGGAAGATTTCTGATACATGGGATCATCTTTGTCGTCCTCCTTTGTTTCGTTTTCCCGACATTTTTTATCCAATCT
>NC_069426.1:12568885-12596895 GCF_026875155.1 Cherax quadricarinatus
GACAGGGGGAAAACAGGGGGAGAGGAGGGGCATGCTGATCAAAAACCGATGGAATTTTGATGAACTGGAGAGAGGAGACAGTGGAGATGCAAGAAATTACATAGTGGGAACGAAGCGCTTCAGTCTGGAGGTCCCAAGGTGGTAATTGCAATGATGTATAACCCACCACAGAACAGCAGGAGGCCAAGGCAAGAGTATGATGAGAGTAATAGAGTGATGGTTGACACTCTTGCTGCAGTGGCCAGAAGGGCTCATGCGAGCAGGGCAAAGCTACTGATCATGGGTGACTTCAACCACAAGGAAATCGATTGGGAGAACTTGGAGCCACATGGGGGCCAAGATGATGGAAGTTGTACTGGAAAACTTTATGTACCAACATGTAAGGGACACTACCAGGGAGAGAGAAGAGGATGAATCAGCGAGACTGGACCTAGTATTCACTTCGAATAGTGCAGATATTGAGGACATCACATTTGAAAGACCCCTTGGGGCCAGTGATCATGTGGTTTTAAGCTTTAAATACACGGTAGAGTTACAAGTGGAGGGGGAAACAGGAAGGGCCGGGCGAATGAAGTCAAACTACAAGAAAGGGGACTACGCGGGAATGAGGAACTTCCTGAACGGGGTTCAGTGGGACAGAGAACTGGCAGGGAAGTCAGTAAATGAGATGATGGAATACATAACAATATGGAAAAAAACTGAGGAGAGGTTTGTACCCAAGGGTAACAGGGATAATGAGAAAGGGAGGATGAGCCCGTGGTTCACCCGAAGGTGCAGGGAGGCAAAAGCTAAGTGTGCTAGGGAATGGAGGAAGTATAGAAGGCAAAGGACCCAAGAGAATAAGGAGAGCAGTCACAGACCAGAAATGAATATGCACAGGTAAGAAGGGAGGCCCAACAACAGTATGAAAACGACGTAGCAGCGAAAGCCAAATCTGACCCGATGCTGTTATACAGCCACATCAGGAGGAAAACAACAGTCAAGGACCAGGTAATCAGACTAAGGAAGGAAAGAGGAGAGACAACAAGAAACGACCGTGAAGTATGTGAGGAACTCAGCATGAGATTCAAAGAAGTGTTCACAGAGGAGACAGAAGGGACTCCAGAAAGTCGGAGAAGTGGGGTACACCACCATGTGTTGGACACAATACATACAACCGAGGAAGAAGTGAAGAGGCTGATGAGTGAGCTAGATACCTCAAAGGCGATGGGGCCAGATAACATCTCTCTTTGGGTCCTGAGAGAGGGAGCAGAGGCACTATGTGCACCCCTAACAACAATATTCAACACATCTATCGAAACAGGGAGATTACCTGAGGTATGGAAGACAGCAAATGTAGTCCCAAGTTTTAAAAAAGGTGACAGACATGAAACACTAAACTACAGACCAGTGTCAATGACATGTATAGTTTGCAAAGTCATAGAGAAGATTATCAGAAGAATGAAAGGAATGAGCTCAACAACAGCCAACATGGTTTCAGGGATGGGAAATCCTGTGTCACAAACCTACTGGAGTTCTATGACAGGGTAACAGCAGTAAGACAAGAGAGAGAGGGGTGGGTAGATTACAATTTCTTGGACTGTAAGAACAGAGATTAGTGCAAAAACTGGAGGAGCAGGCAAGGATAACAGGGAATGCATTACAATGGATCAGGGAATATCTGTCAAGAAGGCAGCAGTGAGTCATGGTACACAGCAAGGTGTCAGAGTGGGCACCTGTGATGAGTGAGGTTCCACAGGGGTCAGTCCCAGGACTAGTGCTGTTTCTGGTATTTGTGAACGACATGACGGAAGGAATAGACTCCGACGTGTCCCTGTTTGCAGAAGATGTGAAGTTGATGAGAAGAATTCAATTGGATGAGGACCAGGAAGAACTACAAAGGGATCTGGACAGGCTGCAGGCCTGGTCCAGCAATTGGCTCCTGGAGTTCAACCTCACCAAGTGCAAAGTCATGAAGATTGGGGAAGGGCAAAGAAGACCACAGTAGTAGTACAATCTTAGGGGACAGAGACTACAAACCTCACTCAAGTACAAAGATCTTGGGGTGAGTATAACACCAGGCACATCTCCTGAGGCGCACATCAACCAAATAACTGCTGAAGTGTATGGGCGCCTAGCAAACCTAAGAACAGCATTCCGCCATCTTAATAAGGAATGTGTGTGTTAGACCCATATTGGAGTATGCGGCACCAGTTTGGAAGCCAGATCTAGCCAAGCACGTAAAGAAACTAGAGAAAGTGCAAAGGTTTGCAACAAAACTAGTCCCAGAGCTAAGGGGTATGTCCTACGAGGAGAGGTTAAGGGAAATCGACCTGACGACACTGGAGGACAGGAGAGATAGGGGGGACATGATAACGACATACAAAATATTGAGAGGAATTGACAAAGTGGACAGAGACAGAATGTTCCAGAGATGGGACACAGCAGCAAGGGGACACAGTTGGAAATTGAAGACACAGATGAATCACAGGGATGTTGGGAAATATTTCTTCAGTCACAGAGTAGTCAGGAAGTGGAGTAGTTTGGGAAGCAATGTAGTGGAGGCAGGATCCATTCATAGCTTTAAGCAGAGGTATGATACAGCTCATGGTCCAGGGAGAGTGAGCCTATAGTGGTCAGAGAAGAGGCAGGGCAGGAGTTATGACTCAACCCCTGCAACCACAACTAGGTGAGTACACATCTAGGTTGTTTCTTCATTTTCTTAATAATTCTTGTTGCTCTTTATTTCCTTCCATGGGGAAGTGGAAATGAATCTTTCCTCTGTGAGCCATGTGTGTCGTATGAGGTGACTAAAATGCCAGGAGAAGTGGGCTAGTAACCCCTTCTCCTGTAGAAAATATAAAAAAAAAGAGAAGAAAAACTTTATACAACTGGGATCCTTGAATGTGCATGGATATAGTGAGGATGTTAAGAAAAAGATGATTGCTAATGCTATGAATGAAAATAAGTTGGATGTCCTAGCTCTAAGCCAAACAATGCTGAAAGGGGTAGGTGAGTTTCAGTGGGGAGAAATAAATGAGATTAAGTCAGGAGTATCTGAGAGAGTTAGAGCTAAGGAAGGGGTAGCAATAATGTTGAAGGATCAGTTATGGAAGTAGAAGAGGGAATATAAATGTTTAAATTCAAAGATTATGTGGATTAAAATAAGGGTCGGATACAAAAAGCGGGTCATAATAAGTGTTTACCTGGAGAGAGTTCCAGGGGGTCAACGCCCCTGCGGCCCGGTCTGTGACCAGGCCTCCTGGTGGATCAGAGCCTGATCATCCAGGCTGTTACTGCTGTCTGCACGCAAACCAACGTACGAGCCACAGCCCGGCTGGTCAGTGTGTATACTGTATACACCTGGAGAAGAGAGGAGTGTAGCAGAGAGAGAGAGATTTTGGGAGATGTTAAGCAATGAACTTTTGAATCAAATGAGAGAATAACTGTGGGTAGGGGACCTTAAAGCTAAAGTAGGAGAAACATTTAGAGGTGTGGTAGGTAAGTTTGGGGTGCCAAGTGTAAATGATAATGGGGGCCCTTTGATTGAACTTTGTATAGAAAGGACTTTGGTTATAGGTAATATATATTTTAAGAAAAAGAGGATAAGTAATTGTACAAGATATGATATAGGGTGTAATGACAGTAGTTTGATGGACTACATATTGGTAGATAAAAGACTGTTAAGTAGACTTCAGGATGTACATGTTTATAGAGAGGCCACAGATATATCAGATCACTTTTTAGTTGTAGCTACAGCAAAAGTAAAAGGTAGATGGGATAAAAGGAAAATAGAAGCACCAAGTAAGAGAGAAGTGAAGGTTTATAAACTATAGGAGAAGGCAGTTAGGGTAAGATATAAACAACTATTGGAGGATAGATGGACTGGTGAGAGTATAGGCATTGGGGTCGAAGACATATGGGGTAGATTTAAGAATGTAGTGTTAGAGTGTTCAGCAGAAGTTTGTGGTTACTGGAAAGTGGGTGTGGGAGGAAAGAAGAGCAATTGGTGGATTGATGATGTAAAGAGAGTAGTAAGGGAGAGAAAGTTAGCATATTAGAGGTTTTTACAAACTAGTAGTGATGCAAGGAGGGAGGAGTATATGACAAGAAAAAGAGAGGTTAAGAGAGTGGTGAAGCAATGTAAAAAGAGAGCATAGGAGAGAGTGGGTGAGATGTTATCAACAAATTTTGTTGAAAATAAGAAAAAGCTTTGGAGTGAGATTAATAAGTTGAGGAAGCCTAGGGAACGAGTGGATTTGTTATTTAAAAATATGAGAGGGGAGTTACTAAATGGAGAGTTAGAGGTATTGGAAAGATGGAGGGAATATTTTGAGGAATTGTTAAATGTTAATGAAGATAGGGAAGCTGTGATTTCGTGTATAGGGCAAGGAGGAATAACATCTTGTAGGAGTGAGGAAGAGCCAGTTGTGAGTGTGGAGGAAGTTTGCAAAACAGTGGGTAGAATGAAAGGGGATAAGGCAACAGGGATTGATGGGATAAAGATAGAAATGTTAAAAGCAGGTGGGGATATAGTTTTTATAGTGGTTGGTGCTTTTATTTAATAAATGTAGGGAAGAGGGCAAGGTACCTAGAGATTGGCAGAGAGTATGCATTGTTCCTTTGCATAAAGGCAAAGTGGACAAGAGAATGCAAAAATTATAGGGGAATAAGTCTGTTGAGTATACCTGGTAAAGTGTATGGTAGAGTTATTATTGAAAGAATTAAGAATAAGACAGAGAGTAGGATAGCAGATGAACAAGGAAGCTTTGGGAAAGGTAAGGGGTATGTAGACCAAGTGTTTCCAGTGAAACATATAGGTGCACAGTGTTTAGATAAGGGTCAAAAGGTTTTTGTGGCATTTATGGATTTGGAAATGGCATATGACAGGGTAGATAGGGGGGCAATGTGGTAGGTGTTGTAGGAGGTAGGTTACTGAAATCAGTGAAAAGTTTTTACAAGGATAGTGATGCTCAGGTTAGAGTATGTAGGAGGGAGATTATTTCCAGTAAAAATAGGCCTTAGACAAGGATGTGTGATGTCACCATGGTTGTTCAGAATATTTATAGATGGGTTGTAAGAGAAGTGAATGCTTGGGTGTTGACAAGAGGTGTGGGGTTAAAAGATAAAGAATCTAACACAAAGTGGGAGTTGTCACAGTTGCTCTTTGCTGATGACACTGTGCTTTTGGGAGATTCTGAGGAGAAGTTGCAGAGGTTGGTGGATGAGTTTGATAGGGTATGTAAAAGAAGAAAATTAAAAGTGAATATAGGAAAGAGTAATGTGATGAGGGTAACAAAAAAATTAGGTGACGAAAGATTGGATACCAGATTGGAGGGAGAGAGTTTGGAGGAGGTGAATGTATTCAGATATTTAGGAGTGGATGTGTCAGCAAATGGGTCTATGAAAGATGAGGTGAATCATAGAATTAATGAGGGGAAAAAGGTGAGTGGTGCACTTAGGAGTCTGTGGAGACAAAGAACTTTATCCATGGAAGCAAAGAGGGGAATGACTCACAAAATCGTAATGACACGATTGCAAACAAACCATACCACTGGTGGGGTTTGAACTCGCTTTCAGAGTCTCAAAACTCTAGACCGTCGCGTTAGCCGCTCATATGGGTGTGAAGCACGGGTGATGAATGTTGCAACAAGAAGGCTGGAAGCAGTGGAGATGTCATGTCTGAGGGCAATGTGTTGTCAGATGTATTGCAGAGAATTCGTAGTTTGGAAATTAGGAGGTGGTGTGGGATTACTAAAACTATTATCCAGAGGGCTGAGGAGGGGTTGTTGAGGTGGTTCGGATATATAGAGAGGATGGAACAATATAGAATGGCTTTGAGAGTGTATAAATCTGAAGTGGAGAGAAGGAGGGGTAGAAGTTGGCCTAGGAAAGGTTGGAGGGAGGGGGGTAAAGGAAGTTTTGTGTGAGAGGGGCTTGGACTTCCAGCAAGCATGTGTGAGCATGTTAGAGAGGAGCGAATGGAGGCAAATGGTTTTTAGGACTTGACATAATGTTGGAGTGTGAGCAAGGTAACATTTATGAAGGGATTCTGGGAAACTAGCAGGCCAGACTTGGGTCCTGCAGATGGGAAGTACAATGCCTGTACTCTGAAGGAGGGGTGTTAATGTTGCAGTTTTATAACTGTAGTGTAAGCACACCTCTGGAAGACAGTGATGGAGTGAATGATGATGAAAGTTGTTCTTTTTTTGGGCCACCCTGCCTTGGTGGGAGAAGGTCAACATGTTAATACAATTAATAATTGAGGTTCCACTTCAATTGTAATCTTAAGTTAGGCTTAAGCTTGCCTGAAATGCTCTGCGTAACCATGGCCTTTCTACATGCATATCAAGTGTCACCCATTTCTATACAAAGAATGTATCATTTAGAAATAAATTTTTGAATTTTTAAATGTATGGAATACATGGACTGTAGAGATGGTCAAATAGCCAAAACACAGATAGTAGGGGAAATAGAACTACTGTAATTTATTTACATATAATGCAGTAATTTCATGCACTGGCCAGGGAGGTATAACATCTTTTAGGAGTGAAGAAGAACAGGATGCGAGTGTGGAGGAGGTGCGTGAGGCATTACGTAGAATGAAAGGGGGTAAAGCAGCTGGAACTGACAGGATCATGACAGAAATGTTAAAAGCAGTGGGGATATAGTGTTGGAGTGGTTGGTATTTTTGCTTAATAAATGTATGAAAGAGGGGAAGGTACCTAGGGATTGGCGGAGAGCGTGAATAGTCCCTTTATATAAAGGGAAGGGGGACAAAAGAGATTGTAAAAATTATAGAGGAAGAAGTTTACTGAATATATCAGGAAAAGTGTACAGTAGGGTTATAATTGAAAGAATTAGAGGCAAGACAGAATGTAGGATTGCGGATGAGCAAGGAGGTTTCAGAGTGGGTAGATGATGTGTAGATCAAGTGTTTACATTGAAGCATATATGTGAACGGTATTTAGATGAAGGTAGGGAAGTTTTTATTGCATTTATGGATTTAGAAAAGGCATATGATAGAGTGGATAGGGGAACAATGTGGCAGATGTTGCAAGTACAGTGGAGCCCCAGTTTACGATATTACAGGTCTCCCTCAACATTCACGTTTTCAACTTTCACGGGCTTCACACATTCGCGAATTCCCAACCGCCAAATTCCCAGCCACCAAATTCCCAGCCGCCAAATCATATTTAAGTTTCCCGCCACCAATGCGAGTCCCTACTACCCTCCCTCCGACCCCCCACAACTGGCAGCCAGCCCTCCCACCACTCAGTGTGGTGAGTATTTTGTTTGTTCATTATTTGCTATTAAACTACAGTATAAATAATGTAAACCCATTCATGACTGCATATTGGAATGGCTATTCGGACAGGTATTAGACGGTGACATCATGTGTTTACTCTTGAACACTGCAAAGAATTAAACATTTCTGCTACAGCTAATAATAACAATAGTAATAATAATAATAATAATAATAATAATAATAATAATAATAAATATGATATAATTGAAGAAGGAAATTGTACAAAAATACGAGGGAGTGGTTGACACATCGTCAGTGTGACTTTGTTTATGCTGGAGTGAACATTAGTCTCCCTGCTCTTCCAAACATTTCACAATAATTCATTGTGTTTGGTGCTTGTAGATTGAGTGTGACTGGAGTGGTAGAGGCAGTGATTGAGGCAATGGTATTTAATAACATACATGTTAATAATAATACATGTTATTAATAATATGTACTATTATTATTTATAACAGATGTTATTAAATACATACATGTTAATAATAATACATGTTATTAATAATAACATGTACTATTATTATTTATAACATATATGTTATTAAATACCACTGCCTCAACCGCTGAGTTATTGTGAAATGTTTGGAAGAGCAGGGAGACTAATGTTCCCTCCAGCATAAACAAAGTCACACTGACGATGTGCCAACCACTTCCTCGTATTTTTGTACAATTTCCTTCTTCAATTATATCGTATTTATTATTATTATTATTATTATTATTATTATTATTATTATTATTATTATTATTATTATTATTATTATTATTATTATTACTATTGTTATTAGCAATAGCAGAAATGTTCGATTCTTTGCAGTGTTCAAGAGTAAACACATGATGTCACCGTCTAATACCTGTCACCCTTGATAAGAAGTGCTCACTCATTGAAACAGGCGTATAGTTTTAAATGATTCATCTTGTCACCATTTTTTTTTTTTTTTTTAAATATTGGCACAATGCCATTTTTTCATTTGTCTGTCTAGTAGAGGTGTATGTATGTATGTATGTGTTTGTGTGTGTACATGTGTGTAGATGCAGGTACAGATTATACATATACAGTATGTATTTTATTAATGTTTGTTATACCACAATGAGATTTCACTTTTAATAACTCCTTATTATATAATGTGCTCTATTTTCAGGGGTGCATTATTACACGTGATAGAGACAACTCCAACATTCTAACTCTCGGATCACAAAAGACTGGATCTGGATCATGGTACCTTGTGGAGACAAATTATGACCACTGGAAGAATCCACCATTTTTTGATGATCGTAGAACACCAGCTAATCGCTGCATGATTGAGAGTGGACAAAAGAATGCATCACTGAGTCTCATTTATAATGTACTTTCAACAAAACCAGTTCTGAATAAGGTCATTATTGTAATGTTTACCTATCTGCCACTATTTGTATCTTCACTGGGATGGACAGGAAGCCTTTTGCATGTGCAGGACATACCCCTACCCCATAAGTTTGCACTTTGAATGTCTGGTACTGCAGTTTGAAAAGCTTGTTGTCCCTTCCTCTTCCATATGTCATGTTATATTTCTTAACCCTTTGACTGTCGAAGGGCCAAATCCTGAAGTTGCTTCTGGTGTCGCAAAATATTCGAAAAAAAAAAAATTATTTTTTCTTATGAAATGATAGAGAATCTTTTCCCGATTGTAAAGACACCAAAAAAACGAAATTTGATGGAAAACTGACGGAATTACGCTCTCGCGAAGTTAGCGACTTCGGCGATATTTAAAAATCGGCAATTTCGCCCACTTTGAGCCCTATTTTCGGCTAATTCCGTTATTCCAGTCAACCAAACTCATAACTATTTCTTCAGAACTCTATTTTTTCTATCGATTGAGTACAAGAAACTGCCCATTTACCGATTTCAACTACCCAATAACATGGTCAGAAATTTGCAATTTGGCCAATTTCACGATAATTAAAAAATACGACAATTTCAAAATAAGGTCCAGAATGAACAATGCAGACATTCCTGGCTCTAAAATAACATTTTCTTTGTTCATCAGTCATGTCTCCAGGTCCCTGTGATATTACTCTTGCTTTTTATTTTGAAATTTTATTCAAACAAAAAATAGAAGATTTACTGTTATGCAGACTACTGCAATACTGTAATAATTGTAAAAATTACATCAACCCATTCATGACTGCGTATTAGAATGGCTATTTGGACATTTATTGGACAATGACATCATTTGTTCACTTTTGAACATCGGCAAAAATCAAACATTTCCTGTACTTTGTGCTCCATTTCCAGGTTCTTTTTATAGTAAAATTAATCAAAATCACCTCCATTTCTATAATATAGTTTCCATTCTATCAAATGAGACCAAGAAAACGAGAATACAACCACAAATACTATACGAAAATAGACCACAAAGTCGGCATTTTAATTAAAAAAAACGGTCGGAGTTTTTTTTTTCTCATTATGCACTGCGTGCTCCAGGATTTTTTTTATGTGGTGCACACTGACCACACAGACCCATTCTCTCACATGTGGGCCTACTAGCTTTCTCCTGCCTGATTTGAAGCCGCTAGAATTTATGAGTATATATACGTCAAACACGGTACCTCGCAAACGTATATATACGGCCGCGACAGTCAAAGGGTTAAGTGGGATTAGGGATTTTCTTTATCTACTAGTTCTGAAAAATTGTTGAATAACCTAAATAAAATAATTGGTTAGTTCTATTAACACTGGATTATCAATGTTCTGCTTTACCAGTGTGATAATGGTGTTGGTATTTCATTGGTTATTGTTGAGGTGGTTTGGTCATTTAGAGAGAATGAATCAAAGTAGAATGACATGGAGAGCATTTAAGTCTGTAGGAGAAGGAAGGCGGGGTAGGGGTCGTCCTCGAAAAGGTTGGAAGGAAGGGGTAAGGGAGGTTTTGTGGGCGAGGGGCTTGGACCTCCAGCAGGTGTGCATGAGCGTGCTCGATAGGAGTGAATAGAGACGAATGGTATTTGGGACCTGACGATCTGTTGGAGTGTGAGCAGGGTAATATTTAGTGAAGGGATTCAGGGAAACCGGTTATTTTTATATAGCCGGACTTGAGTCCTGGAAATGGGAAGTACAATGCCTGCACTCTAAAGGAGGGGTTTTGGGATATTAGCAGTTTGGAGGGATATGTTGTGCATCTTTATATATATATGCTTCTAAACTGTTGTGTTCTGAGCACCTCTGCAAAAACAGTGATTATGTGTGACTGAGGTGAAAGTGTTGAATGATGATGAAAGTATTTTCTTTTTGGGGAGTTTCTTTCTTTTTGGGTCACCCTGCCTCAGTGGGAGACGGCCGACTTGTTGAAAAAAAAAAAATTGCTGGGGATTCATATTGTGCAAAACTATCAGTGGACTAATTAGTTTTTATTGCTGAGATGTGATAATTAATGTAGGCACTGGGAGGAATTTTATGTAGCACTGATTCTTGAGACACATTCCTTGCATCAGCATGAAATGTTTCTATGAATCCTGTTGCCTAAGAAATTCAGTAATGGCCATTCCATGTCCATAGAAAACGAAAGTACTGCATGTACAGTTTTTCCTGGTGTTCTTCGTACACCGAAGTTTTAATTAATGAGATGGTTGATGATGTGACTAAATCTGCTATTCACGTCCTTTGTGTGGCAGTCATGTCTCGGTAGTTATACAGGCAACAACACTAAAAGAAAATGGCATGCTCAGTGGGACTTGCACATGATAAATAATGTGTAAAAAACTTTGATCTACTTTTTTTTTTTGTTATATTTGAAAATATGTAAAAAAAACGTAGATCTACTTTTGCAGCACTACACATGTGAACATAGATCTGCTTGGACCGTTTATGGGTTAAACTCATGTGGGTTGTGCATCACAAGGAGTGGTGGAGGCTTAGTCTGGACTGTTTACAAACGTCACGCCAGAAAGTTGAACCACTTTCACACCACACAGCTCAGAAAAATTCTCGGCATCAAATGGCAAGATAAGATCCCAGACACAGAAGTGCTGACTACAGCTGGCCTGCCTAGCATCTACACCATCCTAATGCAGACACAGGTTCGCTGGGCAGGTCACGTTGCTCGCATGCCAGACCACCGGCTGCCAAAGAAACTCTTGTTTGGCGAACTGCGCATGGAAAGCGCTCTCAAGGAGGCCAAAAGAAGCGCTACAAGGACACCCTTAAGACTGCTCTGAAAGCTTTCAACATCAACCACACCATGTGGGAGCTGATAGCTCAGGACAGGAATGACTGGCGAGCAGTTGTCCAGAAAGGGGCAACATCCTGCAAGGCAAGCAGAATCTCACTAGCTGAGCAGCGCAGGCAGGCGAGGAAGACCAGAGCCATCAGACCCCTCGATGCCGCCACCCTTCCCTGTCCACACTGCTAGAGAACGTTTCGTGCACGGATTGGCCTGACAAGCCATCTGCGTACCCACCAGCTTCGACCCCAGGATGACTAGATGGTCCTCGTCGAATCGACGGATAAACAACAACTAATCTAGCCTCTAGCTCGGTTGCTAGCACACTCGGCTCACACACTGAGGTCCATGGTTCAATCCCATACAGGTGGAAACATTAGGACATGTTTCCTTAATATGCCTGCTGTCCATGCTCACCTATGAGTAAAATAGGTACCTGGGTGTTAGTCGACTGGTGTGAGTGGGGGCCTGGGGACAAAATTGACCTAATTTGCTGAAAATGATCTGCATAACAAGAGACTTTCTTTATATTAGTATGTCATTGATGTCAACTAGGCCTGTATACATTGTGTATGTGGAGAGTGTTCCAAGGGTCAATGTCCCCATGGCCCGGTCCATGACCAGGCCTCACAGTGGATCAGGTCCTGATCAACCAGGCTGTTACTGCTGGCTGCATGCCACACATACTTGTCTGCTCGAAAATCTGCTCGAAATGCCTAGCCATGCTAGGTGTCCTAGTGGCCCCCTCTGTAATTAGTATTTTATAACATGTAAACCACAAAATACCCAAAACCTGTAAACCCCACATTGTAACCATTATAGAGAATAAACTTGAATTGAATTGAAATTAAATTATATTATTATTAATCCAGGCCTGGACTCTGACCAAGACTCATTAACAGAATTCATCACTTTGAAACAGTTCTGTGTTGATTGCTGACAAGTCACACTTTGCTTTATTAGAAAGGTGCCTGCTCGCAATCTCTAGGTGCATTACTGTAGAACATATTTTTAATTAATGCTATGACCAGTATTTAGGAAGTTTAGATTTTAAATATTCATTTCTTAATTACTGTACCTTGGTAACTCTATGAATATAAGCCAAATTTTAGGTAATAACTGTTGCGTCAATAATAATAAGAAATTAGAAGGTGGTGTGGGTTTACCAAAGATATAATTTGGGGGGCATAGAAGGGGTTGTGGAGATGGTTTGGGCATTTAGCAGAATTGGATGACTAAGTGGGTGTATAAATTTGGGGTGGAGGGAATGAGGGGTAGGGATCATCCCAGAAAAGATTGAAGGGAGGGGATGAAGGAGGTTTGTAGTGATATGGGCTTGAGTATTTATCAGGATTTTGTGTGTTTTAATTGGAGTGAGTGAAGACTAAATTCTTATTATGGTGTAATGTGCTGTTGGAGTGTGAGCAAGGTTGCCTTTAGGAAGGGATTCAGGAAAAATTGGTTAGCTGACCTTGAGTTCTGGGGATGAGAGGTGCCTGCACTCAGAAGGAGATATAGAGATGTTACAGTTCAGAGGGTTATTTGAATTGTGATGTGCACTTTTGGGAAGAAAGATATTGAATGATGGTGAATGCATTTCCTTTTGTATTGGGGGATGGGTCACCCCATGTTAATGGAAGATGGCCAGTATGATAAAAAGTAAACTAATGCAACCTAATTTACTTTAAAATATTATGTAATTTACTGTATTTATTTTTATTTAGTATTTTTATGTCAAACAGCACTGAATGACCTTTAGGTCATGACATTTCTAAATATCACACACCAGTCAAAACCAGCCTCTTCCATCAGACAGGCCCCATACAGTTCATATTCAGTGTTTTATCTTTTCCAGTTGCATGCCTAGTAGTGTGTATTTGGAAAATACCTACCAGTATATTCTGCCTTTTTCAGGAAACTGTGTATACGTCTGTAATGGATGTCAGATCAGGTCAGCTCCAGGGATGGATCCGCCAGTGCCCTGACCCTTGTTGGCCTTGGTGAAGATCTTTAGTGCAGTATACTGAAGTTGGATAATTCTTATATTATCATTACATGCAGTAATTTATGATGTCATTGTTCCAAGATTTTCTTTAGTTAGCCCATAAAGTTCTGTATATGATTTTCATTTGTTTCAAATATACTTTCATATGATAAATTTAGCTCATTGGAATTAGTGTACTATTCAGTATTATCCTTTTTATTTTGCTTATTGTCATATATCAGTCAGCAGCATAATGAAACAATATCAAATGGGCCATTATGCTCATATTGTTTACATTTGTGTTGTATAGTATCTTAAACAGTTATTATGTATGCTAGTAGTACTTTATTTGATAATATTTGACGTTAGAATTAGAGAACAGGTAAAAAGCAACATCAACACCTTATACCCATTGTTGGTTTTCCAACACACTGTTCCCTAAGCTGCTTCCCTATACACATACATTAGTTTATTATTAACTTATCCACTTCTTGCAGAAAGCAAAACCAAAAATATGACTGTAGGAGCGTGAAATCTTGATGTAACAGCAGCTGGATAAACACTGAAAAGACACTTGAGTTAAGTGAGCATAAGAAAACCAATGTTTTCTTCAGTAGTGAACATGGTTTTTTCCATGTTCTCTGATTCACTTTTAAATGCACGCTGTCTTAGAAATATAGGTTTCACCTGATTATGCACTGTTGACTTGATTTTCAACAATAGACAATATTAGAAAGAGTTTTTCATTGTGCATTTCTCTGGTAATGTTTACAAAACAAAACAAAATTTTTTCTGTAGATGCAGTAACACCTTACCAGTTTTCCAGAACTCTGAAGCTCAGTTAATTTGTCAGAAGCTCAGAAAGTATAGTAAATGAGACTCACTACAAATTGTAATTGTCACTTAACCATCTATTAACCCTTTGGGGGTCGACAGGCCCTCTCCGAGACTCGTTCTCAGGGTCGGCCAAATTTAAAAAAAAAGAACAAAAAATTTGTTATGAAAAGATAGAGAATCTTTTCCCGATCATAATGACACCAAAAATATGAAATTTGATGGAAAACTAACGGAATTATGCTCTCGCGAAGTTAGCGGTCTCAGCGATGTTTACGCATCGGCGATTTTGCCCACTTTGAGCCCCATTTTCGGCCAGTTCCACTGTACTAGTCGACAAAAAGCATGAATATTTCACTAGAACTCCATTTTTTCTATTGAATGAGTGCAAGAAACCACCCATTTACCAATTTCAACTATCCAGTACGGTGGTCGGAATTTAGAAATTTTGCCAATTTCACACAAATTTCAAAAGATGCCAATTTCCGAATAGGGTCCAAAACAAACAAGAAATACATTCCTGGCACTAAAATGACATTTCCTCTGTTCATTATTCACGTCTCAAGGCCCCTCTTACATTCTTTTGCTTTCCACTTTGAATTTTTATTCTCACAAAAAATAGAAGATTTACTGTTATGCAGACTACTGCATTAGTGTAAAAAATGGTATGAATCATATTGGCGCACTTGCAAAAGAATATTAGACTCACCAGTTGACGTGTATTGGACGCTTGGCATGATATGTTTACTTTTGAACTTTGGTAAAAATCGAACATTTCTGCTACTTTGAGCTCAATTTCAAGGCACTTTTCATTGTAAAACCAGTCAAAATCATCTCAATTTCTGTGATATGCCTTCCATTCTATAAAATGAGACCAAGAAAACTAGAATACAACAATAAATACTATACGAAAATACAGTGCAAAGTCGCTGTTTTATTCCAAAAAAAAATGGTCAAAGTTTTTTTTTCTCATGCACTGTGTGCTGCAGGATTTTTTTTATACCATGCACACTGACCACATAGACCCATTCTTTCATATGGAGGCCTACCCGCTTTCTCCCACTAGATTTGAGGGCGCTAGAATTTAGGCGTACTAGTACGTCAAAAACCCTGAGTCGTAAGCCGTACTAGTATGGCCGAAACCCTCAAAGGGTTAATATAGGTGCTGTAGAGTACTTCATTACATTCAGGTTATAATAAATGTTGTAGTGTACTCAGTTGTGCTTGCATAAATTGTAGCAAAGATGTTACTCCTTTCAAATAGTATTATTATTTTTCAAATTCTCATATGATATTATTCTGATTTCAAGTGCAGTATTCAGATTTTGAGTGGTTTCTGTGATATAATTATAGATATAGGCACTCTACTTAGAAATAGACACCGTATGGTAATTGGACTTGTGCTCCTCTACCTAAGATCAAACCTGACCATCTCATTCCTAAGCACTATATAAATCCTGTGAGTCATATGGTACTTCCTTATAAATATAACAATAATAATAATAATATGCTTTTAATGAACCAGCTGTCTCCCACTGAACTTAGTGATCACCATCTTTTTGAAATGACATTATTCACACTAGTGAGGTACATACACTATACACAAATAACCCGCACATAAAAGAGAGAAGCTTACGACGACGTTTCGGTCCGACTTGGACCATTTACACTCATACACTCAGGTATATACATGACCTTCATCCTCTCTACCATATTTGCTGAAGATGGTTGAACTCGGAGACAAAAATATTCTGCACTCATTTCACCTTATGTTTTTGTTTATTTCTATCTCCATGTAGGTTTTTGTGTTATTTTGGAGTGGATAAATATGCTTAAGCAGTATGGGGTGACATACATTAGTGTTTTTGTCTTTTATATATACTTGTATGAAGATATTCACAAGTTGGAAAATTAATTATTGTGTGTAAAAATTTTTGAGTCTAAATTCAGCACAGTAATTACACATTACCATTCTTAGAGTGAATAAATGATGAGAGTTGTTCAGTCAGGTTAAATTCTGTTGGATCAGGCCAGTTACTGGGTAGGTGACTGCTTCATCCCTTATCTAGAAAGATCTTGAGGAGCCATAGTCTTCCTGGGTATACTATGTTGTATACATAGCTAGCATGTACATTGGGTACCAGTAGCTGATGATAATTACTCTGTTGATTTAATACCTATTTTTTGCCATGACTTCACGAATCGATTTTTGCACTAAGGCAGTTATAGAGATTGATGACACGTTTATTATATACTCTGTAAAATTTTTAAGTATGTAATTTTTGTACGGGGTCCTCGTTGTTCGTAATTATCCATTTCCGGGAAAGCCATTATTAAACGAAATTTCGATTTACAAATCAATTTTCCCTAAAAAATAATGTAAATCAATTAATCCGTTCCCTGATCCCAGGAAGTTTTTTAAACAAAAAAATTTTTACATGAAATTTTACATGAGTACATAAACATTAAGGGAAAATGATGAATGAAACTTTACCAGCAAAACCCACTTACCTTTATTTGGGAAGATTCTTTCTTGTGTATGGGAGACTGGAGGGGAGAGTGGTTGTTTTAGTTTGGGAAGGGAATCCTCCATCAACACCTCAGGTACCATTTGCTTTTCTGGGGTTGCTTCTCTCTCTGTTTCTTAATCCCACTGGACCACCTTGAGAGTCACTGGAGTCCCTGTCTCACAAAATAACTGTGGAGAGAGCTCGTTCGGCTCTCTTTAACACTTCCCTAAAATGGCCCAAGACTTGTCACTGTACATTTGGCCAACCTGGCTTGCAACCCTTGTTAGGTGTTTTTCCCTCCATAAGCTTTCCATCTTACCCTACATAGTAAAAATCTCTTTATTTCTGAAGAGGCACCTTCTCCATCTCTCTTCCCTCCTGCAGCAGATTCTGGCTGGTGTGTTGCTCTTCCGCTGAGCTCTTGCAATC
This sequence comes from Cherax quadricarinatus, assembly GCF_026875155.1. Classification (NCBI taxonomy): domain Eukaryota; kingdom Metazoa; phylum Arthropoda; class Malacostraca; order Decapoda; family Parastacidae; genus Cherax; species Cherax quadricarinatus. The sequence continues at coordinate 12,586,124 of NC_069426.1, forward strand.
CTCAGTGGTGAGTCTTCTGTGGTCTCCCCCAATTTTCCCCACCTCCAAACTCACATCCAGCCCCATGGAATCCCAGTGCCACAATTGATTTTACCCCCGGACTTTAGGCTCATTAGGGTCAGTCCCAAATCCTTCAAAATCCCTCTTGTTGACACAATTCTGGCCACAATTTTTCCAGGCGGAGTTCAAAGTCTGGTAGTCACCCCCTCCCAAGCCTTACCTATAAGGGTTTTTGCAGTGGAGGATGCTGAAGTTTCTCTCCAAAATTCCCTTGGGGGGTCAAGTGAGTGTCTGTGGTCACGTAAAAGCACCTGTGAAACATTGCTTTTGTGTAGAGTTTTTTAAAGTTTGCAATAACCGCTGGTCCTGGGTTGGAGGAGGGGAGTGGTATTCGGGGGCAAGAACTTTACTGTGATGAACCCAAATCCTCGAAAATTAGGTCATCTAAGTTTGGAGGATGGGGCAGGTGCATTGTCCATTACTAGCACGCACTTGAGATCCAATTTCTTTTCCAGGAGATACACCTTCACACTGGGGCCCAAAAACACTTCTTGACCACTCGACAAAAATTTCCCTCGTGACCCATGCCTTACTATTAGATTTTCCAAAAACAAAATTTTTATCTTCTTTAACTTTGGTTTTTCCTGAACACTTTGGGATTTTCAGAATGGTACATAGTAATGGCTTCACTTTGAAATCCCCATAGCATTAGCGCAGAACATTAGCGTCAGCCTGTCTTTCATAGGTTTTATGTCCTGGCATTGCCTTTTCCTCTTGTGAAATGAAGGTCCTCTTTGGCATTTTCTTCAAAAGGGGCCCTGTTTTGTCACAATTGAACACTTGTTCAGGTTTCAGTCCTTCCACTGTTTATGTACTCCTGGAATTCATACACAAATTTTTCAGCCGCCTTGTGGTCCGAACTGGCAGCCTCCCATGCCTTACCAAAATGTGTATGCCAGTACATTCTTAAATCTCTCAAACCAGCCTTTGCTGGCCTTAAATTCACTCACTTCACCACTATTTGCAGGCAATTTTCTTTACCAAATCTTCATGCAACTGCCTACCCTTTTCACAAATAAACGAAGTCATAAGGGGTATCTCCTGCTAATTGTTTCTCATTATCCACACCAATAATAACTTCTCAACCTTTTCCCAGTACTGGTGATCTCATTTTTTGTCAGCATAGTTACTCCCTTTGCAACAACGCATCCTTTATTTCATTTTTCTTGGCACTATGGAACATAAGGTTGTGTAGGGTTTCTTTTTACATCCTGGACAGTTCGGCCACACTTGTACCACTTTCTATTGTTCAATGATGGTTTTTTAAAATTCAATCGCATTTCTCCCCTTCTTTACCACAGGCTTGGCACTAGGAGCTTTCTTTGGAGCATGGTAGCTTATTTAGTACTTGCAAGCACTAAAATAAATGGAATATTATGAAATATTTCGCTGGGGCACGCGAGGGGCCCTTCGCTCACTGGTAAGCAATGCCAGACTGGCTGCTGCCCTGGCTCACGCCGTGCGTATGCGTCCGGACGAATTTAAAAACTTGCGAGTAAACCTATAAAAAGGGAAAGCCCCATGTTTATACGAAAATACCCCTATGATTGGCGAATTTTCGTTGCTGGGAACTACGAAAAGGGGGGGGACCCTGTACTAGTAATTTTTTTGTTTAATATTTCTGCAATTACATTTTTGATTTGTATCCCCAAATTTTTCAAATAGTTCCATTTAAACAAATTTATGTATCCTATGTTACAGACATTTACTTGCAAGGAGATTACCTGCTTTATATGTTCTCAACTTGCAGCCCACAGGTTTCCGTCTTTGAATTATGAGAAAGAGGATCGTGCCCTCTTCACTAGCTTTCTCTTGTACAGATCAGTCCCTCTAAAGACACTTGATGTAATTAAAGTATTTTTTCTTAGCCCTGGTAGGGTCCTTCAGTGGAGTCTGAAGACCTTTATGGGTTATTTTAAGCATTTTTAATGGTGTGTAAGTGAAATTTTGTCTTTGGTTATCCTTTTGTAAGCGACCACTCCATAAAAGTTTGTCGTTAATTTTTTTAAAAGGTACACAATGTTACAAAAGACGACATGAGAGTGGCTATGATGTTAAAATTGTTTAATGTTTAAAAATTGATAATGTGTTTAAACCCCACGAGAGTGGCTATGATGTTAACTTGTTTATATTGTTTAATATTGATAATGTGTTTAACCACATGAGTGGCTATGTTGTACTTGTTTAATGTTTTCATATTGATAATGTGTTTAACCACATTAGTGTGGCTATGGGTGTTAACTTGTTTAATGTTTAATATTGATAATGTGTTTAACCACATTGTGAGTGGCTATTAGGTTAACTTGTTTAATGTTTAACATTGATAAAGTGCTTAACAAACGTGAGATTGGGGAATAGTGTTAACTTTTTAATGTGACATAATGTTATCGTGTTTAACCACGTGAGAGTGGCTAGGGTTTCAACTTGTAAAAGGGGCGGTGGTGGTTGTGGAAGTGTTGGGGTGTCAGTGTTCGCATCAGTGTATTGTGAAGATCTTTGTGATTATGTAAAAACTGTGTTTCTAGGTAGATTGTAGGTTGTGTTAGGTTATTTTTAAGGTAACATTGTATGTATGTTCACTCAGTGGACGTTGTAGTTTCTAGTTTACCTGGAGAGAGTTTCGGGGGTCAACGCCCCCGCGGCCCGGTCTGTGACCAGGCCTCTAGTGTTGAATGTTCTGTCATACATGTACCATTTTTAATGGTTTCTTTATATTGCATCTTGTAATTTCAGTTTTAAATAAAATATAAAAAAAAAAATTCTGGCAGTTTGGGGACCCACAGATGATGATCAAACTAAATGCAAATTATGTGATGTGCATTTTGGTCACTGTCTTGAACACTATGTGCTTAAATTGTCCCCTTATTGAGGATTACACAGACAGACAGTATAATAGCCTAAAGCGGCATGTCAGATATCTTATTTTTATTAATAAGATACCAGATATATTAAGCAAATTTCCTAAATTGGCTTGTAACAGATAAGTGAATGTAGATAAAAAAAACCCTATGTACCCTGTTAACCCTTTTGGGCCTAGTTCCTAGGCATTTTGTGTATCCATTGCTCTTGCGCTACCCTCCACGGATGGATATGGGGTGCGCAAAAACTAGCCACTTCGGTGGCAAAATCTGAAAAAAAATCTGTGTGGAAGACAATGTTAGCTGTTTAACAGGGAAGTGGAGGTGAATGGGGTAAGGATTTCACTTTGCAAAAATGGATGAAGCGTAGTAATGGCGTCTTTGTGACTTGAGTCTTGCCTGTAGAACCAATGTATGCTAAGAAGACAAGAGATGCTGGCAAGGTGTGCGTCGTTCACTACAGTTCTATCAGGACAAAAACAAAAGCAGAATCGAGGAAGCAGCTACTGTTGCTTTAAACAAAGGGGAAAGTTTTTTTTATATATTTTTATTTGAAAACCTTACAAAGTACAAAGGATGCATAACAAAAGTAAATGATACAAAGACATAAAGTTTCCGCTACTAGTACCAGGGTTTTTCCTGGAGATGACAAGTATTTACCAACAGCCTGTTATAACAAACATTACACGCAAAGACAAAATCACTAAATCATTAGTTTATTGATGGGTACCACCACGCAATTGTGAACAATGAAACTCACCAAAGGGAAAACTTTACATGGTTTTACTGTAAATTATGAGTACCTTGTCATAAACTATTAACACAAAAACAACATACAAAAAAAGCACAAATTCACAGGGTCTATAGCAACGGTAGTAACACATGACTAAGCCATAGTCACTGTCACACACAAATATATAATACACAAATCATGACAGTAAAGTAAAATGACCCTAACAAAAGCTACCCTAAACAAATTTTCAAAGAAACAAAACCCAACATACCCCCTTTTTACAGGGTACAGTGTATTGGTTAAAGTTGTGTTACGTTATCACATAACCAATAGTAATTCGGAAGGAACGAATGATTCCTTATGCACAAAAACCATGGGCAAACAGTATTATTATATTTAAATTTTGTTTAAAACCAATCAAGTGCAATAGGTCAGGCCAGAAGACAGAACAACACTCCAATAATGAAGGAAATAATTTTTTTTTTTACTTTCCTGTCATATAATATAACATAGGTGCGGCGGGCTGGCTTCTCGATAAGGATAGTGTGAAAGGGTTTTGTGTGGAAGAGAATGAATATAGTACTGAGTCATAAGTGTCTTTGACTTGTGTGATGAGTGGGTTGTGTGTTGTGAACTATAAGTTCTTCAATTTAATTATTAATTGTGCAATTGATAAAGGACAACAGATATCGTAGTGTGATGGAATATTATCTATATGAAACGAAATTATTGGTATGTGTGTAATGAAATGACATTGTGGGTGCACTGTGTGAATGCAAAATCTATATATAAACAAGAGGTATTGATTGTGGTAGGAAAGCATCAGTATTTATCGAAGTGTGAAGGTCATGCACTGTTATGTATTATGTAAAAAGAATTACATCTTAGTAGTGGTTTTAATGAATGGTTGAACTATTTTTAGAAAAGCTTGACTCATCTTGTGTTTTCATTACATGTTCCCCTTCAAGGGGGGCTCCTTGGCGTGGTGAAGAGGCTCTTGGTCTGAGGAATTAAACCTGTCGGTCTACTTCCTCAGACGAACCTAATTACCCCCAATTCTCCCTTTCCTATCCATCTCCCCCTTTTTTCCCTTTTCCCCCTCCCCCTTTCCCCCCCACACCCTTTTGCCCTTCTTTTTTGGGCCTTTGGGATTTTTTCCCACAGGCGCGTAGTTCCTAGGTAGGGGAAAGGGTACGGGGGTCCATCCCCTTCCATTGAGGTTCTTGGCGGTGGCGTAGTTTGCCGTGGGGAAACTGGATTGCCTGAGGGGTGTCCTCAATCCTCTCCGGTATCCCGGGAGGGGGGGGCTTTGGGTGTCTTTTCGGGTGATGGGTGTATCTCTGGAAGCACCTTTCGGATTCCCGGGGTGGTGGCCGAAGAAGGTATGCTTTGGGCGGATATCGGCCGCCCTCTCTTTTGTCCACGAGGTACCTCGGCGATGTGAGGTTGGGTATCCTGGATGCTGGTTTACTGGCCTGATGGGTAGGTTATGGCACGGGTTCATGCTGCCCTCTGCGTAACTTGCGGTGCTGAGGGCCTCTTGGGGCGGAGGGAGATTTCTGGCCCTTTCATTCCTCCTAGGAACTATTCCCTCCCGGTCCCCCCTTTTTTTATTCTTTTTTTATTTTAATTTTCTTTTCTTTCTTTTTTTTTTTCTTAAAAACAAAAGAAGAGTTTAAATAACCCTGGAGTACCCGATCCATGACCCCGTACCCCGGGCCCTTACTGTTTCTGCAACCCCGTTCTGACCTGCCTGTCTTTTGACCACTCTTTCGGACAGTCCTAAGGCCCCTGTACCTCTTGCTGGTGCTGTTTCGTCACCTGCTTCAGGTGCTGGGGTTTTGACTGACTCCTTTGATTTGTCTGACCTCCACTCTCCTTTGACTATGCTTCTGGCTTCTCCCTCTACGGTGCGGTGATTTTCGAATCGCCAGCCCATCCCACGTCGGACCGAGTCTGGTCCCACTTCTTAATGTCAACGACAATCTCCTGATGATGTTACTTCGTTACCTTCCCATTCTACTCGGAAAAGACTGACATGTCATGCACTCCCTCTCCACACTCAGTTTCGGACCACACAATGGACTAAATTCTTTACATTAAGACCGACTTCTTCTACTGCCTATCTTTCCTACCATAGTATTGGCAAAGCGCTCCTACGCCACGCTGGTAGAGATATTTCCTTTCATGCTCTTAAGAGTGGTACGTGCATCATCACAGTCCAGAATTCTACCCAAGCTCATGATCTTTCTCTTCTTTCACATATCGATACTATTCCTATCACAATCGATGACCATTCTAATACGTCTTGCAGTCGAACTCCCTCTTGCCTTAATTGTCATGAGGCTCACCCTTCGTACTCTCGCTGTTGCCAGGTCTACTTAAATGAGCGGGAAATTCATTGCCTCAAAGAGGCAGAAGGTCTCCCTTATGCTATGGCAGTTTCTCATCTCTGCCTCCAAGGGACTCTGCCCCGTGTTTCTTATTCTCGTGTTTCAAAGCGTCCCCCACTTCTGGGGTCACATCTTCTGCAGCCTCCTCTGCGGTTGCCAGTCCCAAAGTCATTCCTGTATCTAATTCTTTTGCTGTTCTGGGCTCAGAAGTCCCTACTTCAACTCCTCAGTCTGTCCTCACTTCTTCGTGTCCTCCCTCACAAACCCTGGTATCGACAAGACCTCGTACAACACCTCCTTCCAATCGTCCCTCTACTTCTCAGAGGTCCAAAAAATCTCCTTTAACTCCTCCTTCCCTTCATCCACCTCCACATTTTACCTTCCCGGTCTCTGTACCTGGGTCTTCCCCTTTCACTGGCTCTGTTACAAGTGTGGAGGTTCATCCTCCTCCTCGTACTGTGCCTTCCTCCCCTGTCCCCTCCCAAGTTTCTTCCTCTTCTTCCACCTCCCACGTTTCTGCCTCTTCTGTCCCCTCCCACACTTCTCCAGTTCCCTCCACCCTTTCGCCCCCTCCTACCTTGGTACAGTCCATTACAGCTCCAATCTTTACTCAAACTCCTCCTCCTTCCATCTCCAATATTGTCTCCCATATGACGTCTCTGAACTCTGAAACACTTGAAGCAATCTCTGAATATATTGCAGAGACCAAACCATCAATGGACACTGATCCACCCTCTGTTCCTTCTCTTCCCTCTTTTCCATCTGCGCAACTCCTTTCTTCACAACGCACCATTCCTTCGCTACTTGAACTTTTTCCTTTGCCACCGCATGTGGCCTTTTCTAACCCCTCTAGTCCGTAGGTACCCTTACCTGCGGATTTCAGGTATCTTTATCTTTGCCTATCATGGCCTATTTACAGTGGAATATTTGCGGCCTCAGGGGTAATCGGGGTGAGCTTCAGATGTTGCTCTCCCAGTTTTCCCCTGTTGGTGTTTGCTTACAGGAACCAAAATTACACTCTGCCGTTATCTGTCCCATCTCAGGCTATAATTTATTGTATTCTTCAGATCCTTTTCCTGATGGGACCTTTAATGAAAGTGCCCTTCTTCTACGCACTGATATTCCGTACCATCAGCTATTTGTTCGTACTGTGCTGCATTACACAGCAGCCCGTATCCACTTGAATAGGTGATATACACTCTGTTCTTTGTATCTCTCTCCTTCTAGGGCATTATCTATCCCGGATATTGCCTTTCTTGTTTCGTCATTACCACAACCACTTCTGTTACTTGGCGATTTTAATGCCCATCATTTCCTCTGGGGGGTCTCACTGTGATTCCCGTGGCATTCAGTTAGAGACTTTTCTTGCTACCCACCACCCCCTCCATGGTTTAAATACAGGTACTCGCCCATTTTGATCCTTGGACTCGTACTCTCTCTTGCATCGATCTCTCAGTCTGCTCTTCCTCTGCCGCATTAGACTTCACCTGGTCTTTTCTCCTGGATTTACATGACAGCGATCATTTCCCAATCATTCTAACTTCCCCTTCATATTCACCACCTCTTTGTAACCCACACTGGCAATTTGATCAGGCTAATTGGAACCTTTACTCACAACTAACTGTTTGTAGTGAGGTTCCTTCTTCGTCCTCCATTGATGAGCTTTTACACCTCTTCTCATCCTCTGTTTTAACCGCAGCTTCTCATTCTATACCCCAAACTTCGGGCAGGCATTCTCAGAAATGCGTGCCTTGGTGGTCTCCTGCTTGTGCTCGTGCAGTACATTTGAAACGCGCTGTGTGGGGCAGGTACCGGTACAATAGAACCACGGAGAGACTTCTTGATTTTAAGCAGAAGCGTGCGATCGCTCGCCGTGTCATCCGTGATGCTAAATGCACTTGCTGGTGAGATTATGTCTCCACCATCACCTCTGCTTCCTTCATGAGTGCAGTCTGGAAAAAAGTATGAAAACTGAGTGGTAAATATTCTCCTGACACGGCTCCTGTTCTGCGAGTTGCCGGTGTTGATATAGCAAACCCACTAGATGTTGCCAATGAAATTGGCAATCATCTGGTCTGTATTTCTCAGGGGCTCCATCTATGCCCCTCGTTTCTTTCCTCAAAGTCTGCCAGAGAGTTAGCACCCTTGGACTTTTCTTCTCTAAGAGAAGAACAGTATAATGTGCCTTTTACACTTCAGGAACTGGAGGCAACACTCTCAGCTTGCCGATCATTGGCAGCTGGGCCCAACGACATTCATATTTCTATATCAACATTTACATCAGTCAGCCCTTGCAGTCCTATTATGCCTTTTCAATCTTATTTGGTCACAAGGAGTTCTTCCACTGCTGTGGAAATCTGCCATTGTTCTCCCTTTCCACAAACCGGATACTACATGACATGAAGCCTTCCACTGTCGTCCAATTGCTCTTACCAGTGCAGTTTGCAAAGTGATGGAATGCCTGGTAAATAGACATTTAGTGTGGTATTTAGACACACAACAGTCTCTCCACTCGTCAATATGGCTTTTGTAAGGGCCATTCTTCCATAGACCCCTTACTATGCTTGGATATGTATGTTCGTAATGCCTTTGCGAATAACCACTCAGTTATTGCCATATTTTTTGACCTTGAGAAGGTATATGACAACTTGGAGGCATAATATTTTGGCCCAAGCCCACTCCTTAGGCCTTCAAGGAAATCTACCATCCTTCCTTAAGAACTTTTTAACTGACAGACATTTCCGTGTTCGGGTTAACAATGTGCTCTCCCCGGACTTTATCCAAGTTGAAAGTGCCCCCCAGGGATGTGTTCTGAGCACAACACTTTTTCTCCTTGCTATAAATGATTTGGCCTCTAATCTTCCATCCAATATTTGGTCATCACTCTATGTTGATGACTTCGCTATTACCTGTGCAGGCGCTGACTGTCACCTCATTACAGTTTCTCTCCAGCATGCGGTCGACCGTGTTTCCAATTGGGTCACCACACATGGGTTTAAATTTTCCAGTACCAAAACTCACCAAATTACTTTCACTAGACGCTCTGTCATCTCCGATCATCCTTTATACCTCTATGGCACCCGTATCCCTGAATGTGATACAGTCAGGTTTCTAGGCCTCCTCTTTGGCCGTAGGTTATCCTGGAAACCTCACATTACCTCTCTGAAGGCAACTTGTCACAGCCGGCTGGACCTTCTTGAAACCCTTGCTCATCTTTCATGGGGAGCTGATCGTCAAACTCTCCTTCGCCTACATTCCACCCTCATTTTATCGAAACTTGACTATGGTGACCAGATCTATTCAGCTGCCTCTCCTGCTGCTCTATCTAGCCTCAACCCTATTTATCACCAAAGATTACGTTTATGCCTTGGTGCTTTTCGCTCTTCCCCTGTTGAGAGCCTCTATGCAGAAGCAAACATTCCATCCTTATCCGATCGCCGTGATGCCCATTGCCTTCGCTACTATGTACGCTCTCATGATCTCCGCAATCCTTCCATTTATAGAATGGTCACCGATATTAGTAGACATTCTTTAATTTGTTCACCGCCCCTGTTTGCTCCGTCCCTTCTCTCTTCGCCTACATTCGCTCTTGTCTTCTCTTCAATTTCCACCTTTCTATGTTATGTAGCATCTCACTTTTCCCTACCCCCTGGGAAGTTCCACCTGTTCGAGTCTGTTCTTTCTCACTCCCTTGCTCGAAAGCCCATATGTCTACGGTAGCTTCCCGCTCTCTTTTTCTTGACCACTTCCGATCTCATTCTCATGCCATTGCAGTGTACACAGATGGCTCTAAGTCTTCTGACGGTGTAGGATTCACAGCAGTGTTTCCGGACAGCGTCGTAAGAGGGCATTTACTATCTTCGGCTAGTATCTTTACTGCTGAATTGTATGCCATTCTTGCAGCACTTATCTGTATTGCATCTATGCCTGTGTCATCATTTGTGGTTGTCTCAGACTCCCTTAGTGCTTTACAGGCTATACAGAAATTTGATACACCTCACCCCTTAGTCCTCTGTATCCAACTTTGGCTACACCGCATCTCTACCAAGCATAAAGATATTGTTTTTTGAAGATTGAGACACTTGTGCAGCATATGGGAATCTTTATTCGGGAAACGTTTCGCCACACAGTGGCTTCATCAGTCCAATACAAAGAGGAAGGCGTAAGGAGAGGAGGAGTATGAGGTAATCAGTCCCTCAGCCTGGAGTCGATGTGTTCAGTCCATCAATCTTGTAGAATGTTTTTTGTTGGGTCCCTGGTCATGTTGACGTACAGGGCAATGAACAGGCAGAAACTGCTGTGCGGTTAGCATACATGACCTACCAGTTTCATATAGAGGTGTTCCATTTACGACTATTTTGCTGCAATAGCTACCCACCTTCACACCCGTTGGCAACAACGTTGGTCTACTCTACTTGGTAACAAACTTCAATCTATTAACCCTCAAATGGTCCAAATGTATATATACATTTTTTCAACATCTGAAAGTATGTAAAAAAATGTAGATTTTTTTTTTTTTACATTTGAAAATGTGTAAAAAAAAAGTAGATCTACTTTTGTAGCACTACGAATTTGAACGTCGATTTGTTTGGACCGTTTAAGGGTTAAACTGAGTATAGGTTATTGGCCGTCTTTTTGTCACCAGTGCCGAGGTTGGGAGACTACTCTCTCCCGTCATCGCATTGGCCATACTCGTCTTACTCATGGAAGGTGCCCTGCTCCTCTCTG
>NC_069426.1:12597395-12636607 GCF_026875155.1 Cherax quadricarinatus
TTAGAATGATTGGGAAATGATCGCTGTCATGTAAATCCAGGAGAAAAGACCAGGTGAAGTCTAATGCGGCAGAGGAAGAGCAGACTGAGAGATCGATGCAAGAGAGAGTATGAGTCCAAGGATCAAAATGGGCGAGTACCTGTATTTAAACCATGGAGGGGGTGGTGGGTAGCAAGAAAAGTCTCTAACTGAATGCCACGGGAATGACAGTGAGACCCCCCAGAGGAAATGATGGGCATTAAAATCGCCAAGTAACAGAAGTGGTTGTGGTAATGACGAAACAAGAAAGGCAATATCCGGGATAGATAATGCCCTAGAAGGAGAGAGATACAAAGAACAGTGTGTATACCACCTATTCAAGTGGATACGGGCTGCTGTGTAATGCAGCACAGTACGAACAAATAGCTGATGGTACGGAATATCAGTGCGTAGAAGAAGGGCACTTTCATTAAAGGTCCCATCAGGAAAAGGATCTGAAGAATACAATAAATTATAGCCTGAGATGGGACAGATAACGGCAGAGTGTAATTTTGGTTCCTGTAAGCAAACACCAACAGGGGAAAACTGGGAGAGCAACATCTGAAGCTCACACCGATTACCCCTGAGGCCGCAAATATTCCACTGTAAATAGGCCATGATAGGCAAAGATAAAGATACCTGAAATCCGCAGGTAAGGGTACCTACGGACTAGAGGGGTTAGAAAAGGCCACATGCGGTGGCAAAGGAATGGTGCGTTGTGAAGAAAGGAGTTGTGCAGATGGAAAAGAGGGAAGAGAAGGAACAGAGGGTGGATCAGTGTCCATTGATGGTTTGGTCTCTGCAATATATTCAGAGATTGCTTCAAGTGTTTCAGAGTTCAGAGACGTCATATGGGAGACAATATTGGAGATGGAAGGAGGAGGAGTTTGAGTAAAGATTGGAGCTGTAATGGACTGTACCAAGGTAGGGGGGGGGGCGAAAGGGTGGATGGAACTGGAGAAGTGTGGGAGGGGACAGAAGAGGCAGAAACGTGGGAGGTGGAAGAAGAGGAAGAAACTTGGGAGGGGACAGGGGAGGAAGGCACAGTACGAGGAGGAGGATGAACCTCCACACTTGTAACAGAGCCAGTGAAAGGGGAAGACCCAGGTACAGAGACCGGGAAGGTAAAATGTGGAGGTGGATGAAGGGAAGGAGGGGTTAAAGGAGATTTTTTGGACCTCTGAGAAGTAGAGGGACGATTGGGAGGAGGTGTTGTACGAGGTCTTGTCGATACCGGGGTTTGTGAGGGAGGACACGAAGAAGTGAGGACAGACTGAGGAGTTGAAGTAAGGACTTCTGAGCCCAGAACAGCAAAAGAATTAGATACAGGAATGACTATGGGACTGGCAACCGCAGAGGAGGCTGCAGAAGATGTGACCCCAGAAGTGGGGGACGCTTTGAAACACGAGAATAAGAAACACGGGGCAGAGTCCCTTGGAGGCAGAGATGAGAAACTGCCATAGCATAAGGGAGCCCTTCTGCCTCTTGAGGCAACGAATTCCCGCTCATTTAAGTAGACCTGGCAACGGCGAGAGTACGAAGGGTGAGCCTCATGACAATTAAGGCAAGAGGGAGTTCGACTGCAAGACGTATTAGAATGGTCATCGATTGTGATAGGAATAGTTCGATTGTGAAAGAAGAGAAAGATCATGAGTTTGGGGTGAATTCTGGACTGTGATGATGCATGTACCACTCTTAAGAGCTGAAAGGAAAAAATCTCTACCAGCTTGGCGTAGGAGCGCTTTGCCAATACTATGGTAGGAAAGATAGGCAGTAGAAGAAGTCGGTCTTAATGTAAAGAATTTAGTCCATTGTGTGGTCCGAAACTGAGTGTGGAGAGGGAAGTGCATTGACCCTGTCAGTCTTTTCCGAGTAGAAAAGGGAAGGTAACGAAGTAACATCATCAGGAGATTGTCGTTGACATTAAGAAGTGGGACCAGACTCGGTCCGACATGGGATGGGCTGGCGATTCGAAAATCACCGCACCGTAGAGGGAGAAGCCAGAAGCATAGTCAAAGGAGAGTGGAGGTCAGACAAATCAAAGGAGTCAGTCAAAACCCCAGCACCTGAAGCAGGTGACGAAACAGCACCAGCAAGAGGTACAGGGGCCTTAGGACTGTCCGAAGAGTGGTCAAAAGACGAGGCGAGGTCAGAACGGGGTGCAGTAACAGTAAGGGGCCCGGGGGTAGCGGGGCCATGGATCGGGTACTCCATGGTTAGGTTACTTCTTTCTTTTTGTTTTTAAGAAAAAAAAAAGAAAAGAAATTGGATCTCAAGTGCGTGCTAGTAATGGACAATGCACCTGCTCATCCTCCAAACTTAGATGACCTAATTTTCGAGGAGTTTGGGTTCATCACAGTAAAGTTCTTGCCCCCGAATACCACTCCTCTCCTCCAACCCATGGACCAGCAGGTTATTGCAAACTTTAAAAAAAACTCTACACAAAAGCAATGTTCACAGGTGTTTGGGACGTGACCACAGACACTCACTTGACCTAAGGGAATTTTGGAGAGAACACTTCGGGCATCCTCCACTGCATAACCCTTAGGTATGGCTTGGGAGGGAGTGACTACCGGGGACTTTAAACTCCGCCTTGGAGAAAATTGTGGCCAGATTGTGTCAACAAGGGGGATTTTGAAGGATTTGGGACTGACCCAATGAGCCTATGTCTGTTGTAAAATCAATTGTGGCACTGGGGAGTTCCATGGGGCTGGATGTGAGTTTGGAGGATGTGGAAGAATTGGTGGAAGACCACAATGAAGAGCTCAAACCCCTGAGGAGTTGCAAGAGCTTCAGCAGGGAAGAGCAACACATCGCAGCCAGAATCTTGCTGCAGAGGGGAGGAAGAGAGATGGAGAAGGTGCCTTCTTCAGAAAATTTGAGAGATTTTTACTATGTAGGGTAAGATGGAAAGCTTTTTTGGAGAAACATCACCCTAACAAGGTTGTTGCAAGCCAGGTTGGCAACATGTACAGTGACAAAGTCTTGGGCCATTTTAGGGAAGTGTTAAAGAGACGCCAGAAACAGAGCTCTCTCCACAGTTATTTTGTGAGACAGGACTCCAGTGACTCTCAAGGTGGTCCTAGTGGCATTAAGAAACAGAGAAGAGAAGCAACCCCAGAAAAGCAAATGGTACCTGAGTGTTGATGGAAGGGGATTCCCTTCCAAACTATAAACAATCCATCTCCTCCTCCAGTCTCCCATACACTAAGAAGAATCTCCAATAAAGGTAAGTGTTATGCTGTTAATGTTTCATTCATCATTTCCCATTATATTATGTACTACATGTATATTTCATGTTAAAAATTTTTTTGTTTTAATACTTCTGGGTGTCAGGAACGGATTAATTGTATTTACATTATTTCTTATGGGGAAAATTGATTCGTAAATCGTAAATTTCGTTTATAGTAATGGCTCCAGGAATGGATTAATTACGAACGAGGTACCACTGTACAAATATTACATACTTAAAAATTTTACAGAGTATATAATAAACGTGTCATCAATCTCTATAACTGCCTTAGTGCAAAAATCGATTCATGAAGTCATGGCAAAAAATAGGTATTAAATCAACAGAGTAATTATCATCAGCTACTGGTACCCAATGTACATGCTAGCTATGTATACAACATAGTATACCCAGGAAGACTATGGCTCCTCAAGATCTTTCTAGATAAGGATGAAGCAGTCACCTACCAGTAACTGGCTGTTTAAACAAAATTTTAAACCTGACTGAACAACTTCATCATTTATTCACTCTAAGAATGGTAATGTGTAATTACTGTGCTGAATTTAGACTCAAAAATTTTTACACACAATAATTAATTTTCCAACTTGTGAATATCTTCATTCAAGTATATATAAAAGACAAAAACACTAATGTATGTCACCCCATACTGCTTAAGCATATTTATCACTCCAAAATAACACAAAAACCTACATGGAGATAGAAATAAACAAAAACATAAGGTGAAATGAGTGCAGAATATTTTTGTCTCCGAGTTCAACCATTTTCCCAGCAAATATGGTAGAGAGGATGAAGGTCATGTATATACCTGAGTGTATGATTTGTAATTGGTCCAAGTCGGCCCGAAAACGTCGTCGTAAGCTTCTCTCTTTTATGTGGGGTTATTTGTGTATAGTGTATGTACCTCACTAGTGTGAATAATGTCATTTCAAAAAGATGGTGATCACTAATTTTCAGTGGGGGGGACAGCTGGTTCATTAAAAGCATATTTTTTATTATTATTTTTTATATTTATAAGGAAGTACCATATGACTCACAGGATTTATATAGTGCTTAGGAATGAGATGGTCAGGTTTGATCTTAGGTAGAGGAGCAAAAGTCCAATTACCTTATGGTGTCTATTTCTAAGTAGAGTGCCTATATCTATAACTTATATCACAGAAACCACTCAAAATCTGAATACTGCACTTGAAATCAGAATAATATCATATGAGAATATAACTAAATAAATTTGAAAAATAATAATACTATTTGAAAGGAGTAACATCTTTGCTACAATTTATGCAAGCACAACTGAGTACACTACAACATTTATTAAAACCCTAAATGTAATGAAGTACTCTACAGCACCTATATTAACCCTTTGAGGGTTTCGGCCGTACTAGTACGGCTTAGACTCAGGGTTTTTGAGTACTAGTACGCTAAATTCTAGCGCCCTCAAATCTAGTGGGAGAAAGCGGGTAGGCCTCATATGAAAGAATGGGTCTATGTGGTCAGTGTGCATGGTATAAAAAAATCCTGCAGCACACAGTGCATGAGAAAAAAAACTTTGACCGTTTTTTTTTGGAATAAAACAGCGACTTTGCACTGTATTTTCGTATAGTTTTTTATTGTTGTATTCTAGTTTTCTTGGTCTCATTTTATAGAATGGAAGGCATATCACAGAAATGAGATGATTTTGACTGGTTTTACAATGAAAAGTGCCTTGAATTGAGCTCAAATTTGCAGAATGTTCGATTTTTACCAAAGTTCAAAAGTAAAAAATATCATGCCAAGCGTCCAATACACGGGCAACTGGGTGAGTCTAATATTCTTTTCCAAATGCGCCAATATGATTCATACCATTTTTTACACTAATGCAGTTTGTCTGCATAACAGTAAATCTTCTATTTTTTGTGAGAATAAAAATTCAAAGTGGAAAGCAAAAGAATGTAAGAGGGGCCTTGAGACGTGAATAATGAACAGAGGGAAATGTCATTTAGTGCCAGGAATGTATTTTTGTTTGTTTTGGGGCCCTATTCGGAAATTGGCATCTTTTGAAATTTGTGTGAAATTGGCAAATTTTCTAAATTCGACCACCGTACTGGATAGTTGAAATTGGTAAATGGGTTTGGGTTTTTTGCACTCATTCAATAGAAAAAATGGAGTTCTAGTGAAATATTCATGCTTTTTGTCGACTAGTACAGTGGAACTGGCCGAAATGGGGCTCAAAGTGGGCAAAATCGCCCATGCGTAAACATCGCTGAGACCCCTAACTTCGCGGAGAGCATAATTCCGTTAGTTTTCCATCAAATTTTATATTTTTTGGTTTTCATTATGATCGGTTAAAGATTCTCTATCTTTTATAACAATTTTTTTGTCTTTTTTTAAATTTGGCCGACCTGAGAACGAGTCTCGGAGAGGGCCTGTGACCCCCAAAGGGTTAATAGATGGTTAAGTGCAATTACAATTTGTAGTGAGTCTCATTTTACTTAAATTTCTGAGCTTCTGACAAATTAAACTGAGCTTTAGAGTTCTGGAAAACTGGTAAGGTGTTTCTGCATCTTTCAGAAAAATTTTGTTTTGTTTTGTAAACATTACCAGAGAAAAGCACAATGAAAAACTTTTTTTCTAATTTTTGTCTATTGTTTAAAATCAAGTCAACAGTGCATAATCAGGTGAAACCTATATTTTTAAGACGCGTGCATTTAAAAGTGAATCAGAGAACATGGGAAAAAACCATGTTCACTACTGAAGAAACATTGGTTTTCTTTATGCTCATTAACTCAAGTGTCTTTCAGTGTTTATCCAGGGTGCTGTTACATCAAGATTTCATGCTCCTACAGTCATATTTTTGGTTTTGCTTTCTGCAAGAAGTGGATAAGTTAATAATAAACTAATGTTTTGTGTATAGGGAAGCAGCTTAGGGAACAGTGTGTTGGAAAACCAACAATGGGTATAAGGTGTTGATGTTGCTTTTTACCTGTTCTCTAATTCTAACGTCAAATATTATCAAATAAAGTACTACTAGCATACATAATAACTGTTTAAGATACTATACAACACAAATGTAAACAATATGAGCATAATGGCCCATTTGATATTGTTTCATTATGCTACTGACTGATATATGACAATAAGCAAAATAAAAAGGATAATACTGAATAGTACACTAATTCAATGAGCTAAATTTATCATATGAAAGTATTATTTGAAAAAATGAAAATCATATACAGAACTTTATGGGCTAACTAAAGAAAATCTTGGAACAATGACATCATAAATTACTGCATGTAATGATAATATAAGAATTATCCAACTTCAGTATACTGCACTAAAGATCTTCACCAAGGCCAACAAGGGTCAGGGCACTGGCGGATCCATCCCTGGAGCTGACCTGATCTGACATCCATTACAGACGTATACACAGTTTCCTGAAAAAGGCAGAATATACTGGTAGGTATTTTCCAAATACACACTACTAGGCATGCAACTGGAAAAGATAAAACACTGAATATGAACTGTATGGGGCCTGTCTGATGGAAGAGGCTGGTTTTGACTGGTGTGTGATATTTAGAAATGTCATGACCTAAAGGTCATTCAGTGCTGTTTGACATAAAAATACTATATAAAAATAAATACAGTAAATTACATAATATTTTAAGTAAATTAGGTTGCATTAGTTTACTTTTATCATACTGGCCATCTTCCATTAACATAGGGTGACCCATCCCCCAATACAAAAGGAAATGCATTCACCATCATTCAATATCTTTCTTCCCAAAAGTGCACATCACATTCAATTACCCTCTGAACTGTAACATCTCTATATTCTCTGAGTGAAGGCACCTCTCATCCCAGAATCAAGGTCAGCTAACCAATTTTTCCTGAATCCCTTCCTAAAGGCAACCTTGCTCACACTCCAACAGCACATTACCCCAAAATAAAAATTTAGTTTTCACTCACCCCAATTAAAACACACAAAATCCTGAAAAAATACTCAAGCCCTATCACTAAAAAACCTTTCATCCCCCCCTTAATCTTTTCTGGGTGATCCTCCCCCTCTTTCCCCTCCCCCCCAAATTTAAACCCCCACTTGTCACCCAATTTGCTAAATCCCCAAACCATCTCCAAACCCCCTTATCCCCCCCAAAAATTTTATTTTTGGAAAACCCACACCCCTTCTAATTTCTTATTATTATTGACGCAACGTTATTACCAAAAAATTTGGCTTTATTCATAGAGTTACCAAGGTACATTTAATTAAGAAATGAATATTTAAAATCAAAACTTCCAAATACTGGTAAGCTTTAAATTAAAAATATGTTTACGTAATGCCCACCGGTTGGAGAGGACCTTTCTAAAAAGCAAAGTGTGATTTGTCAGAAATCAACACAGAACTGTTTCAAAGGATGAATTTTTTTATGAGTCTTGGTCAGAGTCCAGGCCGGATTAATAATAATATTTTTTAATTTAATTCTTCAATTCAAGTTTATTCTTATAATGGTTACAATGTGGGTTTACAGGTTTTGGGTATTTTGTGGTTTAAATGTTATAAAATACAAATTACAGAGGGGGCCACTAGGACACCTAGAGGCTAGGCTTTTCGAGCAGACTTTCGACAGACATGTGTGGCATGCAGCCGCAGTAACAGCCTGGTTGATCGGACCTGATCACTGTGGGCCTGGTCTTGGACCGGGCCTTGGGGACATTGACCCTTGGAACCTTCCACATACAAAATTTGTTACGGCCTGTTGACATCAATGACTTATTTATAAAGAAAGTCTTGTTTGAGATTTTTCAGCAAATTGGTCAATTTTCCCCGGGGCCCCCATCACCCCCTCGACTAACCCCCAGGTCCCTATTTTATCATAGGTGAGCATGGACAGCAGGCATATTAAAGGAAACATGTTCTAATGTTTCCCCCTGTATGGGGTTGAAACCATGGACCTCTGTGTTGAGCGAAGGGGTGCTAGCAACCCAGCTAGAGGTAGATTGTTGTTTTTTATCCGTCGATTGACGAGGACCATCTTGTCATCCCGGGGTCGAAGCTGGTGGGTGCAGTGACTTGTCAGGCCAATCCCCGCACAAAAACGTTCTCTAGCAGTGTGGAAGGGGAAGGGGGGCGGCATCGAGGGGTTGATGGCTCTGGTTTCTCGCCCCGCCTGCGCTGCCAGCTAGTGAGTTTTTCTTGCTTGCAGGATGTTGCCCCTTTTTTGGGCAATGCTCGCCCGTCTTCCTTCCTGAAACTACAGCCCCACTGGTGTGGTTTATGTTGAAAACTTTCAAAGCAGCTTAAGGGTGTCCCTTTTAGCGCTTCTTTTGGCCTCTTGGACGCTTTCCTGCTGCAGTTCGCAAACAAGGTTTCTTTGGCGCCGGTTGGTCTGGCTGCGAGCAACGTGACCTGCCCCAGGAAACCCGTGTCTGATTAGGATGGGAGA
This sequence comes from Cherax quadricarinatus, assembly GCF_026875155.1. Classification (NCBI taxonomy): domain Eukaryota; kingdom Metazoa; phylum Arthropoda; class Malacostraca; order Decapoda; family Parastacidae; genus Cherax; species Cherax quadricarinatus. The sequence goes on from NC_069426.1 coordinate 12,606,081, forward strand.
TGTGGCAGGCCACTGTGTCAGCATTCTGTTTGGGGTCTTTTTGCCATTGATGCCGAGAATTTTTCTGAGCCGTTTTTGGTGTTTAAAATGGTTAACTTTCTGGCGTGTGTTTGTAAAAAGTCCAGACTAGCCTCCACACCCCTTGTGAGCACAACCCACATGAGTTTAACCATAAACGGTCCAAGCAGATCTACGTTAAATGTGTAGTGCTAAAAAAGTAGATCTACTTTTTTTTTTTCATATTTTCAAATTAACAAAAAAAAAAAAGTAGATCAAAGTTTTTTTAAACCTTTTTTATCATGTAAAAGTCCCACTGAGCTCCCATTTTCTTTTAGTGTTGTTCCCTGTATAACTACCGAGAATGCTGCCACAAAAAGGGTAAATAGGATTTAGTCACATATAACCATCTCTTAATTTAAAAAACTTGGTGTCCAAGAACCCCAAAAAAAAAAAAATGTAACGGGGTACTTTGTTTTCTATGGACATGGAAGGGCCCATTATGAATTTCTTAGGCAAAGGATTCATTAGAAACATTTCATGCTGTGCAAGGAAATGTGTCTAAAGAATCAGTGCTACATAAAATTCCTCCCAGTGCCTACTTTAAAATTACACATTCGAAATAAAAATTTAGTCCATGTTTTTTTGCACAATAGAACCCCCAGCAATTTTTTTTTTTTTCAACAAAGTGGGCCCGTTCTCCCACTGGGCAGGGTGCCCCAAAAAGAAACTCCCCAAAAAAAAAGAAAAAATTTCATAATTAAAACACTTTCACCCACCCCTAATCACTGTTTTTGCGAGGGCTCAGAAAACAACAGTTTAGGCAATTTTATTTTTGAGACAAAAATTTTAAAAACTGCAATTCCAAAAACCCCTCCTTTTTTTAGAGTGCGGGGATTGTATTCCCATTTCCAGGATCAAGTCGGCTATAAAAAAAATAACGGTTTCCCTGAACCCTTCCTAAATATTACCCTGTCCACTCCAACAGATCGTCAGGTCCCAAAAACCCTTGTCTTTTCATCCCTTGCAGCTCATGCAACCCGCTGGAAGTCCAAGCCCCGCCCCCCAAAACCTCCCTTACCCCTTCCTCCACCTTTTCGGGAGACCCCTACCCACCCTTCCTTTCCTACAGATTTAAATGTTTTCCCTGTATTTACTTTGATTATTCTCTCTAATGACCAAAAACCCCCTCAACAATAACCAAAGAAATACCCAAAACCCCTTATCACATGGAAAGCAGAAATTTTATAATCCGGTTTAAAGAACTAACCAAATTTTTTTATTTAGGTTTTTCAACAATTTTTTAGAACAGTAAAAGAAAATCCCTAATCCCACTTAAGAAATATAACATGACATATGGAAGAGGAAGGGACAACAAGCTTTTCAAACTGCAGTACCAGACATTCAAAGTGCAAACTTATGGGGTAGGGGTATGTCCTGCACATGCAAAAGGCTTCCTGTCCATCCCAGTGAAGATACAAATAGTGGCAGATAGGTAAACATTACAATAATGACCTTATTCAGAACTGGTTTTGTTGAAAGTACATTATAAATGAGACTCAGTGATGCATTCTTTTGTCCACTCTCAATCATGCAGCGATTAGCTGGTGTTCTACGATCATCAAAAAAATGGTGGATTCTTCCAGTGGTCATAATTTGTCTCCACAAGGTACCATGATCCAGATCCAGTCTTTTGTGATCCGAGAGTTAGAATGTTGGAGTTGTCTCTATCACGTGTAATGATGCACCCCTGAAAATAGAGCACATTATATAATAAGGAGTTATTAAAAGTGAAATCTCATTGTGGTATAACAAACATTAATAAAATACATACTGTATATGTATAATCTGTACCTGCATCTACACACATGTACACACACAAACACATACATATATACATACACCTCTACTAGACAGACAAATGAAAAAATGGCATTGTGCCAATATTTAAAAAAAAAAAAAAAAAAAAAATGGTGACAAGATGAATCATTTAAAACTATACGCCTGTTTCAATGAGTGAGCACTTCTTATCAAGGGTGACAGACTGATCGCATCAAAACTACTACTACTGCTTCCAGTGCTCTATTCACCCGCATTCAACTTAAGAAGCCCAGTGTGCAGGCAAAATGTTTCAGAAAGATACCCAAGTGCTGCAAATATGTCTTATTCATCAACTTATTGGTACTGTATACCATCAGTGAGATACTGTACTTTATTTCATGTTACTAATACAGTGGACCCCCGGTTAACGATATTTTTTCACTCCAGAAGTATGTTCAGGTGCCAGTACTGACCGAATTTATTCCCATAAGGAATATTGTGAAGTAGATTAGTCCATTTCAGACCCCCAAACATACACGTACAAACGCACTTACATAAATACACTTACATAATTGGTCGCATTCGGAGGTGATCGTTATGCGGGGGTCCACTGTACATTTTTTTTTTTCAACAAGTCGGCCGTCTCCCACCGAGGCAGGGTGACCCAAAAAAGAAAGAAAATCCCCAAAAAGAAAATACTTTCATCATCATTCAACACTTTCACCACACTCACACATTATCACTGTTTTTGCAGAGGTGCTCAGAATACAACAGTTTAGAAGTATATACGTATAAAGATACACAACATATCCCTCCAAACTGCCAATACATATATCCATTAAACTTAATATAACTAATCATAGATTTGAGAAAAAAACAAAATCAATTAAAAAAGCAGAATTTTGATGATTTGGCATGAACAGCATATGAGAGTTATAATGTGTCAGTGTGGGGACAGTGGGAACCACACTGAATGGTTCCAAGTGGGTGAATAATGAGTAATCAGTTTTGGAAAACAAAAACTCAGTTTAACAGAATATTTCTTAATAACAGTTTTTCAAAAAAATACATTGTTACCCATATTACCTCACTTATGGATAAGTGACCACTACAGAAAATTCTCCAGGCAACTAATCAAAGCTTGATTTGTTAGCCCATACTAGTCCCAGTATGTCATTCTGGTGTAATTCTCTAGTTTCCCTTTCTAGCAAGTATGCTGTGTATCAACACTAGCTTTATACTCTATATATCTTCTTGATTAACCAACCATCAACCAATCTCAAGATGCCCAAACTACTCAGCAGTATTTCAATATACACATTATGAACTGGGTATTAATTATGAAATAAATATTGTGCATATGTAAATGTATACCTGGAGAGAGTTCCGGGGGTCAATGCCATCTGTGTACACAGCAATGGCATGAGAATGAGAGTGAAAGTGGTCAAGAAAAAGAGAGCGGGAAGCGACCGTAGACAGTTGGGCTTTCGAGCAAGGGAGAGAGAAAGAACAGACTCGAACAGCTGGAACTTCCCAGGGGGGTAGGGAAAAGCGAGATACTACATGAACGTAGAAAGGTGGTAATTGAAGAGAAGACAAGAGCGAATGAAGGCGAAGAGAGAAGGGATGGAGTAAACGGGCGGCGAACAAATAAAGAATGTCTACTAATATCAGTGACCATTCTATAAATGGAAGGATTGCGAAGATCATGAGAGCGTACATAGTAGGGAAGGCAATGGGCATCATGGCGATCGGATAAGGATGGAACGTTCGCTTCTGCATAGAGGCTCTCAACAGGGGAAGAGCGAAAAGCACCAAGGCATAAACATAATCCTTGGTGATGAATGGGGTTAAGGCTAGAGAGAGTAGCAGGAGATGCCGCTGAATAGATCTGGTCACCATAATCAAGTTTCGATAAAATGAGGGTGGAATGTAGGCGAAGGAGGGTTCGACGATCAGCTCCCCATGAAAGATGAGCAAGGGTTTCAAGAAGGTTCAGCCGGCTGTGACAAGTTGCCTTCAGAGAGGTAATGTGAGGTTTCCAGGAAAACCTACGGTCAAAGAGGAGGCCCAGAAACTTGACTGTATCATGTTCAGGGATACGGGAGCCATAGAGGTACAAAGGATGATCGGAGAGGACAGAGTGTCTAGTGAAAGTAATTTGGTGGATTTTAGTGCTGGAAAATTTAAACCCATGTGTGGTGGCCCAATTGGAAACACAGTCGACTGCATGCTGGAGAGAAACTGTAATGAGGTGACAGTCAGCGCCTGCACAGGCAATAGCAAAGTCATCAACATAGAGTGATGACCAAATATTTGATGGAAGAACACATCCCTGGGGGACACCTTCAGCTTGGATAAAGTCCGGGGAGAGCACATTATTAACCAGAACACGGAAATGCCTGTTAGTTAAAAAGTTCTTAAGGAAGGATGGTAGACTGTCTCGAAGGCCTAAGGAGTGGGCTTGGGCTAAAATATTATACCTCCAAGTTGTGTCAAGGTCAAAAAATATGGCAATAACCGAGTGGTTATTCGCAAAGGCATTACGAACATACGTATCCAAGCGTAGTAAGGGGTCTATGGTAGAACGTCCCTTACGAAAGCCATATTGACGAGTGGAGAGACTGTTGTGTGTCTCTAAATACCACACTAAACGTCTTATTTACTAGGCGTTCCATCACTTTGCAAACTGCACTGGTAAGAGCAATGGGACGATAGTGGGAGGCTTCATGTCCCGTAGTGCCTGGTTTGCGGAAAGGGAGAACAATGGCGGATTTCCACAGCTGTGGAAGAACTCCTTAAGATAAGATAAGATAAGATTTCGTTCGGATTTTTAACCCCGGAGGGTTAGCCACCCAGGATAACCCAAGAAAGTCAGTGCGTCATCGAGGACTGTCTAACTTATTTCCATTGGGGTCCTTAATCTTGTCCCCCAGGATGCGACCCACACCAGTCGACTAACACCCAGGTACCTATTTGCTGCTAGGTGAACAGGACAACAGGTGTAAGGAAACGTGTCGAAATGTTTCCACCCCCCGGGAATCGAACCCGGGCCCTCCATGTGTAAAGGGGGGGAAGCTTTAGCCCCCGGGCCACTTGGCCCAAAATAAGATTGAAAGGGTAATAGGCTGCAAGGGTGATGTGAAAATTTTTAAAGCTTCGAATAAAATGTTGTCGGGCCCAGCGCGATGATCGGCAAGCTGGAGTTTTGCCTCAGTTCTTGAAGTGAAAAAAGGCACTTTACTGTTTTCTCGGGGGGAAAAGAAAAGTTCAGGGTGCTAACTCTTGGGGTTTGAGGGAAAGAAATGAGGGGCACGATGGAGTCCCCGAGAAATCGGACCAGATGATTGCCAATTTCATTGGGGAAAATCTAGTGGGGTTTTTTTTATCAACACCGGCAACCCCCAGAACAGGAGCCCGGGAGGAGAAAATTTACCACTCAGTTTTGTACTTTTTTCCCGGCTGCACTATAGGGAAGCAGAGGTGATGGTGGAGACATAATTTCGCCCGCAAATGAATTTTGCGTCACGGATGACCGGGAAAAACGATGCACGCTTTTTTTAAAATCAAGAAGTCCTCCGTGGTTCTTTGTACCGGGCCTGCCCCTGGCGCGTTTTTAAACGTATGCACGAGCAAGCAGGAGCACCAAGGCCAATTTTGAGAATGCCTGCCCGAAGTGTGGGTATACAATTAGAAGTGCGGTTTTTAAAAAGAGGCGAGAAGAGGTGTAAAAGTCACAAGGAGGATGAAGAAGGAATCTCTTAAAAAAAAGTTAGGGGGTGAGTAAAAGGGTTTCCAATTTGCCTGATCAATTTTCCGCGTGGGATGCGAAAAAGGTGGTGAATATGAAGGGGAAATAAGAATGTTGGGAAAGTCGCGTCATGTAAGTCGGGGGGGAACAGACCAAGTGAAGTCTAAGCGGCGGAGGAAGGCAGTGAGAGTTCAAGAAGAGAGAGTGTGGTCCGAGGATCAAAATTGGGTGTGAGTACCTGATTTAAAACATGGAGGGGGGGGGGGCAAAAAGCCTTAATGATGCCAGGGGAAAATCACAGTGAGACCCCCCCCCCCCCCGGGGAAAATGGTGGGTTTAAAATCCCCAAGTAACAGAATTTGGGGGGGTTTTGACAAAAACAAGAAAGGAAAATATCCAGAATGATAATGCCCGAGAAGGGGAATTTAAGAACAGGGGTTTACCCCCTATGCAAGTGGATACGGGCTGCTGTGAATGCGCAAAGTACGAACAATAGCTGTGGTGGGAATATCAGTGCATAGGAGAAGGGCATTTTCTTTAAAAAGGTCCTATCAGGAAAAGGATCTGAAAATACAATAAATTATACCTGAGATGGGAGGATAACGTAGGGGTTTTTTTTTGGTTCCCTGAAAAGAAAACCAACGGGGAAAAAAATTGGGAGAGAAAACATCGAAGCCCCGCCCCGATTCCCCCTGGGGCCGCGTTTTTCCACTGAAAAAGGGCCCATGTTTGGCAATGATAAAAATCCCTGAAATCCGCAGGTAAGGGGTCCAGGGACTGAGGGGTTAGAAAAAGTCCAATGCGGGGCAGTGGAAAACGTTCGCAGCAAAAAAATGGTGCGCTGTGAAAAAGGAGTTGCGCAGATGGAGCAGAAAAGAGAGAAGGAACGGAGGTGGATCGTGTCCATTGGGGTTTTGGGTCTCTGAATATTTTTCGAGATTGCTTCAAGTGTTTCGGAATTCAGAGAGACGTAGGGAGAAAATATTGGAAATGGTGGGGGGAAGGATGAGAAAAAGTTTGGAACTGAAAGGACTGTCCCAAAGGTAGGGGGGGGCCAAAAAAGGGTGGAGGGAATGGAGAAGCGTAAAAGGGGACAAAAGGGCAGAAACCTGGGGGGGGCAAAAGAGGAAGAAATTGGGGGGAAAACAGGGGGGGAAGGACAGTGAGGGGGGTGAACCCTCTCCCTTGAAACAGAGCCGGAGGGGGGAAAGAACCGGGTCAGAGACAGGGAAGGAAAAAAATGAGGGGGGGAAAGATGGGTGGAGGTGTTAACGGACCTTTTTTTACTTTTGAGAAGTGGGGGGACATTAGGAGGAGGTGTCATACGAGTTCTCGTCGCTCTGAGGTTATGAGGGAAAACACAAAGAAGCGAGATCGGGACTGGGGCTTTAAGTAGGGTGTTGGGCCTGGCAGGCAAAAGAATTAGATCGGGGTGATATGGGAGAGGATGCAAGGGGGGTTTGCAGAAGATGGGATCCCAGAAGTGGGGGGCGTTTTGAAAAAGGAATAAGAAAAATGGGGTAGTCCCCCGGAGGCGGAGATGAGAAAACTGCCAGGGCAAAAGGGAGACCTTCTGCTTCTTTGGGGTAAGGATTTCCCGCTGTTTAAGTAGATTGGGACAAGGCGGGGGAGTACAAAGGGTGACCCTCATGAAAATTAAGGCAAGGGGGGGTCGATTGCAAGACGTATTAGAATGGTCTCGGCACCACAGCCGGGATTCGGCAAGTTCAATATTTCGCTGGATGGCCAAATCGCCAGCAATTTCTCACTGTTGCAGTGTAGGGATCCCCTTTTCGAACTTGAAAACGATGTCCTGTACATAAACTGAGGTGGGAGTTCAGGCTGCCAAAATTTTTAAACGAGCCAATTGCTAGGGGAGGTCTCCGCCCGCGGGCAGGAAAAACATAAGTGTCTTCCTTGGGGTTTTGGGAAATTTTGGAGTTCCGGTTAAAAAATGTCAGGCCACTGTTGGAAATTTTTTTTAAAAGGTATGGGGGCAGAATGATGGTAAATCAAAATTGAGGAATTTGTTTTTCAAAAGTGGGCAGGAACAGTATCGATTGGGGGAAAAAAACGAGAAAGCTATGAGCCTGGGTAGCATTCTGTACGGTGTGATGGGGTACGCTCTTAAGAGCATGAAAAGAAAAATCTTTTCCAAAAATGGCGTAAGAGTGCCTTGCCAAAACTTGGTCAGGAAAAATAGGAGTAGGGAAGTCGGTTTAAAGTGAAAAAATTACCATTTTGCTCTGAAACTAAACATGGAAAATAGTGAAGGATGTGTCGTCTTTTTGGAGGAAAAGAGAAGGTGGAGAAGTAATCAGAGGTAATTGTCATTGGCATTTAGGCGTGGGACCAGAGTTTGGTTTTCCCCGTGGAAGGGCCGGCGATTCGAAAATTGCCCCACCATAGGGGAGAGGCCGGAAGCACAGGGCGAGGAGAGCGAAAGGGCGTAAATGAAGGAGTCAGCGAGGCCTCAGTACCTGAAACGGGTGAGGAAACGCACCCGGGAAGGGTACGGGATGAGGAGGTCCGAAGATGGTCCAAGCGAGGGGGGGTAGAACGGGGTGCGGTATCAAGAAGGGACCCGGGGGGGGAGCAGGTTATGGACTAGGGTGCTGGTTAGGTTACTTCTTTTTTTTTGTTTTTTGAAAAGAAAAAAAGAAAATAAAAATAAAAAAAAAAGAATAAAAAGGGGGGACCGGGAGGGATAGTTCCCGGAGGAATGAAAGGGCCAGAGTTCCTCCGCGCCCAAGAGGACCCCAGCACCGCAAGTAGGAAAAAGAGCATGGAACCCCCTGCCATACCCCCACCCCTCATGTAGTAAACCGGAAAACCCGGGGTAGCAAACCCCACATTGCTGGCTACCTCGGTGGACAAAAGAGGGGCGGCCGGAAAAACCCCCACAAGCATACCCCCTTCGGCAACCACCCCCGGAATCCGAAAAATGACTTCCCGAGATAACCCGTCCCTGATAGACACCCAAAAAACCCCCCTCCGGGATACCCGGGGAGGGGGTCGGGGAAACCCCCCGGGAATCCAGATTCCCGGCAAACTACGCCACCGCCAAGAACCTCAAAGGAATGGGATGGACCCGGGACCCTTTTTCCCCACCTGGAACAGCATGCCTGTGGGAAGAAAAAAAAAAAAAAAAATCCCCCAAAAGGGCCAAAAAGGGAAGGGAAAAAGGGAGGGGTGGGGGGAGGAGGGGAAAAGGGAAAAAGGGGAGGATGGGGGGGGAAAGGGGGTTGGGGGTAATTAGGTTCGGTCTAAGGAAGGAGACGCAGGTCTAATTCTCGACCAAGAGCCCCTTCACCACCCAAGGAGCCCCCCTTTAAGAGGAGTTCTTGGTAAAAACCCCCCTTTTGTTGCTGGGAGGCAGTTGAACAGTCTGGGCCCTGAAACTTATTGTATTATCTCTTAACATGCTAGTGAACCCCTGCTTTTATTTGGGGGGTGTTGATCGTTGCTGAGCTTTTTCTTTGTTGCGAGTGATTTTCGTGTGCAAGTTTGGTACTAGTCCCTCTAGGATTTTCTAGGTGTATATAATCATTATCTCTCCCGCCTGCATTCCAGGGAGTACAGGTTCAGGAAATTCAAGCATTCCCAGTAATTGAGGTGTTTTAGCTCCGTTATGCGCGCCGTGAAGGTTCTCTGTACATTTTCTAGGTCAGCAATTTCACCTGCCTTGAAAGGTGCTGTGAGTGTGCAGCAATATTCCAGCCTAGATAGAATAAGTAACCTGAAGAGTGTCATCATGGGCTTGGCATCCCTAGTTTTGAAGGTTCTCATGTCCATCCTGTCATTTTTCTAGCAGATGCAATTGATACAATGTTATGGTCCTCGAAGGTGAGATCCTCCAACATGATCACTCCCAGGTCTTTGACGTTGGTTTTTCACTCTATTTTGTGGAAGGAATTTGTTTTGTACTCTGATGAAGTTTTAATTTCCTCATGTTTACCATATCAGAGTAATTGAAATTTCTCATTGTTGAACTTCATATTGTTTTCTGCAGCCCACTGAAAGATTTGGTTGATGTCCGCCTGGAGCTTTGCAGTGTCTGCAATGGAAGACACTTGTCATGCAGATTCGGGTGTAATCTGCAAAGGAAGACACGGTGCTGTGGCTGACATCCTTGTCTATGTCAGATATGAGGATGAGAAATAAGATGGGAGCGAGTACTGTGCCTTGTGGAGCAGAGCTTTCACCGTAGCCGCCTCAGACTTTACTCTGTTGACTACTACTCTTTGTGTTCTGTTTGTGAGGAAATTATAGATCCATCTACCAACTTTTCCTGTTATTCCTTTAGCACACATTTTGTGCGCTATTACACCATGGTCACACTTGCCGAAGGCTTTTGCAAAGTCTGTATATTCCAATATTTTGTTTTTTTTAACAAGTCGGCTGTCTCCCACCGAGGCAGGGTGACCCAAAAAGAAAGAAAATCCCCAAAAGGAAAATACTTTCATCATCATTCAACACTTTCACCTCACTCACACATAATCACTATTTTTGCAGAGGTGCCCAGAACACAACAGCTTAGAAGCATATACGTATAAAGATACACAACATATCCCACCAAACTGCCAATATCCCCAACCCCTCCTTTAGAGTGCAGGCATTGTACTTCCCATTTCCAGGACTCAAGTCCGGCTATATAAAAGTAACCGGTTTCCCTGAATCCTTTCACTAAATATCACCCTGCTCACACTCCAACAGATCGTCAGGTCCCAAATACCATTTGTCTCCATTCACTGCTATCAAACACGCTCACGCACGCCTGCTGGAAGTCCAAGCCCCTCGCCCACAAAACCTCCTTTACCCCTTCCAACCTTTTCGAGGACGACCCCTACCCCGCCTTCCTTCCCCTACATATTTAAATGCTCTCCATGTCATTCTACTTTGATCCATTCTCTCTAAATGACCAAACCACCTCAACAACCCCTCTTCAGCCCTCTGACTAATACTTTTCTTAACTCCATACCTTCTCCTAATTTCCACACTCCGAATTTTCTGCATAATATTTACACCACACATTGCCCTTAGACAGGACATCTCTACTGCCTCCAACTGCCTCCTCGCTGCTGCATTCACACCCATATAAGAGTGTTGGTACTACTATACTTTCATACATTCCGTTCTTTGCCTCCATAGATAACATTTTTTGTCTCCACATATACCTTAACGCACCACTCACCTTTTTTCCCTTATCAATTCTATGATTAACCTCATCCTTTATAAATCCATCCGCCGATACGTCAACTCCCAATTATCTGAAAACATTCACTTCTTCCATACTCCTCCCCCCCAATTTGATATCCAATTTTTCTTTATCTAAATCATTTGATACCCTCATCACCTTACTCTTGTCTATGTTCACTTTCAACTTTCTACCTTTACACACACACTCAAACTCATCCACTAACCTTTGCAATTTTTCTTTAGAATCTCCCATAAGCACAGTATCATCAGCAAAAAGCAACTGTGTCAATTCCCATTTTGCATTTGATTCCCCATAATTTAATCCCACCCCTCTCCCGAACACCCTAGCATTTACTTCTTTTGCAACTCCACTATAAATATATTAAACAACCATGGTGACATTACACATCCTTGTCTAAGACCTACTTTTACTGGGAAGTAGTCTCCCTCTCTTCTACACACCCTAACCTGAGCCTCACTATCCTCATAAAAACTCTTTACAGCATTTAGTAACTTACCACCTATTCCATATACAGTGGACCCCTGCTTTACGATCACCTCCCAATGCAACCAATTATGTAAGTGCGTTTGTATGTGTATGTTTGGGGGTCTGAAATGAACTAATCTAATTCACAATATTCCTTATGGGAACAAATTCGTTCAGTACTTCACCTGAACATACTTCTGGAATGAAATACAGGTCTCCCTCAACATTCGCGAGGGTTAGGGGATCAAGAGCCTCGCAAATGTTGAAAAACCGTGAATGTTTGGTGCCCCAATATATTGTAGGGAAATATATTACAATACTGCTTCCTTAACTTGTTGAACCATGAATAATCATAAAATACATGAAAACGTTGTAAACTGTACTAAATATATACATGTTATGCTTTAATAACATATGTTATTTAATAACATGTGTGTTAATAACATGTATGTTAGTCGACTGGTGTGGGTCGCATCCTGGGGGACAAGCTTAAGGACCCCAATGGAAATAAGTTAGACAGTCTCGATGTCGCACTGACTTTCTTGGGTATTCTGGGTGGTAACCCTCGGGTGATAAAAAATCCGAACGAATCTTATCTTATCTTGACTCCACCACTGCCTCCACCAATGTGAGTCCCTACTACCCTCCCTCCGACCCCCACAACCGGCAGCCAGCCCTCCCACCACTGTGTGGTGAGTGTTTATAAACTAAAAGAGGAGGTTTATAAACTAAAAGAGGAGGCAGTTAGGGTAAGATATAAACAGCTATTGGAGGATAGATGGGCTAATGAGAGCATATGCAATGGGTCGGAAGAGGTAGGGGGTAGGTTTAAAAATGTAGTGTTAGAGTGTTTTCAGCAGAAGTTTTGTGGTTACAGGAAAAGTCTGTGCAGGAGGGAAGAGGAGCGATTGGTGGAATGATGATGTAAAGAGAGTAGTAAGGGAGAAAAAGTTAGCATATGAGAAGTTTTTACAAAGTAGAAGTGATGCATGGAGGGAAGAGTTTATGGAGAAAAAGAGAGAGGTTAAGAAGAGTGGTGAAGCAATGTAAAAGAGAGCAAATGAGAGAGTGGGTGAGTGTTATCAAAAATTTTGTTGAAATAAGGAAAAAGTTTGGGAAGTGAGATTAACAAGATTAAGAAAGCTTGAGAAACAATGGATTTTGTCAGTTAAAAAATAGGAAGAGGAGAGTTATTAAATGGAGAGTTAGAGGTATTGGGAAGATGGAGGGAATATTTTGAAGGAATTGTTAAATGTTGATGAAGAATAGGAAAGCTGGTTGATTTCGTGTATAGGGCAAGGAGGAAGGAATAACATCTTATAGGGTGAGAAAGAGCCAGTTGAGAGTGTGGGGGGAAGTTCGTGAGGCGTAGGTAAATGAAGGGGGGTAAGGCAAGCCGGGATTGTTGGGGATAAAAGATAGGAAATGTAAAAGCAGGTGGGGATTTAGTTTTGGAGTGGTTGTGCAATTATTTAATAAATGGTATGGAAGAGGGTAAGGTACTAGGACTTGGCAGAGAAGCATGCATAGTTCCTTTGGTATAAAGGAAAAGGGGCTAAAAGAGAGTGCAAAAATTATAGGGGGTTAAGTCTGTTGAGTGACCTGGTAATGTGTATTGGTTAGAGTTATATTGAAAGAATTAAGAGAAGACGTGAGAATAGGATAGCAGATGAACAAGAGGCATTTAGGGAATGGTGGGGAGTTGTGACCAGGTGTTTTCACAGTGAATACATATAAGTGAACAGTATTTAGGATAAGCCTTAAGAGGTCTTTGTGGCATTTTGGGATTTGGAAAGGGCGTATGACAGGGTGGATAGGGGGAAATGTGGCAGATGTTGCAAGTGTATGGTGTAGGAGGTAGGTTTACTGAAAGCAGTGACAGAGTTTTTTACGAGGATAGTGAGGCTCAAGTTAGAGTATGAGGAAAGAGGGAACATTTTTTCCCAGTAAAAGTAGGCTTAGACAAGGATGTGTGATGTCTCACCGTGGTGTTTAATATATTTATAGATGGGGGTGTGTAAGAGAAGTAGAATGCGAGGGTCTTGCAAGAGCGTGGAGTTAAAAGATAAAGAATCCCACACACAAAGTGGGAGTTGTCAACAGATGCTCTTGTGATTGGACATGTGCTCTTGGGAGATTCTGAAGAGAAGTTGCAGAGATGGTGGATGAATTTGGTAGGGTGTGCAAAGCAAAAGAGAAAATTAAAAGGTGAATACAGGAAAGAGTAAGGTTGTATGAGGATAAACAAAAAGATTAGGTGATGAAAGATTGATATATCAGATTGGAGGGGAAGAGAGTATGGAGGAGGTGAACGTATTCAGATATTTGGGAGTGGACGTGTCAGCGGAATGGTCTATGAAAGATGAGGTGACATCACAGGAATTTGATGAGGGAAAAAGGTGAGTGGTTGCACTTAGGAGTCTGTGCGAGACAAAGAACTTTCGTCCTTGGAGGCAAAGAGGGGAATGTTATGAGAGTATAGTTTTACAACGCTCTTATATGGGTGTGAAACGTGGGTGATGAATGTTGCAGGAGGAGAAGGTGATGGCAGTGGAGCATGCATGTCTGAGGCAACTGTTGTGTGTGAAGATATAATGCAGAGCTTTGTAGTTTGGAAGTTAGGGAGGAGGGTGCGGATTACAAAACTGTTGTTACAGAGGGCTGAGGATGGGTTGTGAGGTGGTTCGGACATGTAGAGAGAATGGTGCGAAACAGAATGACTTCAAGTGTGTATCAGTCTGTAGTGGAAGGGAAGGCGGGGTAGGGGTTCGGCCTAGGAAAGGTTGGCTTGGGAGGGGGTAAAGGAGGTATTGTGTGCGAGGGGCTTTGGACTTCCATGGCAGGCATGCATGGAGCGTGTTTGATAGGAGTGAATGGAGACAAATGGTTTTTAATACTTGACGTGCTGTTGGAGTGTGATGCAAAGTAACATTATGAAGGTATTCAGGGAAAAACGGCAGGCCGGGACTTGAGTCCTGGAGATGGGAGTACAGTGCCTTGCACTCTGTAGAGGGGTGTTAAATGTTGCAGTTTAAAAACTGTAGTGTAAAGCACCCTTCTGGCAAGACAGTGATGGATGTGAATGATGGTGAAAGTTTTTCTTTTTCGAGCCCCCTGCCTTGGTTGGAATCGGCCGGTGTGATAATAAAAATAAATATTATTACAGGTTACGCAGGATCTGAATAACAGTAAATCTCTATTTTTTTGTTAATACAAACTTAAATGAAAGTAACAAGTGTAATATAAGATGGGGCCTGGAGAGTGATAATGAACAGATAAATGTTATTTTAGTGCCAGGAATGTTACATTATTTACGCTGACTATTTTGAAATTGGCCAATTTGTGAATTCTGTGTGAAAGTGATATTGGCCAAAATTAGTAATTTCAGATCACTTTATTGGGTAGTTGCAATAAGTAAATGGGCAGTTTCTTGTACTCAATAGACAGAATGAAAGGAGTTTTAGTGAAATAGCTATGAGTCTGGTTGAGTGGAACAATGGAATTGCCCAAATAGGGCTCAAAGTGGGTGAAATAGCCAGTGTGCAAATATCGCTGAGATCGCTAACTTTGCGACAGCGTAATTCCCTAAGTTTTCCATCAAATTTCGTACTTTTGGTTTCGTTACCTTAACAAGATACACAGCAAGACCTCAAGAGATGTTTACAGTACATGCGTTAGTCGCTATACTGACCAAGACCCATGCTGTGGACCTCTATTGTCTGTGCTCACTTCATCCGACTTTAGCGGCGACAAACCAAGATCATGTAGGAAAACCAAATTGAACAAATCAATCTGAAAACCAACTTGTTTAAGCCTTTGACTGTTTGTGACGTATAAATACATCTTACGAGCCAATGTTTCCGACGCATTTATACGCACAAATTCTAGCGGCTTCAAATCAAGCGCCAAAGGCCTGGTAGGCCTACACGAGAGAGAATGGGTCTCAGTGGTCGGTGTGCACCCTGTGAAAAAAATCTGGGACCCAGCGGTGCATTGTGGGAACGCCATGTTGTTAGTCCATTTTCACCATGCCTCTCGGTAAGAAGTTCCTCACTCCTCGGCGGATTGGAGGTCTTTTGTTCCCAAGTGATAGCTTAACAGCGATGAAAATGTCAGTGGACAGTGAAATTCAGGTTTTGAAGTGAGTGTTACGGAAAAAGTGCCGGATACGTTATTTAGTGATGAAAACCCAGATGACCCACAACCTTCCACCTCTGGTGCTGGGCAGCTTGTTTCACGTTCACGTTTCGCCTGTACCAGGACGAAAGAGGAAACTATTGGTCGTGTACAAACCAGATGTTAGCTGTGATAGTGAATTTAAAGGGTCATTTGAAAGCAGTTTAGTGAACAGTGAGGAGTTGAATATTCCCAGTGGAAGTGGCAGTATGTACGACGTAACATGCCGGTTGTCTGGTTGTGTTTCATATGTTGTTCCTAGGGATGGAGAACTTGGAGCAATCCCATGGACCTTAACACCATGACCTGATAGTGAAGTTGACGATATTGTAACGATGGGTATGAATGAATGCGAGTGAGGGCAGGCAGGTGGTGGTGATAGTGTGGGTGGCACGGCCCTTGGGTACCATTCAGCGGGCCACGCTACTTCTCACGTGCTGACTCTGCCACCAACAACCAGCCTCACCTACCCCACACTCCCACAACCTGCACACCACAACCTGCAACACACAACCACGGTACAATATCCAGACCCCACCAGCACAGGACAGCATCTGGGATTGGCAGGACGGTGACGAGTTTAGTTCCCAGTTCCCATGACTTTGATGAAACACAAAGTGGAAATAAAGCCATTCTGTTTGGGGGGGGGTCCACTTGGGAAACAATGCCAGTGGAACTGGACTGCTTTTGAGTTATTCTTCGCTGAACCCGATGGACATCTTTGTCAGGGAAAACAAACACATACTGTGATTACACCATGGCAAATACAATTCTCTCACCAAAATCACGGCTACACAGTGGAGGGGAGACAAATCTGTGGCCGTGATGTACTGTTTTTGCCAATATGCTCTATGCCACATGTGTATAAGCACACTGTACCTCATACTGGGCAACAGAACACTGATTTCACTCCAGGTTTTAGTGACCATTATTGGTGTCAATCGTTTCCTGATACTGATACGTATATTACACTTTTCAGACAAAACTAGGCCTGACAGAAGCGACAGGTTATATAAGATCCAGAAATATGTTTATGTACCTGAAAACAAAAGTGCTGCATGTATTTTTTATTCCCTTCAGGAAGCTTGTTATTGTTGAGTCCTTGATTTATTCAAAGGAAGACTTCATTCAAGCAATTATATTACCAGCAAGAGGAAACGCTTTTGGGTATAAAAGCTATTTGTTACTGTGTGATTGCGGGAGTGGTCTAGTTTTGGATATCCATTGTGTACACAGCACCAGTATACTTTGAGAGATACATGAAGTTATTGGGTATCTCTGGTGATGTGTTCGAACAATGATGGAACCAATCTTGTAAGGGGCATTGTATTTACTGATAACTGGTACACAAGCCCACTTACTCAGTGATTTCTTGCGAAGTTGAACTTGATAGACGTGTGTGGCACAGTGCGTTGGTAATTGTAAAACATATGCCAAGGTTCGGACACGTGGCACTCGGAGAGGTGGGGTGCAAGCCTTTGCTGCCAATGAACATCATGGCATGTCGGTGGCATGACAAATGTGATGTCACATTGTTGACATCAGTTCACAGAAACGAAAGGTTACACAGTGGATGGACAACATGAGGGAGACCAATGTAACCATTCTAAAGCCTGCAGCTGTCATGGACTACAACTCAATATGCGCTTAGGTGGAACAAATGTGACATTGCAGATTGGGGTTTGCAGGGACTGTGTACGCAAAGAGTTATAAGTGGTTATAAAAACTTTTTTTCCATTTGTTGATATTCTAATGTAAATGCTTATAACATATACAAGTTGAAGACCAAACAAACACCAAAATATGGTGAATTTTGCCTGTCAGTAATCCAGACAAAATAATTGCCAAAGTCCAGGAGCACTCCTGCAATAGACCAACGCCCACACATGTCATTCTCGTTTCAGGCCTGGTGATCACTTCCCCATACAACTGCCTCCTACTACTGCCAAGAAAAATGCTCAGAATAGGTGTTATGTATGTTACACATACCACAAAACGCCCACAAACACACAGAGACACTCGTTTTTATGTGTGAGGAATCTGAAGTGCCCCTCTGTATATACCTGTTTCAAAGAGTTCAACAAGCTGCAGCTGGTTCTGGAACGTGTTTAGTGGACTGTACATATGTATATATATTATGGAACAATAGTATAATACATTGTTTTGTATTGTTTGTTTGTGTAAAAAGTGTATACACAAACTATTAGTCGATGAAGTTTGTTTTATGTTATTGTGTTAAGTAAACAATGGAGTGTATACTTTGAAAAATTGCAGCTTACATGGTTCTCACAGGCCCACATAGTTACCTGGTAAACAGAATAATATTGAAAAAAATGCAAGAAATCTTCTGTATTAGATAAATAAAAGAATACCGCGTGGGCGGCAGTCGCCGCTGTTGCCGTACGCACGTCACTTTCTGCAAACTTTGCGGCTCTATATCTCGGTAAGTACTGATGGCAAAAAAATTTTTTTAGGCTTAAAACACTCAGAAAAATAATTTCTAAATTTTCATAAGAAAAAATTATTTTTTTTTTCGATTATTTGGCGACCATAGAAATGACAGTTTCAGAGAGGAGGCCTTGAAACAGTCAATGGGTTACAACTTAGTCTGTTTGGACACAGGAGGTTCCATGTCTTATGTCATATACGTCGAGAACTGTTAACCCTTTCAGCATCGGCCAGGCCCTCTCCTAAACTTGTTCTCAGGGTAGGAAATTTTTTCGAAGAGAAAGCAAGTATTTTTTCTTTGAAATGATTAGTAGAGAATCTTTTCTCGATATAATGACACAAATTTATGAAATTGATGGAAAACTTACTGAATATGCTCTCGCAAAGTTAGTGGTCTCGACGATGCTTACTCATTGGCGATTTCGCCCACTTTGTGCCGTATTTTCGGCCAATTCAATGTACCAGTCGACAAAATCATGACTATTTTGGTTTTAGAACTCCATTTTTTCTATAGAATGAGATACAAGAAAGCCACTCATGTTCTGCATCTCAGCTATCAATAAAGTGGTCAGGAAATTGCAATTTTGCCAATTTCACTCAAATTTCAAAGATGTAAATTTCCAAACGGGGCCCAGAAAAAAAAGCAGACTTTCCGGGCACAAAATAACATTTCTTCTGTTCATTAATCACATCCTTGCATTCTTACATTTCTTTTGCCCACTTTGAATTTTTATTTCCAAAAAAAAAAAAAAAAGAAGTTTATGTTATGCAGATATGCTTAGTGTAAAATGAATAAATAATATCAGATACTTGTAAAAGAAAATCAGACTCAACAGTTGATGTGTATTGGACTTTTGGAATGATTTGTTTACTTTTGAACTTTGGTAAAAATCGACATTTTGCTACTTTGACTAAATTTAAAGGGTACTTTTTCATTGAAAAACCCAATCAAAATCAGTCAATTTCTGTAATATGCCTTCCTTCTAAAAAAATGAGCCCCAAGAAAACTAGAATACAGCCATAAATAGCATACAAAAATACACTGCAAAATCGCTGTTTTAAAGCAAAACACGGTCGGAGTTTTTTCTTTCTCATTAAGCATTGTGTGCTGCAGGATTTTTTTACACTGTGCAATTGACCACAAATCCATTCTTTCATGTGTAGGCCCCGCTTTCTCTCGCAGTTTTTGAAGGAGCTAGAATTTATGCGTACTAGTACGGCACCAACCCTGGCGTGCAAGCCGTATTAGTACGGCACCAACCCTGAAAGGGTTAAGGTATGACTGTAAAACTGAATAAATATGTAACCTCTTCATGCCAACACATTTTATAGAGTTCTATGTAAAGGGGACCCTCAACCAAAAATAGTCGAATCAATTTTCCCCCCCCATAAGAAAAAAGGGAAACCCAAATTTAATCCATTCCAACCCCCAAAAAAGTAAAAAAAAAAAAAATTTTTTCACATGAAATATACATTTCCTACACAGAAAAAATACAGCACAAAAAATACTTAAAATAAGAATAAATGACACTTAACTTTACTGAAGATGTAGTGTTTGAGATCGGAGGAGGGGGGGATGGTGTACGAAATATTATTGTTTTTGGAAAGGGAACCCTTCCCATAAGGGCTTTAGGTACCAATTCCTTTTCAGGGGTTTATTTCCCTTTTTTTAATGCCACGGACAACTTGAGATCACTGGACCTCTGTCACACCAAAAACCTGTCCAAATGTCTGTACCTACTTTCCCTTTAAAAATTTTCCTAAAAAGGGCCCCAACATTGTCATTGTAAAAGTCCCAGCACAGTTCAATGCGTGTCAGGGTGATTTTTTCCTAAAGGTTTTTTTCAAAGTAACCCACTTTCACAAATTTCCCTTTAAGCGTTGAAGAAGCAACTTTCTCCTCTTCCTCCCCCCCGAAGAATTTTCCTCAGTTGTGGTCTCTTGCTGTTGCAGATGCTCTTGCGCTTCATTGGTTAGTTTTTCATCATCGCCTCCACCAACTCTTCCACATCCTCCCCACTAACCTCCAATCTCATGGACTTCCCCAATGCCACAATAGATTCCACAACTGGCATAGGCTCCTGAGGGTTAGCCCCAAACCCTTCAAAATCCCTCTCTTGTACACATTGTGGCCACAATTTCCTCCAACCAGAGTTCAAGGTCCTGTTAGTCACTCTCTCCCAAGCCTTACCTATAAGGTTTACGCAATTGAGGATACTAAAGTCATCTTTCCAAAAGTCTCTTAGGGTCAACTGAGTGTTTGAGGTCACTCCAAAGCACTTTTAAAACATTGCTTTGGTGTACAGTTTCTTGAAATTTGAAATGACCTGCTGGTTCATGTGTGGAGAAAATTTCTCCAGGAGGGGGGTATCAGCCCCCTTCAGCCCCTTTCAGCCCTGAGGGGCCCAGCCCTCTCAGAAGGGGCGAGCATCTTGTTTACTGCTACAGCAAGTAATTGATCCCAGATGCAGTACGAGTATACGACGTGGTCAAGCGACCGACGCTCCTTGCAAGACTCCAGTGTTGCAAAGTGTAATTTAATAAAAGACAGTCCATCTCTTACCTTAGCAGGACAATTAAGGAAAATCCTGCTCCCATTTTATTACCATGGTAAAGATAGTGTACATTGTTGTCTATGCTTAAGACAGCAAGATTCAAGCATTCTGCTTTGCTTCATGGAGGAAGTGGCAAGGAAACAAAAAGTACTAGGTCAGCTTTTCCTTTATGTGCAAGGGGCAGTGACGGGGTATGAGGCTGTGGCGTCTTCAGATTACTTTTGACTCTACTGAGAGTCACACTGACACCAGGACAACCAACAAAGAACACTGATCCGTGCATTAGTGTGAACAAAGTGTCTCATAAAACACAATAAACACTTACAGAGAAGTGTGATCAGCTTCTTCAGTGATAAGATTATGAACAATAAAGACAAATCTTGTGGAACATAGTGTACCAGTGTGCGTATTCCTAGACTATGGAAGATGTGGACATCCAAGGACACTTCAGCTTCTATCAAGTCACCGATACCTGTCGAAGGTGTGAAGAACACCATAGCTCACGCTACAAGAGCAAGGTGGGTTATAAATTTCTTGTACGGGGGACTGCGCAGTTCTTGAGTCGCAAGGAGTTTGTAATCAACCTATAGTCGGCAGTGAGGTGCAGACTTTTGAGTCCACACAGTACGTAAGTCAGCCATCAGTGAATGAAATATGCTGACATAACACCCCCTAGGGGTAATTTATAATCTTACAAAATATAATTCATTTCAGCCCGTTGAGAAGTGATCAAGACAGCTACTCAAGACCTCGTCTGCAGGGGCGGCTGTGTAGACGATTTGCTGTCTTTTATCAGCTAAGTATTCCTTATATATCAATCTTAGCTGGTAAAACATTTCTCAACACCATGGGCTGGAGGAGAGGAGTGGTATTAGGAGGCAGGAACTTCACTGATAAAACTCAACTCCCCCAAAATTCGCTCTGGCAACTCTGAAGGATGACCAGGAGCATTGTTTAACCCTTTGAGGGTCGACAGGCCCTCTCCGAAATCGTTCTCAAAGGGGCGGCCAAATTTTAAAAAAAAAAAAAAATTTTTCTCTTATGAAAGATAGGAATCTTTTCCCATCATAAAGACACCAAAAGTTTTAAATTTTATTAAAACTTTCGGAATTATGCTCTTAAAAATTTTGCGGTCCCCGGCGATGTTTAGCATGGGCATTTTGCCACTTTGACCCCATTTTTTGGGCCCAAATTTTATGTATGTCACAAAAAACTGAATATTTTGCTAGAACTCCATTTTTTCTATCGAAGGATGCAAGAAACCACCTTTATGAAAAATTTACTATCCGTACAGTGGTCAGAATTTAGCAATTTTGCCAATTTCACAAAAAATTTCAAAAGATGCCAATTTCGGAATAGGGTCCAGAATAAAAAAGAAAGACTTCCGGCACTAAAATGAATTTCCCCTTTGTCTTAGTCATGTCTCAAGTCCCCCTCTTATATTCTTTTGCTTTCCACTTTGAATATTTATTTTCACAAAATGTCACAGCATATGTTGTGATCCCTTGTATTCCCAGTATTTATTATAGATAGCATATTAGTATCATCCCTTAGAGTATGCTTTAGGACACGAGATCCTAGTAGGACTTGGCTTTGTGTGAGTCATGGGACACACATGGGCAGTGATCCTCTGTCCGCCTCACTCCGGGGGCAGACATTAAAGGGCGTGAACAGGCTAGGCTCACCGGGCCTCCATCTCTCATCTCTGTCTGGACAATACACCTACCATCTAACAAGTGTGTCTACTTATCCTACGATATCTCCATTCAGAACCCCTTACGATAAATGGTGGCAGCGGAAGGGCCTGATATTCTAAACGATTACAGCGATTTCTGGAGATAAGATGTCGACCAGCGAGACGGCCATTTCGTGTGTCAGTAGGCCTTCCGAATACCGAGATTCACCAGCCAGCTACCTCAAGCCAGCTACTTACCAGCTTCTACATTATTCACTGGTTCAGTCTCTTTGTATTAGTGTTTCCTGCTTTTTTTACGCATTACTCCCGAGGGGGTTGACCCGATGTTTGCAAAATAAGCCAGCTTCCAGTCTGTGGTGGGGGAGTCAGAAACACCCGAGTCCAGTCGTCACAGCCTAGCCTACTCCATTCCAATTATTTTTGCCTGCCAAGCCAGCTTCCCCCCTGCTCTGTGCTCATCGTGTGAAGTTATCAAGCTATTCTGTGTGAAGGGTTAAGATAAGCCCAGCTAAGCAACTAAGCCTTGGTGTCTGACCCAGTATCAAGAAGCCACCATGAGTGCCTTCATCGCTTGTGATTCAAGTTCCTAGCATTCTGGAGTGCTCGTGTCATCATGTGGTGTGTTGTAGTTTTTCGTGGGTTTCTTCTAACCAGCCGGCCTTTTTGAAATTTTCTTTCGTGGCAGTGTGGGTTTTCTCGTGAGGCTTACGACGTTCTACCATAAGCCCAGCCACTCACGATCAGTGTTGTGGTCGCCCATTTCGGTCTCTGCGCCTCGCTCTGCCATTACCCACAAAACCCAACTACAGTCGGCCATTACAACTCCACCCTAACCTTCTTCAGTGTTTTGGTGCACTGCTAAGGGTTGTAGTTCACCATTTTTTAAGGACCACATAGGGGGTCAAGAGCTAGAGTGTGGCGCGCCATCTTTAAAAGCCTCCTGTGTGTTGTCTAACGCCGATTTAAGCGCATTTACGATATCTGTGCAGAGGACAAGCAGCAAGACGATTAAAACATCCATCAGGTCTCATTCTTCAAGGTTGTTTACAGCGAATAATATTTTTTTTGAGACATTTGCGAGTGTGTGACATTTCTTTGTGTTCCCAGTGTATTTTTCTCTTAGTGGACATTCAGTGGACTCTTGATCAGACTCAGTGTTTATCTGTACTGATTGCATTCATTTCTTTTTAATCTCCTTAATTCAGTGTTAATTTTCGTGCAATATGTTATATCTGTTGTGTTGTGTAATCTCTTTTTTTATACACTTGAAGTAGTTACTGAGTGTTTTTCCTTTGTTGTGTGTGCAACATTTGAGCAATATAGAACTTGTGTTTAAACTTCAGTAATTCAGTGAATTAATTCAGAAATTTTTCCCTCATATTCTGCATCACAAACTCAGTGTTGTCTGTTATTTTTTTTATCCCAGCATGTGTGTTAAAATTTTATTTTTGTTCCCTGTGTGGTTGAACATTCTTGTGTTCATATTCGTCGTTGTGAGTGTCGCTGCGTGAGGTACGTGTTAATTTGTCTTATTACCACAGACAATAGTGCCATTTTTTCAAGTCCCAGCAAGAAACTCAATTTACTAAATTTTTCACACATCAAGTTTCCATTGCAAGAAAATTTCTAGTTACTGTGTTTATGTTGATGTGTTGTGTCCTGCATCTCTGTAAGTGTTGTATTCCTTTTTGTTGTAGTGTTTTTTTGCACCTATTATTTTTTTCATTTTTTATTGACATATTCACTCCTTAGTGCAAATTTTAAGTTCTCCTTCTAAATATATTGTTCTTTTGCTTGTTGTTTAAGTGCTATTAAGAGTTAAAGTGTTTCATTCCTTGATATTTTTCTTTTCTTGTTTTTGTAGTTATAATTTTTATTATTGCACATTGACTCATTTTGCAAAATTCTTTGCTAATATTGTGTTGCCTATTAAAGTTTTTCTTGCAGAAAATTTTATGCGTGATGTGCAATACATTTATTTCAGTGCAGTTTTTTATGCTCTGTTCTTGTTGCATAGTATTTTATTCTGTCTGTGTCAAATTTATTTTTTTAAATTTCAGTGAATTGTGTGTTTGTTTGGAAGTGTGTTTGCACAAGTTTTTTTGAGTCCATTTTATCATTTTATTGTGTTATTTCCTTGTTGCATTGAATGTAAAGACAAAACTCACTGTGCCATTTCTTCAAATTTAAAGTTAATGTTGAGCAAATTAGATTTGAGCAAAGTAAAAGTTCTCTTGATTTTCATGTTTGTTAGGTTGCATTTTTATTCTTGTGTGAGTTCTTTGCTTACTGTGTAACTTGTTCACTTTTTAATTACTTACTGCAGAATGTTAAGATTTTTTTCCATTTAAGCTTTTGTAGTTCATTCTCTCATTTTTCTGACATTATGCCCTTAGTATTTTCACTGAGAAGATGTCCCAGTCACTTTTGAATATTACTTAGTGTATCATGCCCAGTCAAAGTCAATATGAATCAGTCCAAGTACCACATTCCTTACTGACTGAAAGACAAATACCTAGCCCTTGAGCAATGTGTTTGTTCTCACTGCTTGTATATGAGATTTGTTAAAGTGCTTGCGAAAATGTGAAGTTCGATTAAAGTTCTTTTAGATCCAGTGCGAAGTTTGAGTCATTACTTTTTAACCGTGTAGGGAGCGGTCGTCTGGCACTATGTAATTCTGTCATTCCCCGTCTGTGTTCCACTATACCTTCAGACTTGCAGGATAGTGTTTCCGTTGCCTCAAGTGTACGGGGACACTCAGATGCTTGAGTGCACAGCCTATCCCTGCAATGATGCTAGTTCGAGTAGTAGTTTCTCACAGGGGATGCCTTGTCAGAAACGATTACTTCGCAACTTGTAAGCCATCTCTGTTGGATGTGACATGCTGTCTGCAGAAAGAAGACGTCTCTCTGTTACAGCTAGTGTTCTCCACTTAGAGTGTCTGTGTTGTTCCTAATGTTCAGATGGTGATCCCATCCTAGTTGACAGTAATCGTGCATTGTAAGAGTTTATTTCTGAGTAACTTTCACATGTTAACGTTGTAAGTGTTAGTTTCTTTATAGCTGATACCTCGTGTACTGTGTGGACTCAGAATTGTATATCAGCCATTGTTCACCGTGTTCATTTCTTTTCTCCTGTGCTTGCAGTTGAGTAGTTGTTCGTTGCCCTTGCTTCATATTGCGTGTTTATAGGCGTTAATTTTTTCAACGGGGGGGTCATCCACTCCACGAGTTTGTTCTTTCCTCCAGTAAGGAAGAACTGTTACCTTTATCTCCAGAAAACAAACCTGCCTCTCGGAAGGTTAGCCTGGAATTCTGGACCTGACTATGACAAGAGTTCAATCCCACTTTTGAAACATTTACCTGGCAAGTCAAATGTGTCGCAGATGCTTTATCGCGACACCGGTTAGTGTATTTACTGCAGATCCTCCATTTATGTTCTGGTGGTCAAAAACTGCACAAAGAATAGATCCATGTGGTCTGGTTGTGATTCGATTCCTTCTCCAGGGATGATCCCATTCTTACTTGTAAAAGCCACCAGCACCCATTAGTGACTTGGTAATGAGTCAGGATTACTGTATCGAAACAGCGAGTTGGGTACTCCAAGCATAAGAAGGTTTACAGTTAGTAATTCCACAGACATCACTAGTGAACGTAGCTCTACAGCTAGTTCATGATGCACCAGGTGTGCACACCTCTGGTATGGATCGTTCTGTGAAACAAGCAGAATTGAAATACTTTTGGCCATATGGCAACTGACATTTCCGAGTTATGTGTAAGAAATGTAGTGTCTGCACTATGCAGCATAAAAGGAAATGTCAATGGGTCCTAACCCAATCCAAGTGTACCCAAACACTAGCGAACCGTAGGGAAAAGAGTTGCCCTTGATTGTTAACTAATTTTAAATGTTCCCTCCAAAGGCTAACAAAACATCTGTGTGTTATGGTAGACCATTTCACCATAGATATTGTGAGTAGTTCCTATTGCAGTAAGACGCAGAGACAGTAGCTAGAGCGTTTTAAAGAACGCATTATCGGCGGCATACCACCCCAAAGTCATTAGTAACAGATAATGGAGGTGAATTCTGTAATGAGATTTCTTGAAAAATTTTTGTACTTTATACAAGATCTCTAAATCCACCATTGTTCTCATCATCCTGCCAGCAATGGGGTTAGCGGAACGAAACCAAACCAATAAGAAAGTTACTTGATGTCTTGAGAGCCACTATCAACCCCCAATAGTGAAACTTGGGGATGCTAGTTTTTACCAGATGTTCCAGTGTGCCATATTTGCCATAAATTCTGATTACAATGCTTCCATAGGTGATACTCACATTATGCATGTATGGTGTAGACAAGCGTTTACCCTATGAGTTGTTTATATTCTACTCCGAAACCTAATTACAAACCCTGTTGATTTCGTAGCAACTCGTACCAGCTTAGCTCAAAGTGTTTTTTAGAAGAGTCCGTGAAAACACTTCATAAATCAACCTTGCAGAAGTTACAAGTGTCGCCTAACAATCGAGCAAAGCCATCTAAAATCAAGTTAGAGTTCGAGAGTTATGCTGATTAAACTTTAACAAAACGTCTCTGCAATGCACAAAGCTGATCAAAAGTTTGTCGGACCTTATCGAGTTGTAGGACATATCTCTGGGAAATAAGTAAGTTATAAGGTTAGAGAAATTTGTAAATGGCAAATACTAAGAATCGCATTTAGATCATTGAAATTAGGTATGCGACGTTGAGGCTAATGCTACCCAGACAATGAGACAGACTCTGACAATCCTCCTGATCCTGTACTCTCTACCTCAGATACTCCAGTCAGATACTAAATCTGAATGTCGTACTTCCTTGCGTACTCGTACGGTTCATGGAGAAAACCGCAAGTATCTTTGTAGATTTCCTTCAGATCTCTCTCAGTCAAGGCATGCGTTTGCCATTGCAGAGGAATTCGTCCTCCCAGAGATGATAACCTTTCGCTTATGCTAAACCTTCCCTCGCAGAATTGGGTTTAAATGTACATAGTCTGTATAATTAGATGTCCGAGATGAATGAATTTTGTCAATTGTGTGTTTTGTTATTAGCTGATCAGTTTGTCAGAAATTTTTCGTGTTCAGTTCCTCCGTATTCTGAGAATAACAGTCTAGATTTGAGTGCACCGAATTCTGCCTTTCTGTTTAAACACTTCTTTGTATATATTTATTTCTTCCTCAGGAATCCGTGTTAGAGTGCATGTTACAGACGATCGATCAATTCCATCCATATTGTATAATGATATGTTCTTATAGTTTGTATTGATTACGTTAACACCCATTTTCGTCAAAATCTTGTTGTACCATCCATTAGTCTCTAAGTTATATATGAATTTGTTTATTGTATAGAATAGCCCAGATCCGCTGCCTGTTCAGCCTATAGTATAGTAGTGTATGTCGGGACGTCTACGTACATGACCGAGCTGTCAGCATAGTTGTGATCCCTGTATTCCCAGTATTATATAGCATAGCATATTAGTATCATCCCTGTGCTTGAGACCGAGATCCCTCGTAGGCTTTGGCGCTTTTGTGTGACGTCATGGAACACATGGCAGTGATTCCCTCTGTCCGTCCTCACTCGGCGGCAGACCTTAAGGCGCAGGTGGAAACAGCTGGCACCGGGCTCCATCTCTTCATCTCAGTCTGACAATACACCTACCCATCCTTACAAGTGTGTCTTCCTTATTTTTTTCCTACGATTATCTCCCATTCAAGAACCCCTTCGAATAAAAAAATATAAGATTTACTGTTATGCAGGCCTACTGCATTAGGTAAAAAACTGGTATAATATTATTGGTGCACTTGTGAAAGAATATTAGAATCACCAGTTGCGTGTATTGCACGACTTGGCACGATTTGTTTACTTTTGTAAGTTTGGTAAATATCGATATTTCTGCTACTTTGAGCTCAATTTCCAGGCACCTTTCTTAGTAAAATCAGTCAAAATCATTCTCAATTTCTGTAATATGTCTTCATTCTATAAAATGCAGCACCAAGAAAACTAGATACAACACATAAATACCATACGAAAATACACTGCAAAGTGCTAATTTATTAAAAAAAAATGGTCAAAGTTTTTTTTTTCTCATTATGCACTGTGTGCTGCAGGATTTTTTTTAGACTGTGCACACTGACCACATAGACCCATTCTTTCATATGAAGGCCTACCAGCTTTCTCCCACTAGATTTGAGGCCGCTAGAATTTATGAGTACTAGTACGTCAAAAACCCCTACGCGTAAAACGTACTAGTACGACGAAAACCCTCAAAGGGTTAATGCCAAGAGGCACTTGAAGTCTAGTTTATTTTCCAGGAGGTAATTTTTCACAGTGGGGCCAAACACATGATAAAACCAATCATAGAAAATGTCCCTAGTGACCCATGCCTTACTGTTTGCCCTCCACATCACACACAAATTAGCCTTGACGACATTGTTTTTCTTGAACACTCTGGGAGTTTGAGTGATACACAAGTAGAGGCTTCACTCTGCAATCGCCACTAGCATTACTGCACAACATAAGAGTTACCCTGTCTTTCATAGGCTTGAGTCCTGGCAGTGGTTTTTTCTCCTGTGTAATGTAGGTCCTGTTTGGCATTTTCTTCCAAAACAGGCCTGTTTCGTCATAATTAAACACTTGTTGGGGTTTTAATTTTTCAGTGTCTATGTACTCCTTGAATTCCTGCACATATTTTTCAGCCGCTTTTTCGTCCGAACTGGCAGCTTCACCATGCCTTACCACACTGTGTATACCACTATGATTCTTAAATCTCTCAAACCAACCTTTGCTGGCCTTGAATTCAGTATCACCATTAGTTGCAGGCATTTTTTTAATTAAATCGTCATGCAACTGCCTTGCCTTTTCACATATGACTGATTGAGAGATACTATCTCCTGATATCTGTTTTCTGTTTATCCACAACAGTCTCTCAACATCTTCGGATACTTGTAATCTCTGTTTCAAAAACATACTTGCACCTTTCAAAACAACAGCTTCCTTGATAGCCTTTCTGTTGGCCAAGATAGCAGCAATGGTTGATTGGGGTTTGTTATACAACCTGGCCAGCTCGGAGACATGTACTCCACTCTCATACTTTGTGATTATCTCTTTATTCTATTCAATTGTAATTCTCACCCTTTTTACCACAGGGTTGGCACTAGAAGCTTGGCTTGTAAACACTGGCACACTAACTGAAGGCAGGGCAGCTAAGGCGCACTTAGACCAGACGGACACGTGGACGCCTTTGGGACGAATGATGTTGGTCGAGTTTCTCATCGTTGGTCAGGCCAAAATTTTTACACTAAAACGCTTTATTAGATGATTTTTTCATTAGACGATGCCTTTGTTGGTCTGGGGTCCACTGTATGTACTATAAATCATTGATAAATATTCTTTTTGAATTATGAAACATTGTTTGCCTTGCAGCTAGGCAGACCTGAAGGGGCATACAGTAGTCTGAAATATGAACACGACCAGCTACAATCATGCCCTTTGCCAGTTACAATCATGCCAAAGGCCTAGATGAATTATTAATACTTCCTGGGTAAAGAGTACCTTCCTGAATAATAGCTGATGCAATATAAATTGATGGAAAAGAAATGTATTTGTACAATTATTGAGCTTGGTTTTTTTTTCATGAAATCATTTAAAAATATTAATTAAAAAGAAACTTATATTCCATACCTCTCTAGGGTGTGTTCCACCAAGTATGAAGTAAACTGGAGCTAGGAGTCTAGTCTTGCTTAGCTTTGTCTGCGCCTCGTCATAGTTCTCGGCTGTCTCCAGGACTTCACGAGTCAGGAATGTAACCCAGCTGAAGATTTATTTTACAATATATTAAAGGACAAACAAGAAAGCAAAAATTATAGGGGAAGAAGTCATTTGAGTATGCCTGGTAAAGTGCATGGTACAGTTATTATTGAAACAATTAAGAGTAAGATGGAGAGTAGGATAGCAGATGAACAAGGAGGCTTTAGGAAAGGTTGGGGGTGTGTAGACCAAGTGTTTACAGTGAAACATATAGGTGAACAGTATTTAGATTAGGGTAAAGAGGTTTTTGTGGCATTTCTGGATTTGGAAAAGGCATATGACAGGATGGATAGGGGGGCAGTGTGGCAAATGTTGCAAATGTATGGAACAGGAGAGAAGTTACTGAAAGCAGTGAAGAGTTTTTAACAAGGATAGTTAGGCTCAGGTTAGAGTATGTTGGAGAGAGGAAGATTATTTCCCAGTAAAAGTAGGCCTTAGACAAGGATGTGTGATGCCACCATAGTTGTTCAATATATTTATAGATGGGGTTGTAAGAGAAGTGAATGCTCAGGTGTTGGCAAGAGGTGTGGGGGTTAAAAATGACATGCCTTTTTAAGGAA
>NC_069426.1:12637107-12671581 GCF_026875155.1 Cherax quadricarinatus
TAAAAAAAAAATTCAAAGTAAAAGCAAAAGAATATAAGGGGGACTTGGGACTGACTATGATAGGGGAAATGTCATTTTAGTGCCGGGAAAATGTCTTTCTTGTTTATTCTGGACCCTTTCCCGAAATTGGCATTTTTTTAAAAATTTGTGTAAAAAATTGGGCAAAATTGTAAATTCTGCCCACTTTTGGGTAGTTGAATTTAAAAAAATGAGTGGTTTCTTGCATCCTTTCGTTTGAAAAAATGGAGTTCTAGCGAAAATTCATGTTTTTTGTCGACTAGTAAGTGAAATTGGCCGAAAATGGGGCTCAAAGTGGGCAAAACGCCGTGCGTAAACATCGCGAGACCGCTAACTTTGCAGAGCTTAATTCCGTAAGTTTTCTATAAAATTTCAAACTTTGGTGTCTTTTAAAGGGGGAAAAAAGATTCTCTATCTTTTCAAAAGAGAAAATAATTTTTTTTTTTTTTTTAATTTGGCCCCCCTGGAACGATTTCGGAGAGGGCTGTCGCCCCTCAAAGGTTAAAAAGCTCCTGGTCATCCTTCGAGTTGCCAGAGCAAAATTTTGGGGGGGTTGGTTTTATCAGTGAATTTCCCTGCCTCCTAATACCACTCCTCTCCTCCACCCCCATGGTGTTTGGGAAATTTTTTTACCGCAAAGATTGATATAT
Organism: Cherax quadricarinatus; assembly: GCF_026875155.1. Classification (NCBI taxonomy): domain Eukaryota; kingdom Metazoa; phylum Arthropoda; class Malacostraca; order Decapoda; family Parastacidae; genus Cherax; species Cherax quadricarinatus. The sequence continues at coordinate 12,637,776 of NC_069426.1, forward strand.
AAGGAATATTAGCTGTAAAGAAGCAAATCGTCTACAAGCCCCCCCTGCAGACGGGTCTTGAGTAGTGTCTTGTCATTCTCAACGGGTGAATGAATTATTTTTGTAAGATTTAAATTTTCCCTAGGGGGGTTAGGCATATTTCATTCCTGATGGCTACTTAGTACTGTTGGACTAAAATTTTGCCCCTCATGCCGACTTAGGTTGATTAAAAAATCCTTTTCGATCAAGAAAATGGCGTCCCCCCGTACAAAAATTTTTTAAACCCCCCTTGCCTTGTAGGGAGCTTGGTGGGTTTTTTTTTTTCCCTTTGGAAAAGGGATCGGTGACTTTTAAAGCTGAAGTGTCCTTGGATGTCCCATTTCCATAGTCAGGAAAAACGCCATGGTCACTATGTTCCACAAGATTTGTCTTTTTTGTTCATAACTTATCATGAAGAAGTGTCCATTCTCTGTAAATGTTTATTGTGTTTTATGAGACACTTTTTTCAACTAATCAGGTCGTGTTTTTGTTGGTTTTCCTGGGGTCGTGTGCTTCAGTAGATCAAAAATAATTGAGACGCCCCAGCCTCTACCCCGTTTACTGCCCCCCTTTCCATAAAAGGAAAAGCTGACCTGTCTTTTTTTTCCTTGCACTTCCTCCATGAAGCAAAACGAATGCTTGAATCTTGCTGTCTTAAACATAGCAAATGTACACTATCTTTACCATGGTAAAAAAATGGGAGCAGGGTTTTTTCCCAATTTTCCTGCTAAGGTAAAAGATGGCTGTCTTTTATTAAATTCACTTTGCAACACTGGGGCTTGCAGGAGCGTCGGTCGCCCTTTTTACCACGCGATACTTACTGCATTGGGATCAATTTTTGCCCGTAGCGAAACAAGATGCTGCCCCCTTTGAGAGGGCTGGGCCCCTCAGGGCTGAAAGGGGTGAAGGGGCTGATACCCCCCTCCTGGAGAAATTGTCTCTCACATGAACCAGCAGGTCATTTCAAATTTCAAGAAACTGTACACCAAAAGCAATGTTTTAAAGTGCTTGGAGTGACCTCAAACACTCAGTTGGACCCTATGAGACTTTTGAAAGATGATTTAGTATCATCAATTGCGTAAACCTTATAGGTAAGGCTTGGGAGAGAGTGGATATCAGGACCTTGAAACTCTGGTTGAGGAAATTGTGGCCACATTGTGTACAAGAGGAGGGATTTTGAGGGTTTGGGGCTAACCCTCAGGTGCCGTTGCCTGTTGTGGGAAATCTATTGTGGATTGGGGAAGTCCATGAGATTGGAGGTTAGTGGGGAGGATGTGGAGAGTTGGTGGAGGACGATGATGAGAATAGCCTGATGGAGCTGCAAGGGCATCTGCAACAGCCAGCAGACCACAACTGAGGAAAGTGCTTCAGAGGAGGGGAGAGAGAGATGGAGAAAGTTGCCTTCTTCAACGCTTAAGGAAATTTGTGTAAAGTGGGTTGACGTGCAAACCTTTATGGATGAAAATCACCCTGACACAGCTATTGCAAGCTGTGCTGGTGACTTTTACAATGACAATGTTGTGGCCCATTTTAGGAAAATCTTAAAGGAATGTGAGGTACAGAGCTATTTGGACAGGTTTTTGGTGTGACAGAGGTCCAGTGACTCTCAAGTTGTTCCCAGTGGCATTAAAAAAAGAAGGGAAGTAACCCCTGAAAAGGAATTGGTACCTAAAGCCCTTATGGAAGGGGATTCCCTTTCCAAACAATAATATTACTGTACACCATCTCCCCTCCTCCGATCTCATCACTACATCTTCAGTAAAGTTAAGTGTCATTTATTCTTCATTTAGTACAGTATTTATTGTGCATGTATCCTTTTTCTGTGTAGGAAAATGTATATTTCATGTGAAAAAATTTTTTTTTTCTTACTTTTGGGCGTCTGGAATGGATTAATTGGATTTCCATTATTTCTTATGGGGAAAATTGATTCGACTATTGTTGGTTGAGGGTCCACTTTACATAGAACTCTATAAAATGTGTTGGCATGAAGAGGTTACATATTTATTCAGTTTTACAGTCATACCTTAACCCTTTCAGGGTTGGTGCCGTACTAATACGGCTTGCACGCCAGGGTTGGTGCCGTACTAGTACGCATAAATTCTAGCTCCTTCAAATCTAGCGAGAGAAAGCTGGTAGGCCTACACATGAAAGAATGGATCTATGTGGTCAATGTGCACAGTGTAAAAAAATCCTGCAGCACACAATGCTTAATGAGAAAGAAAAAACTCCGACCGTGTTTTTGCTTTTAATAAACAGACGATTTGCACCGGCCCCGGGTATTTTTTGGTTATGCTATTTATGGCTGTATTCTAGTTTTTCTTGGTCTTTTTATAGAATGGGAAGGCATATTACAGAAAATGGAAAACCCATGATTTGAGTGGTTTTGCAATGAAAAGTACCTTGAAATTGAGCTCAAAAGTAGCAGAAATTGTTCGATTTTTACCAAAGTTCAATAAAGTAAACAATCATTCAAAGTCCAATAACATCAACTGTGAGTCTGATATTCTTTTACAAGTATGTTACTTGATTTTATTTATTCATTTTTACACTAATGCAGTTGTTGCATAACAGTAAATCTTCTATTTTTTTTTTTTTGTGAGAATAAAATTCAAGTGGAAGAAAATTAAAAACAAAAGGAAATGTAAGAGATGCTAAGGATGTGATTAATGCACGAAGAAAATGTTATTTAGTGCCAGGAATGTCTGTCTTGTTTATTCTGGACCCTGTTTGGAAATTGACATCTTTTGAAATTTGTGTGAAATTGGCAAAATTGCAAATTTCTGACCACTTTATTGGATAGCTGAAATCAGTACATGAGTGGCTTCTTGTACTCATTCGATAGAAAAAATGGAGTTCTACCAAAATAGTCATGATTTTTGTCGACTGGTACATTGGAATTGGCCGAAAATACGGCTCAAAGTGGGCGAAATCGCCAATGAGTAAGCATCGTCGAGACCACTAACTTTGCGAGAGCATAATTCTGTAAGTTTTCCATCAAATTTCATAATTTTGGTGTCATTATGATCGAGAAAAGATTCTCTATCATTTCATAAGAAAAAATAACTTGTTTCTTCGAAAAATTTCCTACCCTGAGAACAAGTTTAGGAGAGGGCCTGCCGATGCTGAAAGGGTTAACGTTCTCACGTATATACATAAACAGTGGAACCTCTGTGTCAAACAGACTAGTACATGTTATCACTTTGACGTTTCAGGCCCCTTTCTGATACTGTCAATCTATGTCGCCAATATTCGAAAAAAAATAATTTTTTTTTTGAAAATGTTTAGAAATATTTTTTCTGAAGTGTTTTAAGCCTAAAAAAATTTTTTGCCATCAGTACTTACCGAGATATAGAGCCGCAAAGTTTGCAGAAAATGACGTGCGTACGGCAACCTGGGCGACTGCCGCCCACGCGGTATTCTTTTATTTACTTAATTCAAAGATTTCTAGCATTTTCAATATTGTTCTGTTCAGGTAACTTATGTTGCCTGTGAGACCAATGTAGGTGGTCATTGTTTCAAATATACACTCATTGTTTACAACAAATAACTCTGGCAACAACTTTATCACTATTAGTTTGTTGATACCTTTGTTCATCCCCAACAAACCAAACCATCCAAAACATGTACCTATTCCCTCATTGTCCTAATTAAATATCTATACCATATGTCAGTCACTAAACACGTTCTCGACTGGCTGCAGTTGTGGAACCTTGAAACATGGGTCTACGCAGAGGGGCACTTCACACTCATCACAACAATTAAACGAGTGGTCTCTCTGTGTTTGTGGGCGTTTTTGTGTATGTGTTACATACATTACACCTCCTTGAGCATTGTTCTTGGCAGTCAGGAGTGTAGGAGGCATGTTGTATGGGGTAGTGATCACCAGGGCCTGAAACGAGATGACAGGGTTTGTGGGCGCTGGTGTGTGCAAGGAGTTGCTCCTTGGTAACTTTGCAATTAGTTGTCTGTTTACTGACAGGCAAAATTCACCATATTTTGGTGTTTTTGTTTTGTGGTCTTCACTTGTATATGTTATAAAGCATTTAGATAGAGATATCAACAAGATGTGAAAAAAAAGTTTTATATACCACTTATTAACTCGCTTGCGTTACACAGTCCTGAAAACCCAATCTGCATGTCACATTTGTCCATAAGCGCATATTGAGGTTTGTAGTCCATGACAGCTGCTGGCGTTAGAATGGGTTCATGGGTCTCTCTGTTGTCCCCTGCCACTGTGTACCTTTTTCGTTTCTGTGTGAACTGATGTCAAAAATGTGACATACATTTGTCATGCCACCGAATGCCATGATGTCATTGCAGCAAAGGCTTGCACCTCACCTATTGCGAGTGGCCAGCGGTCGAAACCTTGGCATATGGTTACGATTCCTCGCACTGGTGCCACCCACACGTCTATCAAGTTTCACTCGCAAGAAATCACTAAGGGGCTGTTGTACCAGTTATCAGTAAATAACTTTATGCCCCTTACCAAGATATGGTTCCATCATTGTTCGAAACCACATCACCTGAGTACAATAACTTCATAGGATATCTTCAAAGTATTACTGCCAGTGTACACAATGATATCCAAAAACTAGACCACTTCTGCAATCACACAGTTACAAATAGCTTTATACCAAAGGTTTCTCTTGCTGGTATATATTGCTTGAATGAGGAGTCTTCCTTTGAATAAAATCTAGGAAATCATCAATTAAACAAGCTTCCTGAAGGGATAAAAATACATTGCGCACTTTTGTTTCAAGGTACTAAACATATTTCTGATCTTATATAACCTGTTCGCTTCTGTCAGGCCTAGTTTTTGTCTGAAAAGTGTAATTTATGTAACAGTATCTGGAAACGATTGGACACATATAATGTCACTAAAACCTGGGTTGAATCAGGTGTTCTGTTGCCCAGTATGTGGTGGACAGTGTGCTTATACACATGTGGCATAAGCCATTATTGTGGCCAATAAAAAAACAGGTACATCTCTGCAAAGTTGTCTCCTCCCACTTGTGTAGCCGTGATTTTGGTGAGAGAAATTGTATTTGCAATGGGTGTAATCAATGTATGTGTTGGTTTTCCCTGACAATGATGTCCATTCAGGGGTTTCATCGAAGAATAACTCAAAGCAGTCAGTTCACTGGCATTGTTCCAAAGTGGACAAGATGGCTTTTTTCCACTTGGTTTGTTCATCAAAGCCATGGTGGACTGGAAACAAAACTCGTCACCGTCCTGCCAATCCCCAGATGCGGTCTGTGTGGTGGGGTCTGGAAATTGTTACCGTGGTTGTAGTTGTGCAGGTTGTGGTGGTGCAGGTTGTGGGAGTGTGGGGTTAGGGTGAGGCTGGTTGTTGTGCAAAGTCAGCAGCGTGGGTTGTAGCGTTGGCCGATGATGGTTACCACTGGGCCGTGCCCCCTCACTTTCCCCCACTGCCTCTGCTCCCTCACTCTCATCATTTCATACCATCGTTACAATATCGTCATCTTCACTATTCAGGTATGGTTGATAGGGCCACGGGACTGTGCTCCCAGAAGTTTCTCCTTCCTTGGAACAACATATGAAAACATACAAGACGCATATTAACGTCGTACCATACTGCACTTCATGGGGAATATTCACTCTCACTGTCACTCGAACTGCTTTCATTGACTTGAAAATCATATCACTGCTAACATTGGGTGTTGTACAGGACTCAAATAGTTTCCGCTTTCGTCTTCATGTACAGCGCGAACGCGAACGTGAACAAGCGGCCCAGCAACCAGAGGTGGAAAGGTAAGGGTTGTGGTCATCTGGGGTTTCATCACTAATTACATTATCCTGGGCACCCATTTTTTCTGTAACACTCACTTCAACACCCTGGGATTCACTGGCACTGACAATTTTCATGCTGTTAGAGCTAATCACTTGGGAAACAAAAGTCTCCTATCCGCCGAAGGAGGAGTGAGGAACTTTCTTACCGAGAGGCATGGTGAAAATGGAACTACAAAACATGGCGTTCCCCACAATGAACAGACTGGGTCCCAGATTTTTTTCACAGGGTGCACACCGACCACTGAGACCCATTCTCTCTCGTGTAGGCCTACCAGGCCTTTGGCGCTTGATTTGAAGCCGCTAGAATTTGTGCGTATAAATGCGTCGGAAATCATTGGTCGTTAAGATGTATTTATAGTCACAAACTGTTCAAAGGGTTTTTTTTTAAACAAGTTGGTTTTCAGATCGATTTGTTCAATTTGGTTTTCCTACATGATCTTGGTTGTCGACCGCTCGGATGATGTGATCACCAGACAGAGTCCACAGCATGGGTCTTGGTCAGTATAGCGACTAACGCATGTACTGTAAACATCTCTTGAGGTCTTGCTGTGTATCTTGTTAAGGTAACGAAACCAAAAGTACGAAATTTGATGGAAAACTTGGGGGATTACGCTGTCGCAAAGTTAGCGATCTCAGCGATATTTGCACATTGGCTATTTCACCCACTTTGAGCCCTATTTTGGGCCAATTCCATTGTTCCACTCAACCAGACTCATAGCTATTTCACTAAAACTCCTTTCATTCTGTCTATTGAGTACAAGAAACTGCCCATTTACTTATTGCAACTACCCAATAAAGTGATCTGAAATTACTAATTTGGCCAATTTCACACAGAATTCAAAAATGGCCAATTTCAAAATAGGGTCCAGCGTAAATAATGTAGACATTCCTGGCACTAAAATAACATTTTATCTGTTCATTAGTCACATCTCCAGGCCCCTCTTATATTACACTTGTTATTTTCATTTTAAGTTTGTATTCACAAAAAATAGGAGATTTACTGTTATTCAGAATACTGCATAACTGTAATAATTGTGTAAATAATATCAGCGCATTCATGAATGCATATGAACACACCAGTTGAGTGTTTAGTGGAAATGTGACGTGATTTCTTTACTCTCGAACATCGGCAAAAATTTAACATTTCCTCTACTTTGAGCTGACTTTCAAGCTACCTTTATTCTTTAAACCATTGAAAAATCATCTCTTTTTATATAATATACGTTCCATTCTATCAAATGAGACCAAGAAAACAAGTATACAGTGGTACCTCGACTTACGAGTGCCCCAACTTACGTGTTTTCCAAGTTATGAGCCGTCACTCAGTCGATGTTTTGCTTTAAGTTGCAAGCCAAAATCCGAGTTACAAGCAAGTTTCAGATACGCCACCACTAGTTGGCACAGCAAATGCCACAACATCCGCCCAGCATCCTGCATCTCACTCGTTCACTATACCTGGAGATACCTGCAAAGAGTTCCGGGGTCAATGTCCATGCGGCCCGGTCTGTGACCAGGCCTTGTGCACGTGGTTACATAACCACGGAAGCATCTGTCTTGAGTTGTGCTTGCATTATGTGCTTTTTCTGCAGTTATTTTTGCCAAAATTTCTTTTTTTCTAACCGTGGGGTCCCAAAGAAAGTGAGAGCAAAAAGACAGTGCTGGAAGGGAAGATGATGTATTGAATTAATGCTGTAAATCGTAGAAAAACTCGTGCGAAGGTTGTGCGTGTAATTGACTTGGCAGAGGAGTACGAGCGTATTAGTACTTTTAATAAATAAAAAAATTGGTGTGGCTTTTTTGGGGGCGGAACAGATTACTGGCATTTCAATTAATTTCAGTGAGGAAAATTGATTTGATATACGTAGCAAGTTGAGTTAAGAACTTGGTCAAGGAATGAATTAAACTCGTAAGTCAGAGTACCACTACAATCATAAATACCGTACGAAAATACACTGCAAAGTCGCTGTTTTAAACCAAAAATACGGTCTCAGTTTTTTTTCTCATGTACTGTGTGCTGCAGGATTTTTTTTTCTACTGTGCACACTGACAGTGCAGACCTATTCTCTCACATGTAGGCCTACGCTGTCTCCCACAAGTATTTAAAACCACTAGAATTTTGCCAGTAGCTGATATATAAGAGGCAGTTAAATTTTCATTTACTGTACAGTATTTTGGTTAAATTTTCATTTAGTATTTATTTTTACAGTTTCAGTGTGCTGTATAATTTTATACATTGTTTTATGTAGTAGTTAGTACATTATTATTAGTATATTATTATATTGTCATTTTTGGTCTGGAACGGATTAATTCTATTTACCTCATTCTTTATGGAAAAAATTGGTTTGGTTGTCAAACTGACATCTGGAATGAATTAAGTTTGACAACTGAGGTAGGTAGTAGGTTGGTAGACAGCAACTGCCCAGGGAGGTACTGCCATCCTGCCAAGTGAGTGTGAAACAGAAACCTGTAGTTGTTCTACATGATGGTAGGATTGCTGGTGTCTTTTTGCTGTCTCATAAACATCCTGGATAACAGGTATATCTTGCTACTTTTACTTACACTTTGGTCACACTACACATGGCCATGTACAGACAGGAACCAGAGTCACAGAGGGAAAGACAATGGGAGGAAGAGAGGGCAAAGTCAGTGTTTATTCATGGGCTTCAGGAGAGCGAGGGAAGGACACACACTGAAAGACGGGAAACAGAAAGAAAGGAGATTGAGAATATCATCACAGAAATAGGTAAAGAGGACATGTCTGAGATTATAAATTTTCAGAGAATATAGGGGTACTTAAAGGGGAGACAACGACCAATCAAACTGATTTTCAAGACAGAAACAGTGCAGAACAGGATCCTCCAAGAGAAACCACGGTTGAAGTACTCGGCAGAATACCAGAGGGTGGTGTTCCTAGACAGATACAGAACACAGACAGAATGACAGCAGCTGAGGGAGAGGACACAAAAGCGAAATGAACTTGGAAGAGAGACAAGGACAGAATGAGCAGAGGACAACCAGAGCAGGGCAGAGAAACAATAGCAAGCACACACAGAACCATCCCCAGAACCCCACAGCCAGTCACACTATCCCAACACAAACTACAATCCACACTCCCAGCTCCCACCCAACACTCGGCTATAGAATCCCACAGTACACTACCAGGTCCCCCACCCTCACAGACCCCCCAAAACACAGTGTTGGAGAGGAAACTGAAGGTATGGTACACAAACGCTGATGGAATAACAAATATATGGGAGGAGTGGCATGAAAGAGTTAAGGAGATATCACCAGACATCATAGCTCTCACAGAAACCAAGCCCACAGGTATGATAACAGATGTCATCTTTCCAATGGAATATCAGATCCTGAGGAAAGACAGAGGGAACAGGGGGAGAGGAGTGGCACTGCTGATCAAAAACCGATGGAATTTTGATGAACTGGAGAGAGGAGACAGTGGAGATGCAAGAAATTACATAGTGGGAACGAAGCGCTTCAGTCTGGAGGTCCCAAGGTGGTAATTGCAATGATGTATAACCCACCACAGAACAGCAGGAGGCCAAGGCAAGAGTATGATGAGAGTAATAGAGTGATGGTTGACACTCTTGCTGCAGTGGCCAGAAGGGCTCATGCGAGCAGGGCAAAGCTACTGATCATGGGTGACTTCAACCACAAGGAAATCGATTGGGAGAACTTGGAGCCACATGGGGCCAAGATGATGGAAGTTGTACTGGAAAACTTTATGTACCAACATGTAAGGGACACTACCAGGGAGAGAGAAGAGGATGAATCAGCGAGACTGGACCTAGTATTCACTTCGAATAGTGCAGATATTGAGGGACATCACATTTGAAAGACCCCTTGGGGCCAGTGATCATGTGGTTTTAAGCTTTAAAAATACACGGTAGAGTTACAAGTGGAGGGGGAACGGGAAAGGGCCGGGCGAAAAGTCAAACTAATGAAAGGGGACTACGCGGGAATGAGGAACTTTCCTGAACGGGTTCAGTGGGACAGAGAACTGGCAGGGAAGTCATTAAATGAGATGATGGAAACATAACAATATGGAAAAAAACTGAGGAGAGGTTTGTACCCAAGGGTAACAGGGATAATGAGAAAGGGAGGATGAGCCCCGTGGTTCACCCGAAGGTGCAGGGGGGCAAAAGCTAAGTGTCTAGGGAATGGAGGAATTTTAGGAGGCAAAGGACCCAAAGAGAATAAGGAGAGCAGTCCCCAAAACCCGAAATGAAAATGCACAGGTAAGAAGGGAGGCCCAACAACAGTATGAAAACGACGTAGCAGCGAAAGCCAAATCTGACCCATGCTGTTATACAGCCACATCAGGAGGAAAACAACAGTCAAGGACCAGGTAATCAGACTAAGGAAGGAAAGAGGAGAGACAACAAGAAACGACCGTGAAGTATGTGAGGAACTCAGCATGAGATTCAAAGAAGTGTTCACAAGAGGAGACAGAAGGGACTCCAGAAAGTCGGAGAAGTGGGGTACACCCCCATGTGTTGGACACAAAACATACAACCCAGGAAGAAGTGAAGAGGCTGATGAGTGAGCTAGATTTCCTCAAAGGCGATGGGGCCGATAACATCTCTCTTTGGGTCCTGAGAGAGGAGCAGAGGCACATGTGCCACCCTAACAACAATATTCAACACATCTATCGAAACAGGAGATTACCTGAGGTATGGAAGACAGCAAATGTAGTCCCCCGTTTTTAAAAAAGGTGACAGACCCTGAAACACTAAACTACAGACCAGTGTCAATGACATGTTTTGTTTTTCAAAGTCATAGAGAAGATTATCAGAAGAATGAAAGGAATGAGCTCAACAACAGCCCAAAATGGTTTCAGGGATGGGAAATCCTGTGTCACAAACCTACTGGAGTTCTATGACAGGGTAACAGCAGTAAGACAAGAGAGAGAGGGGTGGGGAGATTACAATTTCTTGGACTGTAAGAACAGAGATTAGTGCAAAAACTGGAGAGCAGGGAAGGATAACGGGAATGCATTACAATGGATCAGGGAATATCTGTCAAGAAGGCAGCAGTGAGTCATGGTTACACAGCAAGGTGTCAGAGTGGGCACCTGTGATGAGTGAGGTTCCACAGGGTCAGTCCCAGGACTAGTGCTGTTTCTGGTATTTGTGAACGACATGACGGAAGGAATAGACTCCGACGTGTCCCGTTTGCAGAAGATGTGAAGTTGATGAGAAGAATTCAAATTTGGGTGAGGACCAGGAAAACTACAAAGGGATCTGGACAGGCTGCAGGCCTGGTCCACAATTGGCTCCTGGAGTTCAAACCCCACCAAGTGCAAAGTCATGAAGATTGGGGAAGGGCAAAGAAGACCCCCAGTAGTAGTACAATCTTGGGGACAGAGACTACAAACCTCACTCAAGTTTCAAAGATCTTGGGTGAGTAAACACCAGGCACATCTCCTGAGGCGCACATCAACCAAATAACTGCTGAAGTGTATGGGCGCCTAGCAAACCTAAGAACAGCATTCCGCCATCTTAATAAGGAATGTGTGTGTTAGACCCATATTGGAGTATGCGGCACCAGTTTGGAAGCCAGATTAGCCCAACACGTAAAGAAACTAGAGAAAGTGCAAAGGTTTGCAACAAAACTAGTCCCAGAGCTAAGGGTATGTCCTACGAGGAGAGGTTAAGGGAAATCGACCTGACGACACTGGAGGACAGGAGAGATAGGGGGGGGCATTGATAACGACATAACAAAATATTGAGAGGAATTGACAAAGTGGACAGAGACAGAATGTTCCAGAGATGGGACACAGCAGAAAGGGGACACAGGGGGAAATTGAAGAAACAGATAAATCACAGGGAGGGGGGGGAAATATTCTTAGTCAAGAGTAGTCAAAAAGTGGAAGTATTTGGGAAGCAATGTAGTGGAGGCAGGACCCCTTTTTAATAGTTTAAGCAGATTTTGATACAGCTCATGGTCCAGGGAAGTGAGCCTATAGTGGTCAGAAAGAGGCAGGGGGGGTTTTAACTAAACCCCGCAACCCAAATATGAGTACACATTAGGTTGTTTCTTCTTTTTTCTTAATTTTTTTGTCTTTATTTCCTTCCCCGGGGGGAAGGGGAAATGAATTTTTCCCTTGTGACCCTTTTGGTGTATGAGGTGACAAAAATCCAGGAGAAGTGGGCTTTTAACCCCCTTCCCTTTTAAAAATAAAAAAAAAAAAAAAGAAAAACTTTATAAACGGGGGGATCCTTGAATGTGCATGTTAGGAGGATGTTAAGAAAAAGATGATTGCAAATGCTATAATGAAAATAAGTTGGGAGCCCCTTTCTCTAAGCCAAACAATGCGAAAGGGGTAGGTGAGTTTCGGGGGGAGAAATAAATGAGTTAAGTCGGGGAGTATCTGAGAGAGTTAGGCAAAGGAAGGGGTTAGCAATAATGTTGAAGGATAAAGTTTAAAAGTAGAAGGGGTTTTAAAAATGTTTTAATTCAAAGATTTGTGGATTAAAAATAAGGGGTCGGTACAAAAAAGCGGGTCATAATAGTTTTTCCCCTGGAGAGAGTTCCGGGGGGTCAAGCCCCTGCGGCCCGGTCGTGCCCGGCCCCTGGTGGATAACCCTGATCATCCGGCTGTTACTGCTGTCTGCACGAAACCCAAAACGTAGAGCCACAGCCCGGCGGTCAGTGTGTAACTGTATCCCTGGGAAGAGAGGGTGTAGCAGAGAGAAGGGGGTTTTGGGAGATTTAAGCAATGAATTTTTTGAATCAAATGAGAGAAATAATGGGGGGTGGGGCCCTTAAAGCTAAAGTAGGAGAAACATTTAGGGGTGTGGTAGGTAATTTTGGGGGTTTTGCCAAGGTAAATGATAATGGGGCCCTTTTTGATTGAATTTGTAAAAGGTTTTTTGGTTATATAATTTTTTTTTAAGAAAAAGGGGGATAATAATTGTACGTATGATAAGGGTTGAAAAATGACAGTAGTTTGATGGACTACATTTTGGTAAAAAAGACTGTTAAGTAGTTCAGGATGTACATTTTTAAGAGAGGCCACAATATAATCGTCACTTTTTAGTTGTGACAGCAAAAGTAAAAAGGTGTGGGATAAAAGGAAAAAAAAGCAGGAAAAAAGAAAGGGGAAGGGTTTTAAACTATAGGAGAAGGCAGTTTTGGGGAAAATATAAACAACTTTGGAGGAAGAGGACTGGGGAGAGTTAGGCTTGGGGTCGAAGACATAGGGGGGGATTTAAGAAAGTAGTGTTAGAGGTTCAGCAGAAGTTTGTGGTTACTGGGGAAAATGGGTGGGGAGGAAAGAAGAGCAATTGGGGGATTTATGAGAAAGAGAGTAGTAAGGGAGAGAAAGTTAGCATTTTAGAGGTTTTTACAAATGTAGTGAGCAAGGGGGGGGGTATATGACGAAAAAAAGGGTTAAAAGATGGTGAAAAATGAAAAAGAGGCATGGAGAGAGTGGGTGAGATGTTATCAACAAATTTTTTTTGAAAATAAGAAAAAACTTTGGGGTGAGTTAATAAATTGAGGAAACCCAGGGGAAAGAGTGGATTTTTTATTTAAAAATTGAGAGGGGAGTTACTAAATGGGAGTTAAGGTATTGGAAAGTGGAGGGGAAAATTTTTAGGGAAATTTTTAAAGTTAATGAAGATAGGGAAACTGTGATTGTGTATGGGCAAAGGGGGAATAACTCTGTAGGAGTGGGAAGAGCCGTTGTGATGTGGGGGAAGTTTGCAAAAACAGTGGGTAGAATGAAAGGGGAAAGGCAACAGGGATTGGGGATAAAGAAGAAAAGTTAAAAGCAGGTGGGGGTATAGTTTTTATAGGGTTGGTGCTTTTTTTTAATAAATTAGGGAAAGGGCAAGGGATAGAGATTGGGAAGGTATGCATTTTTCCTTTGCATAAAGGCAAAATGGGAAAAAAAAAAATGCAAAAATTATAGGGGTAAAATCTGTTGGTATCCTGTAAAGGTATGGTAGATATTATTGAAAAAAATTAAGAATAAAACAGAGGAGGTAGCAATGAACAAGGAACTTTGGGAAAGGTAAGGGGTATGTAGACCAAGTGTTTCCAGTGAATCATATAGGTGCACAGTGTTTAGATAAGGGTCAAAAGGTTTTTGTGGCATTTATGGATTTGGAAATGGCATATGACAGGGTAGATAGGGGGGCAATGTGGTAGGTGTTGTAGGAGGTAGGTTTACTGAAATCAGTGAAAAGTTTTTACAAGGATAGTGATGCTCAGGTTAGAGTATGTAGGAGGGAGATTATTTCCAGTAAAAATAGGCCTTAGACAAGGATGTGTGATGTCACCTGGTTGTTCAGAATATTTATAGATGGGTTGTAAGAGAAGTGAATGCTTGGGTGTTGACAAGAGGTGTGGGGTTAAAAGATAAAGAATCTAACACAAAGTGGGAGTTGTCACAGTTGCTCTTTGCTGATGACACTGTGCTTTTGGGAGATTCTGAGGAGAAGTTGCAGAGGTTGGTGGATGAGTTTGATAGGGTATGTAAAGAAGAAAATTAAAGTGAATATAGGAAAGATGTAATGTGATGAGGGTAACAAAAAAATTAGGTGACGAAAGATTGGATACCAGATTGGAGGGAGTGAGTTTGGAGGAGGTGAATGTATTCAGATATTTAGGAGTGGATGTGTCAGCAAATGGGTCTATGAAAGATGAGGTGAATCATAGAATTATGAGGGGAAAAAGGTGAGTGGTGCACTTAGGAGTCTGTGGAGACAAAGAACTTTATCCTGGAAGCAAAGAGGGGAATGACTCACAAAATCGTAATGACACGATTGCAAACAAACCATACCACTGGTGGGGTTTGAACTCGCTTTCAGAGTCTCAAAACTCTCGACCGTCGCGTTAGCCGCTCATATGGGTGTGAAGCACGGGTGATGGAATGTTGCAACAAGAAGGCTGGAAGCAGTGGAGATGTCATGTCTGAGGGCAATGTGTTGTCAGATGTATTGCAGAGAATTCGTAGTTTGGAAATTAGGAGGTGGTGTGGGATTACTAAAACTATTATCCAGAGGGCTGAGGAGGGGTTGTTGAGGTGGTTCGGATATATAGAGAGGATGGAACAATATAGAATGGCTTTGAGAGTGTATAAATCTGAAGTGGAGAGAAGGAGGGGTAGAAGTTGGCCTAGGAAAGGTTGGAGGGAGGGGGGTAAAGGAAGTTTTGTGTGAGAGGGGCTTGGACTTCCAGCAAGCATGTGTGAGCATGTTAGAGAGGAGCGAATGGAGGCAAATGGTTTTTAGGACTTGACATAATGTTGGAGTGTGAGCAAGGTAAACATTTATGAAGGGATTCTGGGAAACTAGCAGGCCAGACTTGGGTCCTGCAGATGGGAAGTTACAATGCCTGTACTCTGAAGGAGGGGTGTTAATGTTGCAGTTTTATAACTGTAGTGTAAGCACACCTCTGGAAGACAGTGATGGAGGAATGATGTGAAAGTTGTTCTTTTTTTGGGCCACCCTGCCTTGGTGGGAGAAGGTCAACATGTTAATACAATTAATAATTGGGTTCCACTTCAATTGTAATCTTAAGTTAGGCTTAAGCTTGCCTGAAATGCTCTGCGTAACCATGGCCTTTCTACATGCATATCAAGTGTCACCCATTTCTATACAAAGAATGTTCATTTAGAAATAAATTTTTGAATTTTTTAAATGTATGGAATACATGGACTGTAGAGATGGTCAAATAGCCAAAACACAGATAGTAGGGGAAATAGAACTACTGTAATTTATTTACATATAATGCAGTAATTTCATGCACTGGCCAGGGAGGTATAACATCTTTTAGGAGTGAAGAAGAACAGGATGCGAGTGTGGAGGAGGTGCGTGAGGCATTACGTAGAATGAAAGGGGGTAATGCAGCTGGAACTGACAGGATCATGACAGAAATGTTAAAGCAGTGGGGATATAGTGTTGGAGTGGTTGGTATTTTTGCTTAATAAATGTATGAAGAGGGGAAGGTACTAGGGATGGGCGGAGTGCGTGATAGTCCCTTTATATAAAGGGAAGGGGGACAAAAGAGATTGTAAAATTATAGAGAAGAAATTTACTGAATATATCAGGAAAAGTGTACAGTAGGGTTATAATTGAAAGAATTAGAGGCAAGACAGAATGTAGGATTGCGGATGAGCAAGGAGGTTTCAGAGTGGGTAGATGATGTGTAGATACAAGTGTTTACATGGAAGCATATATGTGAACGGTATTTAGATGAAGGTAGGGAAGTTTTTATTGCATTTATGGATTTAGAAAAGGCATATGATAGAGTGGATAGGGGAACAATGTGGCAGATGTTGCAAGTACAGTGGAGCCCCAGTTTACGATATTACAGGTCTCCCTCAACATTCACGTTTTCAACTTTCACGGGCTTCACACATTCGCGAATTCCCAACCGCAAATTCCCAGCCACCAAATTCCAGCCGCCAAATCATATTTAAGTTTCCCGCCACCAATGCGAGTCCCTACTACCCTCCCTCCGACCCCCCACAACTGGCAGCCAGCCCTCCCACCACTCAGTGTGGTGAGTATTTTGTTTGTTCATTATTTGCTATTAAACTACAGTATAAATATGTAAACCATTCATGACTGCATATTGGAATGGCTATTCGGACAGGTATTAGACGGTGACATCATGTGTTTACTCTTGAACACTGCAAAGAATTAAACATTTCTGCTTACAGCTAATAATAACAATTAGTAATAATAATAATAATAATAATAATAATAATTAATAATAATAAATTTGATATAATTGAAGAAGGAAATTGTACAAAAATACGAGGGAGTGGTTGACACATCGTCAGTGTGACTTTGTTATGCTGGAGTGAACATTAGTCTCCCTGCTCTTCCAAACATTTCACAATAATTCATTGTGTTTGGTGCTTGTAGATTGAGTGTGACTGGAGTGGTAGAGGCAGTGATTGAGGCAATGGTATTTAATAACATACATGTTAATAATAATACATGTTATTAATAATATGTACTATTATTATTTATAACAGATGTTATTAAATACATACATGTTAATATAATCATGTTATTATAATAACATGTACTATTATTATTTATAACATATATGTTATTAAATACCACTGCCTCAACCGCTGAGTTATTGTGAAATGTTTGGAAGAGCAGGGAGACTAATGTTCCCTCCAGCATAAACAAAGTCACACTGAGATGTGCAACCACTTCCTCGTATTTTTGTACAATTTCTTCTTCAATTATATCGTATTTATTATTATTATTATTATTATTATTATTATTATTATTATTACTTATTATTATTATTATTATTATTATTATTATTTATTACTATTGTTATTAGCAATAGCAGAAATGTTCGATTCTTTGCAGTGTTCAAGAGTAAAACACATGATGTCACCGTCTAATACCTGTCACCCTTGTTAAGATGTGCTCACTCATTGATACAGGCGTATAGTTTTAAATGATTCATCTGTTTCACCATTTTTTTTTTTTATAAATATTGGCACAATGCCATTTTTTCATTTGTCTGTCTTGTAGAGGTGTATGTATGTATGTATGTGTGTGTGTGTTACATGTGTGTTGTTGCTGGTTCAGATTATTCATATAACAGTATGTATTTTTTTAATGTTTGTTATACAACTATGAGATTGCACTTTTAATAAACTCCTTTATTAATAATGTGCTCTATTTTTCAGGGGGGCAATATACAAGTCGATTAGAGTACAACTCCAACTTTCTACTAACTCTCGGATTCCACAATAGTCTGGATCTGGATCAGGTACCTTGTGGAGACAAAATTATGACCACTGGAAAGATTCCACCATTTTTTGATGATCGTAGAACACACAGCTAATCGCTGCTGATTGAGAGTGGACAAAGTATGCATCTCTGAGTCTCATTTATTATGTACTTTCACAAAACCAGTTCTGACTAGGTCATTATTGTTATGTTTACCTATCTGCACTATTGTATCTTCATGGGATGGGGACTGGAGCCCTTTTGCTTGTGCAGGACATATCCCTACCCCATAAGTTTGCACTTGTATGTCTGGTACTGCAGTTTGAAAAGCTTGTTGTCCCTTCCTCTTCCTTATGTCATGTTTTATTTCTTGACCACTTTGTCTGTCGATGGGCCAAATCCTGAGTTGCTTATGGTGTCGAAAAGATTCGATAAAAAAATTATTTGTTTCTTATGAAATTGATAGAGAATCTTTTCCGATTGTAAAGAGCACCATAAAAAAACGTATTGATGGGAAAAACTGACGGATTTACGCTCTTCGCGAAGTTAGCGACTTCGGCGATATTTAAAAATCGGCCAATTTCGCCAACTCTTGAAGCCATATTTGCGGCTATTTCAGTTCATTCCAGTCAACCAAACTACATAACTATTTCTTCAGAACAAAACTCTATTTTTTCTATCGATTGAGTTCAAGAAACTGCCCATTTTACCGATTTCAACTACCCAATAACATGGTCAGATATTTGCAATTTGCATATTTCACGATTTTTAATAAATACGACAATTTCAAAATAAGGTCGAATGAACAATGAGACATGACTGGCTCTAATATATACATTTTCTTTGTTCATCATGTCAGGTCTCCAGGTACCTGTGATATTCACTCTTTGCTATTTATTTGAATTTTATTCAACAAAATAATAGTAGATTTACTGTATGCTGATACTGCAATCTGTAATAATTGTAAAAATTAACATAAACCCTAATGAGCTGCGTATTTGAATGGCTAATTTGGTCATTTATTGGACAATGACTTCATTTGTTCACTTTGAAATCGGCAAAATATTCACAACATTCCTGTACTTTGTGCTCCATTTTCCAGGTTCTTTTTATAGTAATATTAATCAAATTATATCCTCACATTTCTATATTTATAGTTTCCATTATATCAAAGAGTCCAAGAAAACGTGTATACACAACATTTACTTTCGTTAATAGACCTCCAAAGTCGGCATTTTAATTTAAAAAAAAAACGGTCGGAGTTTTTTTATTCTTGTATGCACTGCGTGCTCAGGATTTTGTTTTATGTGGTGCCACACTGACCTCTCAGTCACATTCTCTCAATTGGTGGGCCTACTGAGCGCCTTTTTCTCCTGCCAGTTTTGAAGACGCTAGAATTGATGAGTTTTTTATTCGTCAATCACGGTACCTCGCAATGTTATATTTTTTTATTTTTAACCGGCCGCGACTGGCAAAGGGTTATAGTGGGATTAGGGGTTTTCTTTATCTACTAGTTCTGAAAATTTGTTTTGAATAACCTAATAATTAATGGTTAGTTCTTTTAACAATGGATTTCAATGTTCTGCTTTACCAGTGTGAAATGGTGTTGGTATATTTTCATTGGTTGTTGTTGAGGTGGTTTGGTCATTTAGAGAGAATGAATCAAAGTAGAATGACATGGTGAGCATTTAAGTCTGTAGGAGAAGGAGGTCGGGGTAGGGTCGTCCTCGAAATAGGTTGGAAGGAAGGGTAAGGGAGTTTGTGGGCGAGGGGCTTGGACTCCAGCAGGTGTGCATGAGCTGTGCCGATAGGAGTGACTAGAGTCGAATGGTATTTGGGGACCTGACGATCTGTGGAGTGTGAGACAGGGTAATAATTTAGTGAAGGGATACAGGGAAAAACGGTTTATTTTTATATAGCGGCTTGAGCTGAAATGGGAAGTACAAATGCCTGGCATCTAAAGGAGGGTTTCTGGGATATTAGCAGTTGGAGGGTATGTTGTGATCTTTATATATTTATGCGTCTAATACTGTTGTGTTCTGAGCTCCTCTGCAAAACAGTGATTATGTGTGATATGAGGTGTAAAGTGTTGAATGATGATGTAAAGTATTTTCTTTTTGGGGTGTTGCTTTCTTTTGGGTCACCTGCCTCAGTGGGAGACGGCGACTTGTTGAAAAAAAAATATATTGCTGGGGATTCATTATTGTGCAAAACGATCAGTGGGACTAATTTGTTTTTTATTGCTGAGATGTGATAATTAATGGTAGGCTCTGGGAGAATTTATGTAGCACTTATTCTTGAGACACATCCTTGCATCAGCATGAAATGTCTATGAATTCATGTTTGCCTAAGAAATTTCTGTAATGGCCATTCCATGTCCTTAGAAAAACGAAAGTATGCATGTACAGTTTTTCATGGTGGTTCTTCGCTACACGAAGTTTAATTAATGAGTTGGTTGGATGATGTGACTAAATCTGCTATTCACGTCCTTTGTGTGGCAGTATGTCTCGGTAGTTATACAGGCAACAACACTAAAATGAAACTGGCATGCTAGTGGGACTTGCACATGATAAATAATGTGTACAAAACTTGAGCTACTTTTTTTTTTTGTTTATTTGAAATATGTAAAAAAAAACGTAGATCTACTTTTGCAGCACTAACACTTGTGAACATAGATCTGCTTGGACCGTTTATGGGTTAAACTCATGTGGGTTGTGCATCACAAGGGAGTGGTGGTGGCTTAGTATGGACTGTTTACAAACGTCACGCCAGAATGTTGAAAACCACTTTCACACCACACAGCTCAGAAAAAAATTCTCGCATCAAATGGCAAGATAAGATTCCAGGGTCACAGAAGTGCTGACTACAGCTGGCTGCCTAGCATCTTCATATCTTCCTAATGAAGACACTGGTTCGCTGGGCAGGTCCGTTGCTCGCTGGCCAGACCACCGGCTGCCAAAGAAGCTATTGTTTGGCGAACTGCGCATGGATAGCGCTCTCAAGGAGGCCAAAAGATAGCGTACATGGACACCCTTTAGATGCTCTGAAAAAGTTTCAACATAAATCCACTCATGTGGGAGCTGATAGCTCAGGACAGGAATGACTGGCGTGCAGGTGTCCAGAAAGGGGCAACATCCTGCAAAGGCAAGCAGAATCTCACTGCTGAGCAGCGCAGGCAGGCGAGGAAGACCAGAGCCATCAGACCCCTCGTGCCGCACCCTTCCCTGTCCCACACTGCTAGAGAACTTTCGTGCAGGATTGGCCTGAAATGACATCTGAGTACCCACCAGCTTCGACCAGGATGGACTAGATGGTCATCGTCGATCGACGGAGAAACTAAAACTAATCTAGGCTATAGCTCGGTTCTAAGCACTCTCGGCTCACACACTGTGGTCCATGGTTCCAATCCCATACAGTGGAAACTTTAGGAATGTTTCCTTAATATGCTGCTGTCCATGATCACCTATGTGGTAAAAATAGGTACCTGGGGGTTAGTCGGACTGGTGTGAGTGGGGGCCTGGGGGACAAATTGGACCTAATTTGCTGAAAATGATCTGCATAACAATGAGGACTTTCTTTCTATTAGTATGTCTTTGATGTCATACTCGGCCTGATCATGGTGTATGTGGAGGGTGTTCCTAGGGTCAATGTCCCATGGCCCGGTCCAGTACCTGGCCTCTCAGTGATCAGGTCATGATCAACCAGGCGTTACTGTGGCTGCGTGCCACACTTTACTTGTCTGCTCGAATAATTGCTCGAAATGCTAGCCATGCTAGGTGTCCTTGTGGTCCCCTCTGTAATTCGTATTTTATAACATGTAAACCACAAAATACCCAAAACCTGTAACCCCATTGTAAACCATTTTAGAGAATAAACTTTGAATTGAATTCTGAAATTAATATTATATTATTATTAATCCTGGCCTGGGACTATGACCAAGTTCATTTACAGAATTCATCACTTTGAACAGTATCTGTGTTGATTGCTGACAAGTCACACTTGATTTATTAGTAAGGTGCCTGCTCGCATCTCTAGGTGCATTACTGTTGACATAGTTTTCAGTAATTGATATGACCAGTTATTTAGGAAGTTTTGATTTTAAATATTCATTTCTTAATACTGTTACCTTGGTAACTCTATGAATTAAGCAAATTTAGGTAATACTGTGGCGTCAATAATATATGAATTTTAGAAGGTGGTGTGGGTTTACCAAATGTTATTTGGGGGGCATTAGAAGGGGTTGTGGAGATGGTTTGGGCATTTTGCAGATTGAGATGACTAAGTGGGTGTATAAATTTGGGGGTGGGAGGGAATAGGGGTTGGGATCATCCCAGAAAAATTGAAGGGAGGGGGATGAAGGGAGGTTTTGTAGGTGATATGGGCTTGAGTATTTATCAGGATTTTGTGTGTTTTTAATTGGTGTGAGTGAAGACTAAATTTCTTATTATGGTGTAATGTGCTGTTGTGTGTGTGCAAGGTTGCCTTTAGGAAGGGATTCAGGAAAAATTGGTTAGATGACCTTGAGTTCTGCGGGTTGAGGAGTGCCTGCAATCAGAAGGAGTATAGAGAGGTTACAGTTCAGAGGGTTATTTGAAGGTGTTGTGCACTTTTGGGAAGATAGATATTGTACATGATGGTGAATGGCATTTCCTTTTGTATTGGGGTTGGGTCACCCCATGGTAATGGAAGATGGCCTGTATGTTAAAAAGTAAACTATTGAAACAATTTACTTTAATTTTATGTAATTTACTGTATTTTATTTTTATTTAGTATTTTATGTCATACAGCATCTGAATGACCTTTAGGTCTTGACATTTCTTAATATCACCACACTGTCATAACAGCCTCTTCCATCAGGACAGGCACCATACAGTTCATTTTCAGTGTTTATCTCTTTCCTGTTGCATGCCTTGTAGTCATGTATTTGAAAAATACCTACCAGTTATATTCTGCTTTTTCAGGAAACTGTGGTATCCGTCTTAATGGATGTCAGATCAGGTCAGCTCAGGATGGATCCCGCCAGTGCCCTGACCTTGTTGGCCTTGAGTGAAGATCTTTAGTGCTGTATACTGAAGTTTGGATAATTCTTTATTATCATTACATGAAGTAATTTATGATGTCATTGGTTCCTAGATTCTTTAGTTAGCACATAAAGTGCTGTTTATTGATATTCATTGTTTCAATTTACTTTCATATGGATTATTTAGTCATTGGAATTAGTGTACTAGTCAGTATTATCTTTTATTTGTTATTGTCATATTCAGGCAGCAGCATAATGAAAACAATTTCAAATGGGCCATATGCTCATATTGTTTACATTTGTGTTGTATATTATTCGTAAAAATGTTATTATGTATGCAGTAGTACTTTATTTGATAATATTTGTACGTTAGGAATTAGATGAATAGGTAAAAAGCAAACATCAACACCTTATACCCATTGGTGGTTTTCCAACACACTGTTCCTAAGCTGCTTCCCTATACTCATTCATTTGTTTATTTTTAACTTATCCACGTCTTGCAGAAAGGCATAACCAAAAATTGACTGTAGGTGGTGAAATTTGATGTAACAAGCAGCTGGATAATCACTGAAAAGCACACTTGAGATAATGTGCATAAGAAACCATTGTATTCTTCAGTTGGAACATGGTTTTTTCCCATGTTCGATGATTCATTTTAATGCACGTGTCTTAGAAATATAGGTTTCACCTGATTTGCATGTTGACTTGATTGTCAACAATAGACAATATTTGAAAGAGTTTTTCATTGGTACATTTTCTTGGTAATGTGTACAAAACAAAACAAAATTTTTTCTGGGAGATGCAGTAACTCCTTACCAGTTTTACAGAAATCTGAAGTCAGTTAATTTGTCAGAAGCTCAGAAAGTATAGTAAATGTGTCTCACTTACAAATTGTAATTGTCCACGTAACCATTATTAACATTACGGGGGTCGCAGGGCACTCTCCGAGACTCGTTTCAGGTCGGCCAAATTAAAAAAAAAGAAACAAAAAAATTTGTTATGAAAGAGAGAGAATCTTTGTCCCGATCTTAATGACCACCAAAAAATGAAAATATGATGGAAAACTAACGGAATTATGCTCTCGCGAAGTTAGCGGTCTCAGCGATGTTTACGCTTCGGCGATTTGCCCACTTTGAGCCACCATTTTTCGGCCAGTTCCACTGTATAGGCGACAAAAATGCATGAATTTTTCACTTGAACTCCATTTTTTCTATTGAAGGTGTGCATGAAAACACCATTTATCCAATTTCAACTATCCTGAACGGTGGTCGTATTAGAATTTTGCCAATTTCACACTAATTTAAAGATGCCAATTTACGATAGGAGTCCTAAACAAAACAAGAATACATTCCTGGCACTAAAATGACATTTCCTCTGTTCATTATTCAAGTCTCAAGGCCCCCTCTTACATTCTTTGCTTTCCACTTTGAATTTTTTTTCTCACATAAATTGATATTTACTGTTATGCCAGAATACTGCATTTGTGTAAATTGGTATGAATTATTGGCGCACGTGCATAAGAATATTAGACTCACCAGTTGAGTGTTATTGGACGCTTGCATGATATGTTTACTTTGAACTTTGGTATAAATCGAACTTTTCTGCTAATTTGAGCTCAATTTCACAGGCACTTTTTCATTGTAAACAGTCAAATCATCTCAATTTCTGGGATATGCCTTCCATTCTATAAAATGTGACCAAGAAAACTGAATACAACAATAAATATATACGTAAATACAGTGCAAAGTCGCTGGTTTATTCCAAAAAAAAGGTCAATGTTTTTTTTTTCTCTTGCATGTGACTTGTGCAGTTTTTTTTTATACCATGAACACTGACACATAGACCCATTCTTTTAATATGGGGCTTCCCGCTTTCTCCTCTAGAATTGAAGGGCGCTAGAAGTAGGCGTACTAGTACGTAAAACCCTGAGTGTAAGCCGTACTAGTATGGCCGAAACCATCAAAGGGTTAATTTATTGGTGCTGTGAGTAACTTCATTACATTCAGGTTATAATATATGTGTGTGTCTCAGGTGGGCTTGCATATAATTGTAGCAAAGGATGTTACTCCTTTCATATAGTATTATTTTTTTTCAATTCTCATAGAAATTATTCTGATTTCAGTGCAGTAGTTCAGATTTGAGTGGTTTCTGTGATTAATTATTGTTATAGGCACTCTACTTAGAAATAGACCACCGTATGGTAAGTGGTCTTGTGTGCTCCTCTACCTAAGATCCAAACCGACCATCTTCATGCCTAAAGCACTATATTAATCCTGTGAGTCATATGGTACTTCCTTATAATATATTACAATAATAATTATAAATATGTTTTATTGACAGCTGTCTCCCACTGAACCTTAGTGATCACCATCTTTTTGAATGAATTATTCACACTATGAGGTACTTTACTATACACATAATAACCCGCAACATAATAGAGAGTAGCGTACGACGTCGTTTCGGTCCGACTTGGACCATTACACTTCATACACTCAGGTATATACATGGGACCTTTCATCCTCTCTACCATATTTGCTGAAGATGTTGAAATCGGAGACAAAACTATTCTGCATCTCATTTCTCCTTATGTTTTTGTTTATTTCTATCTCCATGTAGGTTTTTGTGTTATTTTGAGTAGGTAATTTGCTTAAGCAGTATGGGGTGACATACATTAGTGTTTTTGTCTTTTTGTTATACTTGTATGTTAGATATCACAAGTTGGAAATTTAATTATTGTGTGTAATATTTTTTGAGTAAAAATTTCTGCATCTGTAAGTTCACATTACCATTCTTAGAGGGAATAAATGTTGAGAGATGTTCAGTCAGGTTAATTTCTGTTGGTCAGGTCCAGTTACTGGGTAGGTGAATGCCTTCTCTTATCTAGAAAGATCTTGAGGGAGCCATAGTCTTCCTTAGGTTATAATTTTGTTTACATAGCTAGCATGTAATTGGGTACCAGTTGCTGATGATAATTACTCTGTTGATTTAATACCTATTTTTGCCTGTACTTCACGAATCGATTTTTGCACTAAGGCGTTATAGAGATTGATGATCAGTTTATTATTATTCTCTGTAAATTGTAAGTATGTATTATTTGTACAGGGGTCCCTCGGTGTTCGTAATTATTCCATTCCTGGAGCATTTCTTTAAAGAAAATTTACGATTTTCGAAACAATTTTCCCCATAAGAAATAATGTAAAATGACAATTAATCCGTTCCTGACACCAGAAGTATTAAAACAAAAAATTTTTAACATGAAATATTACATGTAGTACATAATCATTTAATGGGAATTGATGTATGTAACATTATCAGCATAACACTTACCTTTATTTGGAGATTTCTTCTTGTGTATGGGAGATGGAGGAGGAGAGTGGATTGTTTTTAGTTTGAAGGGGAATCCTCCATCAACACCTCAGGTACCATTTGCTTTTCTGGGGTTGCTTCTCTTCTCTGTTTCTTAAATGCCACTAGGACCACCTTGAGAGTCACTGGGTCTGTCTCAACAAAATTTAACTGTGGGTGAGAGCTCTGTTTCTGGGCGTCTCTTTAAACTTCCTAAAAATGGCCCAAGACTTAGTCACTGTAATGTTTGCCAACCTGGCTTGCAACAACATTGTTAGGGTGATGGTTCTCCATAATGCTTTCCATCATACCCTACATAGTAAAAATCTCTTTATTTCTGAAGAAGGCACCTTCTCCAATCTCTCTTCCTCCTCCTATGCAGCATGATTCTGTGCTGACGTTTGTAGGTTGCTCTTCCCGGCTGAAGCTCTTGCATACTCCTCAGTGGGTGAGCTCTTCATGTGGTCTTCAACAATACTTCCAATCCTCCAAACTCACATCCAGCCCATGGAACTCCCAGTGCCACAATTGATTTTACATCAGACATAGGCTCATTTGGTCAGTCCCAAATCCTTCTAATAATCCCTCTTGTTGACACTATTCCCGGCCACAATTTTTTTCCTGGCGGAGTTCAAAGTCTGGTAGTCACTCCTCCAAGCCTTACCTATAAGGGTTTTGTGTGGGGATGCTGAAGTGTTCTTTTTTTCTCAAAATTCCTTAGGGTAAAGGTGAGTGTCTGTGGTCACGTCAAGCACCTGTGAAACATTGCTTTTGTGTAGAGTTTTTTTATGTTTGCCATTAACGGCTGGTCCTTGGGTTGGAGGAGTGGAGTGGTTTTCGGGGGCATGATAATTTACTGTGATGAACCAAATCCTCGAAAATTTTGGTCATCTAAGTTTGGAGGATGAGCAGGTGCTTTGTCCATGACTAGCACGCACTTGAGTTCAATTTCTTTTCTGGAGATACACATTCACACTAGGGCCAAAACCACTTCTTTGATCACTCGACGAAATTTTCCCTCGTGAACCCATGCCTTACTATTAGTTTTCCTAAAAATCAAAATTTACTCTTCATAACATGGTTTTTCCTGAACTACGTTGGGTTTTTCAGAATGGTACATAGTTATGCTTCACTTTGAATTCCCCTAGCATTAGCGCAGAACATTAGCGTCAGGCTGTCTTTTCATAGGATTTATGTCCTGGCTTTGCCTTTTCTCTTGTGTAATGTAGGTCCTCTGGATTTTCTTCCATAAGAGGCTGTTTTGTCACAATTGAACACTTGTTCAGGTTTGTCTGTCCTTCCACTGTTTATGGTACTCCTGGAATTCATAAAACAATATTTTTCAGCGCATGGTGGTCCGAACTGGCAGCCTCCATGCCTTACCACAATGATGTAGTGCCATACAGTTCTTAAATCTCTCAAACCATCCTTTGCTGGCCTTAAATTCATTCACTTCACCACTATTTGCAGGCAATTTTCTTTCACCCATATCTTCCATGCAACTGCTAGCCTTTTCACAAATAACCGAAGTCATAAGAGGTATATCCTGCTAATTGTTTTCATTATCACACCAATAATCAACTTCTCAACCTCTTCCGTACTGGTGATCTCATTTTGTTGTCAGCTTAGTTAACTACTTTGCAAACAACTGCATCCCTTTATTTCATTTTTTTGGCACTATGGAACTAAGGTTGTGTAGGTGTTTCTTATACTTCCTGGGACAGTTCGGCCACACTTGTACCTATTTCATATTGTTCAATGATGGTTTTTCTAAAAATTCAATCCGCATTTCTCACTTCTTTACCAATGGCTTGCACTAGGAGCTTTCTTTGGTGCAATGGTAGCTTATTTAGTACTTGCAAGCCTAAAATAAATGGAAGATTAGAATATTTCGCTGGAGCACGCGAGGGGACCTTCGCTCACTGGTAAGCAATGCCAGACTGGCTGCTGCCCTGGCTCACGCCGTGCGTATGCGTCCCGGACGAACTACAACTTGCGAGTCAACCTATGAAAAGCGAGTCCATGTTTATACGAAAATACCCCTATGATTGGCGAATTTTACGATTGCTGGGAACTACGAAAAGCGGGGGACCACTGTACTAGTAATTTTTATGTTTAATATTTCTGCAATTACATTTTTGATTTGTATCACCAATTTTCAAAATAGTTCCATTTAAACTAATTTATGTATCCTATGTTACAGACATTTACTTCGCAAGGAGATTACCTGCTTTATATGTTCTCAACTTGCAGCCCACAGGATCCAGTCTTTGAATTATGAGAAAGAGGATCGTGCCCTCTTCACTAGCTCTTCTCTTGTACAGATCAGTGCCTCTGAAGACACTTGATGTAATTAAAGTATTTTTTCTTAGCCCTGGTAGGGTCCTCTCAGTGGAGTCCTGAAGACCTTTATGGGTTATTTTAAGCATTCTAATTGGTGTGTAAGTGAAATTTTGTCTTTTGGTTATCCTTTTGTAAAGCGACCACTCCATAACGTTTGTCGTTAATTTTTTCTAAAGGATACACAATGTTACAACTGACGACATGAGAGTGGCTATGATGTTAACTTGTTTAATGTTTAATATTGATAATGTGTTTAACCACACGAGAGTGGCTATGATGTTAACTTGTTATATTGTTTAATATTGATAATGTGTTTAACCACATGAGTGGCTATGTTGTCAACTTGTTTAATGTTTTCATATTGATAATGTGTTTAACCACATTAGTGTGGCTATGATGTTAACTTGTTTAATGTTTAATATTGATAATGTGTTTAACCACATGTGAGTGGCTATTAGGTTAACTTGTTTAATGTTTAACATTGATAATGTGCTTAACAACGTGAGATTGGCAATAGTGTTAACTTTTTAATGTTACATAATGTTATCGTGTTTAACCACGTGAGAGTGGCTAGGGTTTCAACTTGTAGAGGGGCGGGTGGTGGTTGTGGAAGTGTTGGATGTCAGTGTTAGCATCAGTGTATTGTGAAGATCTTTGTGATTATGTAACACTGTGTTTCTAGGTAGATTGTAGGTTGTGTTAGGTTATCTTAAGGTAACATTGTATGTATGTTCACTCAGTGGACCGTTGTAGTACTAGTTTACCTGGAGAGAGTTTCGGGGGTCAACGCCCCCGCGGCCCGGTCTGTGACCAGGCCTCTAGTGTTGAATGTTCTGTCATAACATGTACCATTTCATGGTATCTTTATATTGCATCTTGTAATACAGTTTTAAATAAAATATAAAAAAAAAAATTCTGGCAGTTTGGGAGACCCACAGATGATGATCAAACTAAATGCAAATTATGTGATCGTGCATATGGTCACTGTCTTGAACACTATGTGCTTAATTGTCCACTTATTGAGGATTACACAGACAGACAGTATAATAGCCTATGCGGCATGTCAAGATATCTTATTTTTATTAATAAGATACCAGATATATTAAGCAAATTTCCTAAATTGGCTTGTAACAGATAAGTGAACTGTAGATAAAAAACCATATGTACACCTGTTAACCCTTTTGGGGCCTAGTTCCTAGGCATTTTGTGTATCCATATGCTCTTGCGCTACCGTCCACAGGATGGATATGGGGTGCGCAATAAACTAGCCACTTCGGTGGCAAAATCTGAAAAAAAATCTGTGTGGAAGACAATGTTAGCTGTTTAACAGGGAGTGGAGTGAATGAGTAAGGATTTCACTTTGCAAAAATGGATGAAGCGTAGTAATGGCGTCTTTGTGACTTGAAGTCTTGCCTGTAGAACCACATGTATGCTAAGAAGACAAGAGATGCTGGCAAGGTGTGCGTCGTTCACTACAGTTCTATCAGGACAAAAACAAAAGCAGAATCGAGGAAGCAGCTACTGTTGCTTAATCAAGGGAATGTTTTTTTTATATATTTTTATTTGAAAACCTTACAAAAGTACAAAGGATGCATAACAATAGTAAATGAATACAAAGACATAATAGTTTCCGCTACTAGTACCAGGTTATTCCTGGAGATGACAAGTATTATACCAACAGCCTGTTATAACAAACATTACACGCAAAAGACAAAACTCACTAAATCATTAGTCATTGATGGGTACCACCACGCAATTGTGAACAATGAAACTCACCAAAGGGAAACTTTACATGGTTTTACTGTAAATTATGAGTACCTTGTCATAAACTATTACAACAAAAACAACATACAAAATAGCACAACTTCACAAGGGTACTATAGCAACGGTAGTAACACATGACTAAAGCCATAGTCACATGTCACACACAAATATATAATACACAAATCATGACAGTAAAGTAAAATGACCCTAACAAAAGCTACCATAACAATTATCAAAGAAACAAAAACCGAACATACCCTCTAGTACAGGGTACAGTGTATTGGTTAAAGTTGTGTTACGTTATCACATAACCAATAGTAATTCGGAAGGAACGAATGATTCCTTATGCACAAAAACCATGGGCAAACAGTATTATTATATTATAAATATGTTAAAACCATCAAGTGCAATAGGTCAGGCACAGAAGACAGAACAACACTCCAATAATGAAGGAAATAATTTTTTTTTTTACTTTCCTGTCATCTAATATAACCAAATAGGTGCGGCGGGCTGGGCTTCTCGATCGATAAGGATAGTTGAAAGGGTTTGTGTGGAAGAGAATGATATAGTACTGAGTCATAAGTGTCCTTTGACTTGTGTGATGAGTGGGTTGTGTGTTGTGAACTATAAGTTCTTCAATTTAATTATTAATTGTGCAATTGATAAAGGACAACAGATATCGTAGTGTGATGAATATTATCAATATGAAACGAAATTATTGTATGTGTGTAATGAGAAATGACATTGTGGTGCACTGTGTGAATGCAAAATCTATATATAAACAAGAGGTAATTGATTGTGGTAGGAAAGCATCAAGTAATTATCGAAGTGTGAAGTCATGCACTGTTATGTATTATGTAAAAAGAATACATCTTAGTAGTGGTTTTATAATGAATGGTGGAAACTATTTTTTAGAAAAGCTTGACTCATCTTGTGTTTTCATTACATTTCCTCTTCAAAGGGGGGCTCCTTGGCGTGTGAAGAGGCTCTTGGTCTGAGAATAAACCTGTCGGTCTACTTCTCATGATCCGAACCTAATTAACCCCCCCAATTCTTCTCATTCTCCTTTCCTATCCCATCCTCCCCCTTTTTCCCTTTCCTCCTCCTCCTCCCCACCCCACCATTTTGCCCTCCTTTTTGGCCTTTGGGATTTTTTCTCCCACAGGCGCGCTAGTTCCTAGTAGGGGAAAGGTTTACCAGGGTCCTCCCTTCCATTGAGGTTCCTTGCGGTGGCGTAGTTTGCCGGGAATCTGGATTGCCCTGAGGATGGTCTCAATCCCTCTTCCGGTATCCCGGAGTGGCTTTGGGTGTCCTTTTCGGGTGATTGGTGTATCTCTGGAAGCCACCTTCGGATTCCCGGGGTGGTGGCCGAAGAAGTTATGCTTTGTGGCGATATCCGCCGCCCTCCACTTTGGTCCACCGAGGTACCTCGGCAGATGTGAGGTTGCTATCTCCTGATGTTGCTGGTTTACTGCATGATGGGTTAGGGTATGGCACGGGTTCATGCTGCATCTGCCTACTTGCGATGTGAGGGTCCGGCTCTTGGCGCGGAGGATAATTCTGGCCCTTTCCATTCCTTCCTAGGGAACTATCCCCCCCTCCCCCCCTTTTTTTATTCTTTTTTTTATTTTAAATTTCTTTTCTTCTTTTTTTTTTTCTTAAAAACAAAAAGAAAGAAGTAACCTAACCATGTACCCGTATCCATGACCCCCGCTACCACCGGCCCCTTACTGTTACTGCACCGCCGTCTGACCTCGCCTCGTCTTTTGACCACTCTTTCGGACAGTCCTAAGCCCCTGTACCTCTCTGGTGCTTGTTTCGGTCACCTGCTTCAGGTGCTGGGGTTTTGACTGACACCTTTGATTTGTCGACCTCCACATCTCCTTTGACTATGCTTCTGGCTTCCTCCCCTAACGGTGCGGTGATTTTTTATCGAATCGCCAGCCCATCCCACGTCCGGAACCGAGTCCTGGTCCTTACTTTCTTATGTCAACGACATCCCTGATGATGTTACTTCGTTACCTTCCTTCCCATTCTACTCGAAAAGACTGACATGATGTCATGCACTTGCCCTCTCCACACTTCAGTTTTTCGACCCACAACAATGGACTAAATTCTTTAACATTAAGGACCGCTTCCTTCTACTGCCTATCTTTCCTACCACAGTATTGGCAAAGCGCTCCTACGCCACCTGGAGAGATATTTTCCTTTCATGCCTCTTAAGAGTGGTACGTGCATCATCACAGTCCAGAATTCTTTACCCAAGCTCATGATCTTACTCTTCTTTCACACTATCCGAACTATTCCAACACACAATCGATGACATCTAATAACGTCTTGCAGTGTTCGAACTCCCTCTTGCCTTAATGTCATGAGGCTCACCCCTTCGTTGATGTTGTGAGGCGGGGGCCAGTGTACTACTTAATGAAAGCGGGAAATTCATTGCTCAAAAGGCAGAAGGTCTCCCTTTATGCTTATGGGCAGTTTCTCATCTCTCTGCCTCCAAGGACTCTGCCCGTGTTTCTTATTCTCGTGTTTCAAAAGCAGTCCCCCACTTCTGGGGTCACATCTACTGCAGCCTCCTCTGCGGTTGCCAGTCCAAGTCATTCCGTATCTAATTCTTTTTTGCTGTTTCTGGGCTCAGAAGTCCCTACTTCAACTCCTCAGATCTGTCCTCACTTTCTTCGTGTCCTCCCTCACAAACCCGGGTATCGACAAGACCTCGTACAAACAACCTCCTTCCAATCGTCCCTCTACTTCTCAGAGGTTCCAAAAATCTCCTTTAACTCCTCCTTCCTTCATCCACCTCCCATTTTTACCTTCCCGGTCTCTTGTACCTGGGTCTTTTCCCCCTTTCACTGGCTCTTTACAAGTGTGGAGGTTCATCCTCCTCCTCGTACTGTGCCTTCCTCCCTGTCCCCTCCCAATTTCTTCCTCTTCTTCCACCTCCCACGTTTCTTCTGCCTCTTCTGTCCCCTCCCACACTTCTCCAGTTCCCCCACCCTTTCGCACCCCTCCTACCTTGGTACAGTCCATTACAGCTCCCAATCTTTACTCAACGCCACCCCCCCCCCCCCCCCCCCCCCCCTCCCTCCTTCCATCCATCTCAATTATTGTCTCCATATGACGTCTCTGAACTCTGAAACACTTGAAGCAATCTCTGAATATATTGCAGAGACCAAACCATCAATGTACACTGATCCACCCTCTTTCCTTCCTCCCTCTTTTCCATCTGCGCAACTCCTTTCTTCCCCCAACGCACCATTCTTCGCTACTTGAACTTTTTTGGCCTTTGCCAAACCTCGCATGTGGCCTTTTTCTAACCCCTCTAGTCGGGGCCGTAGGTACCCTTACCTGCGGATTTCAGTATCTTTATCTTTTGCCTATCATGGCCTATTTACAGTGGAAATATATGCGCCTCAGGGGTAATCGGGTGAGTTCAGATGTTGCTCTCTCCAGTTTTCCCCGTGGTGTTTGCTTACAGGATCCAAAATTACACTCTGCGTCTGCCGTTGTATCTGTTCCCATCTCAGGCTATAATTTATTATTGTATTCTTCAGATCCTTTTCCTGATGGACCTTTATGAAAGTGCCCTTCTTCTACGCACCTGTATTCCCGACCATCAGGCTATTTGTTCGTACTGTGCTGCATTACACAGCACCCGTATCCACTGAATAGGTGATATACACTCTTTCTTTGTATCTCTCTCCTTCTAGGGCCATAATCTATCCCGATATTGCCCTTTCTTGTTTCGTCATTACCACAACCACACT
>NC_069426.1:12672081-12698541 GCF_026875155.1 Cherax quadricarinatus
GCACCTCCCGTCCACTTGCCCTTTTGTCCCAGATGTACGTTCCAAGTTCAAAAACACCCCTTATGTCAGCCTCATCTCCCTCAAATGGGCCATTTACGTATCTTAACCCAAGAAAAGTGGGGATACGTCGATCAAAGCACCTTCACAGCTGGAGTAGCGTCAAGACTCAGGTCTTGGAATCTCATCACCAAAGACTCATACACGGACGTGGAATTCAGTTTGACAAAGATTCTATAAGCCCCATTCAGGGCTACACCATACACCTCATCGTCCTGGATTCCATAGGTCTCCCTAATGATTGTTGGGAGTAAGACTTGCACTGAAGAGGGTGAAATCGCCCCACGAAGCAGCTCAATACCAATGGTATTTATGCGCCTCCTCACACTCAGCGCCATGTTGATACAAGGTAGCTCGCCTGAAAACAGCAGAGGGGTGCAGCGCACAACCTCACTCGACCGTGGTCAAGCAGTGAATGAGTAATCAACAATTAAGGTGGACAGGAGTACAGGCTATGTGCCGTAAAACTCTGTCACAGAGACCTACTGTAACTAGTGGTCAAACACCTGTTACACCTGTAACAACAACAAGTGTCCTATTACCAAGCTTACCTACATTGTCAATACCTATTTTCCGAGGTCATAATTATGAAGAATTCATTAGTGGTTTTCAATCCATAGCAAATTCACGAACTGACATAGATGAGATTGCTAAGTTCAATTATCTTAAATGTCTTGTGAAGGGAGAACCCTATGAACTGATTAAGTCATTTCCGGTGGTTAAAGGTAATTATCAAATAGCCTTACGTGTCTTAGCAGACAATTACTTTGATGCTGACGAGGCCAGAGTTAGACATGCAGTCTTAATATCAAGCTTGAAGCCACCCAAACATTGTTTTTCAGACTTACAAGCATTTAGAATCACATTAGACAATAGTCTCAGATCTCTAGATGCTAAATATGACCTAAGGAAATGTGATTGGTTTATCAGTGGTATTGTACAGAATTTTCCTTAATTGTCTTGCTAAGGTAAGAGATAAACTGTCTTTTATTAAGCTACACTTTGCAACATAGGACCGCACGGAGCGTCGAGCCACGTCACATACTGGTACTGCATCTGGGGTCAATTACTCGCTGTAGCAGTAAACAAGATATTTGCCCCTTCTGAGAGGGCTGGGCCCCTCAGGGCTGAAAGGGGCTGAAGGGGCTGAAGGGGGCTGATACCCCCTCCTGGAGAAAATTTCTCCACTATGTGGAAGCTACCACGATTTTGTTAAAAGGGGAGGAGGACTTGCAGATCGTAGGCAGGGTTGTTGAGTTTTTTTGGGCAGCAACTGGTATGTGCGTTAACAGAGCAAAAAGTGTGGGTACGTGGGTGGGGGGGTTTGGGTGAAAGGTATGGGTGGTCAGTCGTGGAGCAGCTTAAAATATGTGGGATCGTGTACATGGCAGAAGAGGAGGGACGAATGGTAAATTCTGAATTGGTGGTAAAAGAGGCTTTAGACCGTCTCAGAGGTTTAAGAGCTGTGGATGTCCCCTTGCAACAAAGGGCATTGGTGGTTAACTCTCTTGTTTATAGCAAGGTCTAGGGAGTGGCTGAGGTATACCCATTATGGGACGTGGATATTAGGTAGTTGTAGAGAAGGGTCATACGTTATGTCTGGGGTTATGGGAGAACTTGGTTGAGTAGGGAGGTTGTCATGACACACATACATCTTGGGGGTTTAGGTCTCTTGGCATTGGGGCCACAAGCAAAGGCTCTATATGTAAAGCAGCGGTTCCTTAGGGAGGGCAGGGAGAGGGGAGCCCGGGTGGGGCAGGTAATGGTAGATATAAGCAAATGGTGGAGTGGCAGAGGATTAACAGAGTGTGAGGACATGTTGCATTTGTTGTTGAAGTTGAAAAATGTTCATAGGATTAGGGCGGGGCAGATGGTGCTGAGATGTTGCCATAGGGAAATTGTGCAGGGGGTGTCTGTTTTTCCGCTGTATAATTAGGGGGACATGTGGGATATTTTTTGTAAGCTTAAGTTGACACTGAGGGTTTGCGAATTAGTGTATAGATTCATCATGGGAATTTTAGCATCGAAATCGGTTTTATGCAGGATGGGTTTGGTAAGGGAGGCGAATCATTTAAGTTGTGGTATGGAAGAAACTGCGTTCCATGCGGTTATTTTTGTGAAACATTGGAAGAAGTTTGTATGTGGTTTGGGAGGGTTTTAGGGTTTCTTAGTGGGAGAAGTATCTCCACTCTACGCGCCTCAACCTTGGAAGTTAGCGGAGTGTCAAAGGAGGTAAGAAGGGCAATACTGTACGTGGTGGCTGATTTCCTATATATCTCATGGGGTATGAGGGAAACCGAGGGAGCAGTTAGGATTAAGGCGATTGCAGTGGGTATTTATAAAACATCTTGTAGAAATAGACTCTTACGGTGGGAGGTGGGGTACCGTTTTCCTTGCAAGGTATAGGAGTCTTACAGTACAGTGGTTACTGCAACTGAGAGGTGGGTAAGGCAGCAAGGGGTTGGACTCATCCCGTGGTAACCCCCTAAGGTATGTTAGGATATTTAGGGTGGAAGTGGGAGTTACTGAGCTGCATGCTTGTAGTTATGGTAAGTTACGTGTGCTTGAGGGTGTATGATGTAATGCGATGTGCGACTGAGATCTTTTTTTTTTCTACTTTCTGGACATTACAGTCTAGCAAGACGGACAAAACGTTTTTGTTCATAAATGCTTTTTCCTTTTGTGAAACTCGACCAGTTCCCGGCCATAGGCCGAGTTTGTATTTTTTTGCTGATGTTTTTTGGTGACGAAGTGAAGTCCATGTGGGTCTTTCCCAGTGTCCTCGTTAGGTTTTGTTCCTGACATGTAACACACAGTCGTCGTGCTGATATCAGCACCAATAGTATAATGGTTTAATTGCCTTTTTATGGGTTATTTTAAGCATTCTAATTGGTGTGTAAGTGAAATTTTGCCTTTTGGTTATCCTTTTGTAAAACGACCACACCATAAGGTTTGTCGTTAATTTTTTCTAAAGGATACACAATGTTACAACTGACCACATGAGAGTGGCTATGATGTTAACTTGTTTAATGTTTAATATTGATAATGTGTTTAACCACACGAGAGTGGCTATGATGTTAACTTGTTATATTGAATAATATTGATAATGTGTTTAACCACATGAGAGTGGCTATGTTGTCAACTTGTTTAATGTTTTCATATTGATAATGTGTTTAACCACATTAGTGTGGCTATGATGTTAACTTGTTTAATGTTTAATATTGATAATGTGTTTAACCACATGTGAGTGGCTATGAGGTTAACTTGTTTAATGTTTAATAATAATAATGTGTTTAACCACATGAGAGTGGCTATGATATTAACTTGTTTAATGTTTAACGTTGATAATGTGTTTAACAACGTGAGATTGGTAATGGTGTTAACTTTTTAATGTTACATATTGTTATTGTGTTTAACCACGTGAGAGTGGCCAGGGTTTCAACTTGTAGAGGGGCGGGTGGGGGTTGTGGAAGTGTTGGATGTCAGTGTTAGCATCAGTGTATTATGAAGATCTTTGTGATTATGTAACACTGTGTTTCTAGGTAGATTGTAGGTTGTGTTAGGTTATCTTAAGGTAACATTGTATGTATGTTCACTCAGTGGACCGTTGTAGTACTAGTGTTGAATGTTCTGTCATAACATGTACCATTTCATGGTAACTTTATATTGCATCTTGTAATACAGTTTTAAATAAAATATAAAAAAATAAAAAAAAACTTCTGGCAGTTTGAGAGACACACAGATGATGATCAAACTAAATGCAAATTATTTGATCGGGCATATGGTCACTGTCTTGAACACTATGTGCTTAATTGTCCACTTATTGAGGAATACAGAGACAGACAGTATAATAGCCTATGTGACATGTCAAGATATCCTATTAATAAAAATAAGATACCAGATATACTAAGCAAATTTCCTAAATTGGCTTGTAACAGATAAGTGAACTGTAGATATGTAGATAAAAAAAACATATGTACACCTGTTAATCCTAGGCATTTTGTGTATCCATATGCTCTTGCACTACCGTCCACAGGATGGATATGGGGTGCACAATAAACTAGCCACTTCGGTGGCAAAATCTAAAATAAAAATCTGTGTGGAAAACAATGTTAGGTGTTTAACAGGGAGTGGAGTGAATGAGTAAGAATTTCACTTTGCAAAAGTGGATGAAGTGTAGTAACGGCGTCTTTGTGACCTGAAGTCTTGCCTGTAGAACCACATGTATGCTAAGAAGACAAGAGATACTGCCAAGGTGTGCGTCGTTCACTACAGTTCTATCAGGACAAAAACAAAAGCAGGATCAAAGAAGCAGCTACTGTTGCTTAATCAAGGGAATGTTTTTTTTTTTATATTCTTATTTAAAAACCTTACTAAAGTACAAAGGATGCATAACAATAGTAAATGAATACAAAGACCTAATAGTTTCCGCTACTAGTACAAGGTTATTCCTGGAGATGACAAGTATTATACCAACATCCTGTTATAACAAACAGTACACGCAAAAGAAAACTCACTAAATCATTACAGTCATTGATAGGTACCACCACGCAATTGTGAACAATGAAACTCGTCAAAGGGAAACTTTACATGATTTTACCGTAAATTATGAGTACCTTGTCATAAACTATTTTTTTTTATATTTTATTTAAAATACAATACATAGCTTAACATAAAACCCCTTAAACAAGGGTTGATATACATTTAATATAAATATATTATGAATCACAATCCCTCAGGACGTACAATAGCAAAATAACAAACACAATATTAACAGACACAAAGAGGTTACACAAATAGACACAAAGAGGTTACACAAATACACTAGAAAATATCGCTTATGACAGAACATAACATTAAGAAAGATGGGTAATCTTAATCCTATTTACACAAGAACAACAACAAAGACATAACATGTCGGTGACCCCTGTAACAGGTTCAATAATATAATTAAAGCCATAATCCCTTCAGGTATACACTATTTATATAATATTACTGTGACATATTATCAATGCACAATTTAATAAGAAGAATATTACGATAAATATATCGGTTACCCACAACCTGCACAAATAAACAATAAATGAAAGGACCTACATTACAATCTCATGATAAAACAAAGTACATACTCTTACTCAACTAACCCCCCAGTACATAAGTTCCCTACAGTCACACATACTCGCCTCACCACAAGTCTTACGAGTCAGCTACAAAACTAGAAAAGCCATAAGCATTCCGCACTCATCTACAGGCTATACACATTATATAATATAGCAATAAAATGCTCGGTACAGACACACCAAACCCCGAGTGCCAGGGCAAAGCCTAAAGGTAAATCAAGTACTTCAACAAAGAAAGAAGGCAGTAGACTCTGACATAAGACAGCTATAACACATTATATAACTGCACCACCACATCCTCTCACACAACCACATTCACCACAACCACACATTACACTGATACACACAGCAACACAGCCCTTGTGCATACCCATCCCCGGAGACGAGCCCATTCCATCCCCTGAACTTCAACCCCCCCCCCTTTCACAACGCTAACAATGCTCTCACACTCATTACTATGATACCCTGCTGAAAAAGCCTGGTCCCAGCGACTTCCATATATTTCCGATTACAATACAACGTTCTATAAATGGTCACCGCCAACACCCTTTTGCGCCCCTCTCAATCCCCATTTCTCTCTCATCCCCCAGGATACAAAAAAAAATCCGCAGTTATATACGTGATTGCACGTTGCACAGGCGCCTCTATGCCTCCCACGTCCAAACTTAGCGCCCTCAGTACTGATATCCTGCCCCCTCCCACTGTCCTCAGAACCTTACCCATCCATTCCCTGATATTCCCTAGATTATCACAAAAATACACTACATGAAATGCCGTCTCCTCATCCCCACACACCCGACGTGCGCCCTCCACCATCAACCCTCTTTCCTTAAGTGCAGCACCCGATGCAGTATACCATGGAGAAAACGGAAAAATACCTCTTGCACATTTGGACGCATGCACATAAACCATAACCTCTCCCATATATCCTCCCACGCATGCATAGGGTAGATACTCTCAGCCTTCGCGACTACGTTCGCCCTTACAGCATGCTCCAAAACACCCACCCGAACTTCATTAGGGTCCCGGACATGCAGCAACGCCCGCAACACGTCTTCACTCACCCTCGTCTCCGACCCTCCCCACCACATTCGCACCTCTTCATGTAAGTCATTCACGCCCCTCCCCACTTGTCCCCACACACGGCATAACCCCCACTTTAAATAAATACACTTGACTCTTAACCGTAAATCAATCAACCCCAATCCTCCTCTGTTGACCGGTAGAGTAATCACACTTCTACACCTGGAACCCCAAAGAAAATGGAAAACCCTCCTTAACAGCCTCGTAACATCCGGACCTGATAACGGATATACTGCTGCCACGTGCCAGACTTTACTGTATAACAACACATTCACAACAATCGCACGCTGATGTACTGTCAAATGAGTTGGTCTCAACCCATCCAAGCGCCCCACCACTCGATCCACAAGTCCAGAATTATCCATCCTCGCCTCTCTCGCACTACCCATATACTCTCTCTTCCCACCCAATATCCTAAGATCAGTAATTTTGATTTTTCCACATTAACTCTTAAACCGGTAACCCCCGCGAAATTATCAATAACATCTCCTACCGCATGTAAACTCCTCAGCGTTTACACTAGTATTGTCGTTTCATCCACGTACCCTATTATTCCCTGCTCTCCACTTCCTACTCCCCAATCCACCTCCATACACGCTCCCACCGCTCTATAGTAAGGGTCTGTTAAACAGGCAAACAACAATTGAGACAGGGGACAACCCTGCCTAATACCCCAACCCATAGATACCCACTCCCCCTACTTCCCATTTACCTGAACACACACTCCCACACCTTTATACAATGTCTCTGCCCAATGCCCCACCTCCTCCGCAGAACCTTGCCTCCTTAATATGTACCACAACACCTCACGTTCTACACTATCATATGCCGCCTGCCACTCTAATGCTAAGACCCCCCCCCCTGCTCCCCTCCCGACTCTTCCACAAAATTCTTTATAATACTATGCCCGTCATACATCATCATCCCAGACACACCATATTGTCCTCTCGCAACCACTCTATCCACCACACACTTCAGCCTATTTCCTAAAAGTTTTGCAAAAATCTTATAATCGGCACACGGCAATGATATTATCCTAAAGTCCCGCACCATGTCTTTTCGCTCACCTTTTGGCACTAAAACCACAACTGCAGTTCCTTGCAACCTGCCCATCCTCCCCTCCCTTTTCATCGTATTCATTAGTTCTACTAAGAAGGACTTCAACACACTCCAATGGCTCACATAAAACTCGCAGGGTAAGCCATCCAAATCTGGTGCCTTACCTCGTGCCATCCCCTCTAAAGCCCTCCACACCTCCCCTTCTTCAATATGCCCCCCAACGCCGTGCGATCACTGCCACTTAGCACACAAGATACATTCTCCCCCAACCCCCCAAAAGCCCTCACATCCACCCCTGCACTCAGTAAATTTCTTCCAAACCACCTATCCACGTAATCACTCATCACCTCCATTGTTCATAACTCCTGTCCCGCCCTATATCCACCTAAGTCCTCATGTACCACCAGCCTATCAATTTCCATAGTCATATGGCGCTGCCTCTGTCCCCGTAACACACAGGCCGATGGGCGATCACCCCACACTGCCTCTTCAAATCCACCCTGCACTCTCACCGCATCAAATCTGTCATTCTGCAAATCTCGAATCCTCCCTTATAACAACTCGATTTTCTCCATGGGATACTGCCCTGCCTGCACGTCCCTATCATAACAACCTTGCAACCTACCCTCGAAATACTGCTGCAACCCGTACGTCATCCAACCCTGGTACTTTCCCCATTGCACATAAAGCCGCCAGATCCTCTCCTTAGCTACCCCATCCCACCACCCCAGCAAATCACCCACATCCCTACCCTCTCCCCACAAATTCTCCCACATTGTCCTAAAATCTAATCTCGCCTCCTCCACCCCAAGAAGTCTCACATTTAACTTCCAATACCCTGGTTACCTCTTAGGCAAGCTGGCCCAAGTCAAGTCCGTATAAACAGCTCTATGATCCATGTATACAGCATCTACCGTATGCACGCACATCACCTGCACACTTCTCGTCACATATAATCTATCTAGCCTGGCCGCGTATCCCTGTCTATGAAACATATGCTCAACCATCAGGTCCCCACCTCCAATAACATCCCTTAACCCCATGCCCAGCAAAAGATCCCTTAGGCTAACCGAAAAACACCCTGCCCCCCGTGGCGCCACATCCTTTCTACGTACTACACAATTCCAATCACTGCCTATGATTGTTACCGAGGGAAGAGATCTCAAATAATAAATCAAAACATCATGCACAAACTCATTCTTCACCCGTACATCACGCTCCGCCGGCATATACACATAAACCACTGCCAGTCGCTCACCCCTCCACCATCAATCTACCCGGAGTACCCTACCCTCCTCCTCTCCCTCACATCTAATTACAACAAACGGGCTCATCTCCCGAATCAGGATCCCAACCCCCCCCCCTTAAAACGTTCCGAATAAAGCCACAAACACACGATATCCAGCCACATTCAAATCCCGACCAACCTTAAAATTATGCTCCTGCACAAACACAATATCTATGGCATAACTCCTCAAAAACCCCTGGAGCCACAAACGCTTCACATTCACACACATCCCATTTACATTCACAGTCATACACCTGAAACCTTCATGAAGGGTTTTACACGCTGCCCTGGAACTCCTCTCACAGGCGCATTACCAGCCTTCCTACTTTTCCCACCTCACTCTCCATTGTGAGTGGAATTCTCCCACCCAGTTGAACACCTGACCGGACACACCTGTGACACCTCCACTCACCATGTCAGTCCACGGTTTCTTACCCGGCCTCTGCGCCGGGGTCAAGACATCATCGGAATCAGAGTGCATTGCTGCCCTCTTTCGCCGA
The DNA here is from genome assembly GCF_026875155.1 of Cherax quadricarinatus. Taxonomy (NCBI): domain Eukaryota; kingdom Metazoa; phylum Arthropoda; class Malacostraca; order Decapoda; family Parastacidae; genus Cherax; species Cherax quadricarinatus. Next base: position 12,681,189 of record NC_069426.1, read on the forward strand.
ACACTCTATGCATCCATGTTCTGGTTGGGAGATGCCTCACAATGTACCTCCGCCGCCACCTCGACCACGGTCACTCCCGTAGAAGCGGCACCCGCAGTCAGTCTCCTCATCGCTCTCCTCTGGTCCTTCCACTGACTGTGCTTCATCCCCAGCTCTCGTCGTCTATAAAAAGCTGTCTGTCAACTGCTCTAAAGCCACATCCTCTGCTCGTTCCTCACCACTCAGCTTCGTCTCCCCTTCCACCAAAGAAGAGACCATAGAGCCTACAGGCATTGATGGGCTCGACCCCACCGTCGGGAACTCTCTCTCCACCTCCTTGCTCCAAGAAGAACTATGGCCATTTACAGGTATCCCGCTGACAGGCCCTGCCATCGGGTCAGGCCCTCGCTCCATCCCTCTGTCTGCATCCTGTCGTCGCTGCTGCCTCCCACACTGGGCTGCCATATGGTCATAAGTGCCACATAGCCTGCAAGTCTTGCGCTGCCCTGCATAATACATAATAACTTGTGTCCGAAAGTCCTCTAGGATGACAAACGATGGGATAGAATGCCTCAACGTCATCTTCAGGTTGAACGTACCTTCTGGCAAGCCGGCGTATGCCCCATCTGCCCAAGTACCCACTGTTGCCAGGTGAACAGTACCGTAATGTTCAAAAACGTTCCTTAGGTCTGCCTCGTCAGCTTCGAAAGGCACGTTACGTACCTTCACGCAGGTGTAGTGTCTCAACACATCAATGAGACGAACTCGTACTGACGAGTTAACGTCCACACAGCCATCTTGATACTTCTCCACCAGGCGTTCATACACTGCTGTCGATCGTAGCTTGACGAATATTCGGTGATCCCCATTGAGATCCTGATCAGCAATGCCATATGTGTCACGAATAATCATAGGTAGTATCACCTGTGCGGACTGAGGTGTAACGACACCCCGCACTAAATCAAAGCACACAGTGTTGACGTGCCTTCTTGTATTCTGCGCCATCTTAAGAAAATCAAACTGCGCAGGAAGGCCTCTCAACCAGGAGCGTGTGCACAGCCCAACCACACGGCCTGAGAGCGATATGGTCAATATAAACTATTACAACAAAAACAACATACAAAATAGCACAACATCATAAGGGTACTATAGCAACGGTAGTAACACATGACTAAAGCCATAGTCACATTTGTCACATACAAATACATAATACACAAATCATGACAGTAAAGTAAAATGACCCTAACAAAAGCTACCATAACAACTATAAAAGAAACACAAAAACCGAACATACCCTCTAGTACAGGGTACAGCGTATTGGTTAAAGTTGTGTTTCGTTATCGCATAACCAATAGTAATTCGGAAGGAACGAATGATTCCTTATGCACAAAAACCATGGGCAAACAGTATTATTACATTATAAATATGCTAAAAACCATCAAGTACAATAGGTCAGGCACAGAAGACAGAACAACACTCCGCTAATGAAGGAAATATTTTTTTTTACTTTCCTGTCATATAATATAACATGGGTGCGGCGGGCTGGCTTCCCAATAAGGATAGTGTGAAAGGGTTTTGTGTAGAAGAGAATGAATATAGTACTTAGTCATAAGTGCATTTGACTGTGTGATGAGTAGGTTGTGTGTTGTGAACTATAAGTTCTTCAATTTAATTATTAATTGTGCAATTGATAAAGGACGACAGATGTCGTAGTGTGATGGAATATTATATATATGAAAAGAAATTATTTGTATTTGTGTAATGAAATGACATTGTGGGTGCACTGTGTGAATGCAAAATCTATATATAAACAAGAGGTATTGAGTGTGGTAGGAAAGCATCAGTATTTATCGAAGTGTGAAGGTCGTGCACTGTAATGTATTATGTAAAAAGAATTACATCTTAGTAGTGGTTTTAATGAATGGTTGAACTATTTTTAGAAAAGCTTGACTCATCTTGTGTTTTCATTACATGTTCCTCTTCAAGGGGGGCTCCTTGGCGTGGTGAAGAGGCTCTTGGTCTGAGGAATTAGACCTGTCGGTCTCCGTCCTCAGACCAAACCTTAATACCCCCCAATCCTCCCTTCCCTATCCCTTCCACCCCATCCTCTCTTTCTTCCTTTCCTCCTCCTCCTCCCCACCACACCCTTTTGCCCTTCCTTTTTGGCCTTTGGGATTTTTTCCCACAGGCGCGCTAGTTCCTAGGTAGGGGAAAGGGTACCGGGGGCCATCCCATTCTGTTGACGTTCTTGACGGTGGCTTAGTTTGTCGTGGAATCTTGATCGCCTGAGGATGTCCCGATCCCTCTCCGGTATCCCAGAGATTGGCTTTGGTTGTCTTTCAGGAGACGGGTGTACCTCTGGAAGCCACCTTTCGGATTCTGGGGGTGGTGGTCGAAGGAGGTATGCTTTGTGGCAGATATCCGGTCGCCCTCTCTTTTGTGCACCGAGGTAGATCGGCAGATGTGAGGTTGCTATCCTGGATTGCTGGTTTACTGGCATGATGGGTAGGGTATGGCACGGGTTCCATGCTGCATCTGCACTACTTGCGGTGCTGAAGTTCTCTTAGGCACAAAGGGAGATTTCTGGCCCTTTCATTCCTCTTAGGAACTATCCCTCCCCGGTCCCCCCTTTTTTTTATTCTTTTTTTTATTTTATTTTATTTTCTTCTTTCTTTTTTTTTCTTAAAACCAAAAAGAAAGAAGTAACCTAAACATGGAGTACCCGATCCATGACCACGCTACTCCTGGGCCCCTTATTGTTACCGCACCCCGTTCTGACCTCGCCTCGTCTTTCGGCCACTCTTCAGACATTCCTAAGGCCCCTGTACCTCTTGCTGGTGCTGTTTCGTCACCCGCATCAGGTGCTGGGGTTTCGACTGACTCCTTCGATTTGTCTGACCTCCGCTCTCCTTTGACTATGCTTCTGGCTTCTCCCTCTACGGTGCGGCAATTTTCGAATCACAAGCCTGTCCCACGTCGGACTGACTCTGGTCCCACTTCTAAACGTCAACGACAATCTCCTGATGATGTTACTTTGTTACCTTCCCATTCTACTCGGAAAAGACCGACACGTCATGCACTCCCTCTTCACACTCAGTTTCGTACCACACAATGGACTAAATTCTTTACACTAAGACCGACTTCTTCTGCTGCCTATCTTTCCGACCATAGTATTGGCAAAGTGCTCATAGGCCACGCTGGTAGAAATATTTCCTTTCATGCTCTAAAGAGTGGTATATGCGTCATCACAGTCCAGAATTCTATCCAAGCTCATGATCTTTCTCTTCTTTCACATATCGATACTATTATTATAACTATCGAAAAACATCATTCCCTCAATTTTTGTTGTGGTACTGTTATTCTGCCCCATACAATAGTCCAACAGAATTTCCAGACATGTGGCACTGACATTCTCGAACAGCTGGAACTCCAAGATCTCCCAATTCTCAAGGTAGACACTTATGTTCTTCCTGCCCGCAGGCGAAGACGATACCCTTGCAATGTGGCTCATTTAATTTTTGACAGCCGTGAACTCCCATCCTCTGTTTATGTAGCAGGACATCAGTTACAATTTCGGAAGGTGATCAATACACCGCCAGAGTATAGGAATTGCTGGCGATTTGGCCACCCAGCAAAATATTGCAGATCTATAGCCGAATGCCCAGTCTGTGGTGCTGATGACCATTTTAATACATCTTGCAGTCGAACTCCCTCTTGCCTTAATTGTCATGAGGCTCACCCTTCGTACTCTCGCCGTTGCCAAGTCTACTTAAATGAGCGGGAAATTCGTTGCCTCAAACAAGCAGAAGGTCTCCTTATGCTATGGCGGTTTCTCATCTCCGCCTCCAAGGAGACTGCCTGTGTTTCTATTCTCGTGTTTCAAAGCGTCTCCCCACTTCTGAGGTCACATCTTCTGCAGCCTCCTCTGCAGATGCCAGTCCCATAGTCACTCCTGTATCTAATTCTTTTGCTGTCCTGGGCTCAGACGTCCCTACTTCAACTCCTCAGTCTGTCTTCACTTCTTCGTGTCCTCCCTCACAAACCCAGTATCGACAGACTCGTATGACACCTCCTCCCAATCGTCCTCTCTTTCTCAGAGGTAAAAAAAATCTCCTTTAACCCCTCCTTCTCTTCATCCACCTCCACATTTTTCCTTCCCAGTCTCTGTACCTGGGTCTTTCCCTTTCTCTGGCTCTGTTACAAGTGTGGAGGTTCATCTCCTCCTCGTACTGTGCCTTCCTCCCTGTCCCCTCCCAAGTTTCTTCCTCTTCTGCCACCTCCCAGGTTTCTGCCTCTTCTGTCCCCTCCCACACTTCTCCAGTTCCCTCCACCCTTTCGCCCTCCCCCTAACCTTGGTACAGTTCATTACCGCTCCAATCTTTACTCAAACTCCTCCTCCTCCTTCCATCTCCAATATTGTCTCCATACGACGTCTCTGAACTCTGAAACATTTGAAGCAATCTCTGAATATATTGCAGAGACCAAACCATCAATGGACACTGATCCACCCTCTGTTTCTTCTCTTTCCTCTTCTCCATCTGCCCAACTCCTTTCTACACAAACGCACCTTTCCTTCGCTACTTGAACGTTTTCCTTTGCCACCGCATATGGACTTTTCTACCCCTCTAGTCCGTAGGTACCCTTACCTGCGGATTTCAGGTATCTTTATCGTTGCAATCATGGCCTATTTACAGTGGAATATTCGCGGCCTCAGGGGTAATCAGGGTGAGCTTCGGATGTTGCTCTCCCAGTTTTCCCCTATTGGTGTTTGCTTACAGGAACCAAAATTACACTCTGCCGTTATCTATCCCATCTCAGGCTATTATTTATTGTATTCTTCAGTTCCTTCTCCTGATGGGACCTGTAATGAAGTGCCTTCTTCTACGCACTGATATTCCGTACTATCAGCTATTTGTTCATACTTCACTGCATTACACAGCAGCCCGTATCCACTTGCATAGGTGGTATACACTCTGTTCTTTGTATCTCTCTCCTCCTCGGGCATTATCTAACCCGGATATTGCCTTTCTTGTTTCGTCATTACCGCAACCACTTCTGTTTCTTGGCGATTTTAATGCCCATCATTTCCTGTGGGGGGTCTCACTGTGATTCCCGTGGCATTCAGTTAGAGGCTTTTCTTGCTACCCACCCCCTCCATGGTTTAAATACAGGTACTCAAACCAATTTTGATCCTCGGACTCATATTCTCTCTTGCATCGATCTCTCCGTCTGCTCTTCCTCTGCTGCATTAGACTTCACCTGATCTGTTCTCCCGGATTTACATGACAGGGATCATTTCCCTATCATTCTTACTTCCCCTTCATATTCACCACCTCTTCGTAACCCACACTGGCAATTTGATCAGGCAAATTGGAACCTTTACTCACAACTAACTGTTTTTAGTGAGGTTCCTTCTTCATCCTCCTTTGATGAGCTTTTACACCTCTTCTCGTCCTCTGTTTTAACCGCAGCTTCTCATTCTATACCCCAAACTTCGGGCAGGCATTCTCAGAAATGCGTGCCTTGGTGGTCTCCTGCTTGTGCTCGTGCAGTACATTTGAAACGCACTGCGTGTGGCAGGTACCGGTACAATAGAACATGGAGAGACTTCTTGATTTTAAGCAGAAGCGTGCGATCACTCACCATGTCATGTCATCCGTGATGCTAAATGCACTTGCTGGTGAGATTATATCTCCACCATCACCTCTGCTTATTCTATGAGTACAGTCTGGAAAAAAGTATGAAAACTGAGTAGTAAACATTCTCCTGACCCGGCCCCTGTTCTGCGGGTTGCCGGTGTTGATATAGCAAACCCACTAGATGTTGCCAATGAAATTGGCAATAATCTGGTTTGTATTTCTCAGGGGCTCCTTCTATGCCCCTCGTTTCTTTCCTCAAAGTCTGCCAGAGAGTTAGCACCCTTGGACTTTTCTTCTCTCAGAGAAGAACAGTATTACGTGCTTTTTACACTTCAGGAAATGGAGGCAACACTCTCAGCTTGCCGATCATCGGCAGCTGGGGCCGACGATATTCATATTCGTATGCTACAACATTTACATCAGTCAGCCCTTGCAGTCCTATTACGCCTTTTCAATCTTATTTGGTCACAGGGAGTTCTTCCACAGCTGTGGAAATCTGCCATTGTTCTCCCTTTCCACAAACCGGGCACTACGGGACATGAAGCCTCCCACTTTCGTCCCATTGCTCTTACCAGTGCAGTTTGCAAAGTGATGGAACGCCTGGTAAATAGACATTTAGTGTGGTATTTAGAGACACACAACAGTCTCTCCACTCATCAATATGGCTTTTGTAAGGGCCGTTCTACCATAGACCCCGTACTATGCTTGGATGCATATGTTCGTAATGCCTTTGCGAATAACCACTCAGTTATTGCCATATTTTTTGACCTTGAGAAGGCATATGACAACTTGGAGGTATAACATTTTGGCCCAAGACCACTCCTTAGGCATTCGAGGCAATCTACCATCCTTCCTTAAGAACGTTTTAACTAACAGACATTTCCGTGTTCGGGTTAATAATGTGCTCTCCCTGGACTTTATCCAAGCTGAAGGTGTCCCCCAGGTATGTGTTCTGAGCACAACACTTTTTTTCCTTGCTATAAATGATTTGTCCTCTAGTATTCCATCCAATATTTGGTCATCACTCTATGTTGATGACTATGCTATTACCTGTGCAGGTGCTGAGTGTCACCTCATTACAGTTTCTCTCCAGCATGCGGTCGACCGTGTTTACAATTGGGCCACCACACATGTGTTTAAATTATCCAGTACCAAAACTCTCCAAATTACTTTCACTAGATGCTCTGTCATTTCCGATCATCCTTTATACCTCTATGGCACCCGTATCCCTGAACGTGATACAGTCAGGTTTCTAGGCCTCCTCTTTGACCGTAGGTTATCCTGGAAACCTCACATTACCTCTCTGAAGACAACTTGTCACAGCCGGCTGAACCTTCTTAAAAACCCTTGCTCATCTTTCATGGGAAGCTGATCGTCGAACTCTCCTTCGCCTACATTCAACCCTCATTTTATCGAAACTTGATTATGGTGACCAGATCTATTCAGCGGCCTCTCCTGCTGCTCTATCTAGCTTCAACCATATTCATCACCAAGGATTACGTTTATGCCTTGGTGCTCATCGCTCTTCCCCTGTTGAGAGCCTCTATGCAGAAGTGAACGTTCCATCCTTATCCAATCGCCGTGATGCCCATTGCCATCGCTACTATGTACGCTCTCATGATCTCCGCAATCCTTCCATTTATAGAATGGTCACCGAGTAGCTTTAGGTAGAGATCGTTTTGATAAGGACCTGCCTCGTATGGGCCAGTAGGCCTTCTGCAGTGTTCCTACATTCTTATGTTCTTATGTTCTTATATTTGTAGACATTCTTTATTTGTTCGCCGCCCCTGTTTGTTCCGTCCCTTCTCTCTTTGCCTACACTCGCTCTTGTCTTCTCTCCAATTTCCACCTCTCTATGTTCATGTAGCATCTCACTTTTCCCTACCCCCCTGGGAAGTTCCGGCTTTTCGAGTCTGTTCTTTCTCACTCTCTTGCTCGAAAGCCCAACTGTCTACGGTAGCTTCCCGCTCTCTTTTTCTTGACCACTTCCACTCTCATTCCCATGCCATTGCAGTGTACACAGATGGCTCTAAGTCTTCTGACGGTGTAGGATTCGCAGCAATGTTTAAGGACAGCGTCGTACGAGGGCATTTACTATCTTTGGCTAGTATCTTTACTGCTGAATTGTATGCCATTCTTGCAGCACTTATCCGTATTGCATCTATACCTGTGTCATCATTTGGTTGTCTCAGACTCCTTAGTGCTTTACAGACTATACAGAAATTTGATACACCTCACCCCTTCGTCCTCCGTATCCAACTTTGGCTACGCCGCATCTCTACGAAGCATAAAGATACTGTTTTTCGTTGGGTCCCTGGTCATGTTGACATACAGGGCAATGAACAGGCAGACACTGTTGTGCAGTCAGCAGTTCTTGACCTACCAGTTTCATATAGAGGCGTTCCATTTACGGACTATTTTGCTGCAATAGCTTCCCACCTTCACACCCGTTGGCAACAACGTTGGTCTACTCTGCTCGGTAACAAACTTCAATCTATTAAACCGAGTATAGGTTACTGGCCGTCTTCTTGTCACCAGTGTCGAGGTTGGGAGACTACTCTCTCCCGTCTTTGCATTGGCCATACTCGTGTTACTCATGGATATCTCATGGAGAGGCGCCCTGCTCCTCTCTGTGAGAATTGTCAGGTTCCATTATTGGTCAGCCACATTCTGTTAGATTGCCCACTTTATCAACGAGCACGCAGAATTTACCTCCAACTTCGTCCTCACTCTGCTGCTCTCTCTTTACCTTCCCTTCTCACTGATGGACCCACCTTTCATCCGGACTCTCTCAATGACTTTTTGACAACAACTGACTTACTTCACAAACTCTGATGATACCTTCAGCCCTTTCTACCTCAATCTCTTGCTACCCTCTACCCCTGAACTATCCCCTGCCCCGCTGTTTTCTTTAACCTACTGATCGCCCCTCCCCCCTTCTGCCACCCACTACCCTCGCTTCCTTCCCTACCCTGCAGCGCTGTATAGCCCTTGTGGCTTAGCGCTTCTTTTTGATTATAATAATAATAATTCATCACATGTTGTTTTTTCATGGGAGCTCTATAGAGCCCGTAGGTTTTGGTTACCTTTGAGATGACATATATTGTATGGTATTTGATGGATGACATAGGATTAGGTTTTTGTTTGTTTTACTAGTTGTTGTAAAGTGTATGTAACATATGTATATATTTATACCTTCCTGGAGAAGGTGATATGTTTGAGTGTCTAGTAGATATACGTTGTACATGAATCATGTAGAATTGATTTTTATATTATCTCAATATATTGAGTTATACTGAACATATCATGTTGTTCAGTATGGAATAATGCAAGAATTTCATACAATATAAAGTTAAATATATTGTTACGTGTCAGGTGACTTGACATGCAAAAAGGGAGGAGGTAGTGTTTTCAGAATGTAAGGTGTACATTCCGTGGCAGGATGTTCAATCAAGAATTAGATGTACCTGTCAAGGACTCTTTAGGTTAGATTTAGTGTTCCAGGCATAATGTCATTACTCCAAGGATTGAAATGGTCATTGTTTACTGTACAGATTTGTCTTTCAGATGTACCATATCAAATGGAAAGTACATGTACTATGCAGAATTTTGCAACATATATTGTAAGACTTATTGTTGTAATTCCAGTGTGTATTGATTTCGTTTTTTTTTTTTTTTTGTCACCACTGTTTTCGCTATGTAATTTGTCGTTTGTTTTTATGTACTATGTATGTCTTTTAAATAAATAAAAAAAATATATATATATATAACATGGAACCAACTGAAAGTTAACCCAGCCCACTTCCAATCATTATGAACACACATAAGTTCGTACATGTAACATACAATGATAAAAAAAAAAAACATGCTCTTATAACATAAAGTACTCAGCAAAAACTTATATCCCACTCACATCAAAGGGGTTTGAGACCAAATCCTACTCATAATTTTATACATCCCACATATGTAAATAAACCGAAACCCTTGTCCACAAAAAAATTTGGTATAAACCATTCATCTACAAACCTGTCAGACTCTGCAACTTCTTGGGATCTTAATACTTAGGAATTCTTCGCTTGCCTAATTCTTGGGCACGACCTACTTCCACATTGAACAAATGTGACACCACCTATGACTGCTTCACCTCTCCTGCCAACGGTTTATAAGCTCCTTCTCAGCACGTATGCCGTATTCTATTCAAGATTGATGGACTGACCACATCGACTCAAGGTTGAGGGACTGATTACCTCATTCTCCTCCTGTTCTTCAAGTTTCTCCTACGTATGGACTGATGAAGCCACTGTGTGGCGAAACGTTTCCTCAATAAAGATACCCAAGAGTTGCACATGTGTCTAATTTATCAACATGTCGGTTCTCTGAACCATTCATCTACAACCATGCCTCATGAAGCAGTGCTGCAGTGGTAATGTCCAATCGTAATAATCAACGTAAACGGTATTTTTTTTTACTCAAGGAGTATGATAAGCTATCGCGGAGTATGAGAACACATCTCGAATTATAATAAATCATCTATGACAATGATAAACCATCTTGGAATATGGTAAAAACCATCTTGAGAATAATAAGCCATCTGGCAATTTAAAAATAATGTTCAGCATAGTTAACCATTTCACAATACGACATTCTACCTTGAAATTTGATAAAGTAAATAGGGAAATGATAAACTTTATTGAAGAATGATAAATTATCTTTAAGTCTCAGCAGTAATCTTGGAGTCTGATTAAAACATAGAGTATAATAATAATAATAATAATAATAATAATAATAATAATAATAATAATAATAATAATATTATTATTATTATTATTATTATTATTATTATTATTATTATTATTATTATTATTTACTAAAAGTACATGTACAAGGTATACCTGCCTAACTGACATCAATGACATACTATTATATAGAAAGCCGCTTGTTATGCGGAGCATTTCGGGCAACTTAGGTCACTTTTGTCCCAGGATGCGACCCACACCAGTCGACTAACACCCAGGTACCCATTTTACTGATGGGTGAACCTAGACAACCGGTGTAAGGAAACACGTCCAGTGTTTTCACTCCTCCGATAATCGAACCCAGACCCTCACCGTGTGAAGCGAGAGCTTTTGGTGAATTAGCCTGAAGTATAATAAATCATCTACAAGTATGACCAACTTTACCTAATTATAATAAACCAACAATAAGTGCGATACAATATTTCGATGAATGATAAATTAACTTGAAGAAGAATAAATAATTTTAGAGTAATATTACGTATGCAGGTGTAGTTTGGTGGCCTGTACATCTGCTCGTAGCACAATAACCAAGGTAGGAATGAGGAACCAGCAAAAGTCAGCAGTGAGTAAATACTTACATATTTACTTCACCAAAACAGAATGCAAGTATATGTACAATGTATGTACACTATGTACAGAATATCGTGATTGTAAGCAAGACACACAATGAGAAATATGAGACGACAGACTTGAGGTAAGTCTGCCACATTTGATCCCATGAAACCCAGATATCGTTACACAACTTTTGCTGGTTTCCTTGTGATTAGCTAGGTTAACTGCAAGCACGACAGGGAGCCTCCCGCCTACTATACTTTTAGCAGCTGGTTCACTGGTCGTGATGTCATGTAACGCACTCTTAGCATGCCACAAGTATTGATAAACCATGTTGAAGTATGATAAACCATATTTAAGTATGATAAATCATTTTGAAGTATGCTGGGATTTAACGTTATATGACTTCATTTGTTCTAATGTGGGGACACACAAACAAAATCTGTTATATTAATCAATAAGGAGTGTATTATCAGCAGCAGTAGGGCAAAATCTGTAACTGGAGATGCTGTCCTGGGAGACAGTAATGGGGAAGCTGGAGATGCTGTCCTGGGAGACAGTAATGGTGAAGCTGGAGATTTTGTCCAGGTAGTCGGGAATTATACGCAGGAAGGAATACATATGAATGACCTCATAGGGGACAGGAGCCATAGTAGGGAAACAAGTGTAGTCAAAGATAAGATAAAACCAATATTGCAAACTAGAAATACCGCAGGAAATAGCAAACAAGAGGACTCCACTAGCAATAGTGAGGATATATTACCAAAAACAAATGGTGGGAGCTCCATTGTTGGTGCTAGGGAGGATAGAAGTAAGACAGGGAAACATGCACCAACAGGGAATACAGTCACAGAAACCCAAGGCAAACGGAAACCAAGCCTGTGCACATACTATGCACTCGGTATCTGCTGGCATGGGAAATCTGGAAAAACAGATGGGACGTGCAACTATGACCACCCTAGGAAATGCCATGCCCATATGACAACAGGAAAATGCAAACTCCCTTCCTGTAAGCTTTTTCACCCTGAACTGTGTACCTCTTCAGTACGGGAAAGACTGTGCTATAACTTAAATTGCCAGGCATACCATCTAAAGGGGACAAAAAGATACAAAACATCCAGGCCATGGGAAAACCTGGGTAGCCACAGCCACTCAAGAGGGAGAGGTTTTTTAGTGCCAGGAAGGAAAAAAAACTGGCAGGAAATGGCAGAAATCGTACACCAAATCCAGTCTTCCTGGAGTGGAACCACAGTCGATGGCCTCCACTCCAAACCAACAGATACAGATACTAATGCCGGAAAAAAAATCCCCCCCAGTACCAACAATACCACCAGTCCGATAACATTCTTCTTTGCAAATATACAGGGTCTAAAGCCAGCAACAAACAACAAAATACCTTTCATCCGTGGACTGCTTGCAGAGGCAAAGGCAATGTTCACGGCTTTCACTGAGACCCACGTAAAGGATCACTTGGACAACGAAATATGGATCCCAGGTTACAACCTATACAGATGTGACAGAGTGAACAGGCAAAAGGGGGGGGTTGGCCTGTACATTGCAGAGTCACTTGTTTGCACAGAACTGCTAAATGCCTCAAATGATGTAGTGGAAGTTTTAGCAGTAAAGGTCGAGAACCAAAACCTAGTCATTGTGATAGTCTACAAGCCTCCGGATGCAACATCCCAGCAATTCCAGGAACAGCTTTTAAAAAATTGACCACTGTCTGGAAAACCTTCCAGCTCCTGCACCCAACATCTTGCTCCTTGGGGATTTCAACTTAAGGCACTTAAAATGGAGGAATATAGCAAATAATTTGTTGCAGTAATAACACCAGGAGGCAGCTCTGATGAAAACTCACACTCACGCGAGCTTTTAAATCTCTGCACAAAATTCAATTTAAACCAGCAAATAATAGAGCCTACTAGACTGGAGAATACACTAGACCTCATCTTCACTAACAATGATGATCTGATAAGAAATATCACCATATCAAAAACAATATACTCAGATCACAACATAATTGGGGTTCAGTCATGTATGCGCGGAGCCCAGACCGACATAAGGAGATTAGTCACGAGGGAGCATTCACCAAATTCAACTTCAATAACAAAAACATAAAGTGGGACCAAGTAAACCAAGTCCTAACCGATATAAGCTGGGAAGATATACTAAGCAACACAGACCCCAACTTATGCCTAGAACAGATTAACTCGGTGGCACTCGATGTATGCACAAGGCTTATTCCTCTAAGAAAAAGGAGGAGTAGATGTAAAACAGAAAGAGACAGGCGCTCCCTTTACAGGCGACGGAAAAGAATAACAGAGCGGCTAAAAGAGGTCAATATATCTGAAATGCGTAGGGAGACACTGGTCAAAAGAAATAGCAAGCATCGAACTTAAGCTAAAAGAATCCTTTAGGAGTCAGGAATCGCGGAAGAACTAAAAGCAATAAATGAAATCGAAAGAAACCCAAAGTATTTCTTCTCCTATGCCAAATCAAAATCGAGAACAACGTCCAGTATTGGGCCCCTACTTAAACAAGATGGGTCCTACACAGATGACAACAAGGAAATGAGTGAGCTACTCAAGTCCCAATATGACTCAGTTTTAGCAAGCCGCTAACCAGACTGAGAGTCGAAGATCAAAATGAATTTTTTATGAGAGAGCCACAAAATTTGATTAACACAAGCCTATCCGATGTTATCCTGACGCCAAATGACTTCGAACAGGCGATAAATGACATGCCCATGCACTCTGCCCCAGGGCCAGACTCATGGAACTCTGTGTTCATCAAGAACTGCAAGAAGCCCCTATCACGAGCCTTTTCCATCCTATGGAGAGGGAGCATGGACACGGGGGTCGTCCCACAGTTACTAAAAACAACAGACATAGCCCCACTCCACAAAGGGGGCAGTAAAGCAACAGCAAAGAACTACAGACCAATAGCACTAACATCCCATATCATAAAAATCTTTGAAAGGGTCCTAAGAAGCAAGATCACCACGCATCTAGAAACCCATCAGTTACACAACCCAGGGCAACATGGGTTTAGAACAGGTCGCTCCTGTCTGTCTCAACTATTGGACCACTACGACAAGGTCCTAAATGCACTAGAAGACAAAAAGAATGCAGATGTAATATATACAGACTTTGCAAAAGCCTTCGACAAGTGTGACCATGCGTAATAGTGCACAAAATGCGTGCTAAAGGAATAACAGGAAAAGTCGGTCGATGGATCTATAATTTCCTCACTAACAGAACACAGAGAGTAGTCGTCAACAGAGTAAAGTCCGAGGCAGCTACGGTGAAAAGCTCTGTTCCACAAGGCACAATACTTGCTCACATCTTGTTTCTCATCCTCATATCTGACATAGACAAGGATGTCAGCCACAGCACCGTGTCTTCCTTTGCAGATGACACCCGAATCTGCATGACAGTGTCTTCCATTGCAGACACTGCAAAGCTCCAGGCAGACATCAATCAAATTTTTCAGTGGTTTGCAGAAAACAATATGAAGTTCAACGATGAGAAATTTCAATTACTCAGATATGGTAAACATGAGGAAATTAAATCTTCATCAGAGTACAAAACAAATTCTGGCCACAAAATAGAGCGAAACACCAACGTCAAAGACCTGGGAGTGATCATGTCGGAGGATCTCACCTTCAAGGACCATAACATTGTATCAATCGCATCTGCTAGAAAAATGACAGGATGGATAATGAGAACCTTCAAAACTAGGGGCCAAGCCCATGATGACACTCTTCAGGTCACTTGTTCTATCTAGGCTGGAATATTGCTGCACACTAACAGCACCTTTCAAGCAGGTGAAATTGCCGACCTAGAAAATGTACAGAGAACTTTCACGGCGCGCATAACGGAGATAAAACACCTCAATTATTGGGAGCGCTTGAGGTTCCTAAACCTGTATTCCCTGGAACGCAGGAGGGAGAGATACATGATTATATACACCTGGAAAATCCTAGAGGGACTAGTACCGAACTTGCACACGAAAATCACTCACTACGAAAGCGAAAGACTTGGCAGACGATGCACATCCCCCCAATGAAAAGCAGGGGTGTCACTAGCACGTTAAGAGACCATACAATAAGTGTCAGGGGCCCGAGACTGTTCAACTGCCTCCCAGCACACATAAGGGGGATTACCAACAGACCCCTGGCAGTCTTCAAGCTGGCACTGGACAAGCACCTAAAGTCAGTTCTGGATCAGCCGGGCTGTGGCTCGTATGTTGGTTTGCGTGCAGCCAGCAGCAACAGCCTGGTTGATCAGGCTCTGATCCACCAGGAGGCCTGGTCTCAGACCGGGCCGCGGGGGCGTTGACCCCCGGAACTCTCTCCAGGTAAACTCCAGGTAAACTCTGTTGTTTACTGTCCGATTTTCTCCAGTTTTGGTACACAAGACAAAGTCGTTTCACTCTTTCTTGAAAATATTTATCAAAAATATACCTCAAACAACAACTGAGAAATGACTGATTTACTGAAAATGCCCTTGTGACCAAGCTTTCTCTTATATGGGACTACGTAAGGATGTTTGGACACTTGGTGCCGAGAGAACAATGCTTATACTAATTTTCGTTGAGCCCTTTTCTCTAAATAAACTTATCTTTATTTCACAAAAAAATAAAGTTTGTTAGTTCCTGGAATATTGCAAAAAAAATCTGCCCTTTACTCCCACATAACTCCCAAAGTATTTGGAATATTTCCAAAATTTGGTCAGCGAAAAACGGAGAAATCATTATTCTACAACTTTTGTGAGTATTATATTCCATTTAATTCAGTAATAAAGCGAGAAGTTTGGCCATTAGGTGAATAAGTTACTTCCGAGATATCGGCCGAGAGCGCCGGCCGGCCCCCGTCTCAAAAAAAAAAAAAAAATTCGCGAAAATCGCGTTTGTTTGGGTGTATTTCTTAGTAAACTGATGTTCCAGTGCAGTTATCCTCTTCAAAACACCGTTTTCTCTTACTCAGAGACGACAGGGTGACCAGTTACACTTTTATATCGAAATATTCCCGATAAACTCTGGGCCATATTATGGCCTATTTTATTCAGTCTAGAGTATATAACATGTTTGTATGTTATTTAGAGTGTTTATTATATCATATTAGATCAATTCTGATAGACAAATAAGCCGTAGAGTTGATATATAAGCTGATATAAGCGTAATAATGGGCGATTCCTGGCTGGCACCTCGGGCGCGGGAACACTGCTGATCGTTCCCATCTGGTTCCCAGCTGTCGCTCAGTCTACGGATAAGTCCCGCCTACTGTTTTATGATGCCAAATAGTCAGTTATTATATTAGAAAGAATAATGCAAGGAAAGGCGATAAAAAACAAGGAAACAACTCCGAAATATATATGGGCCGTGAGCAGACTCGTACCAACATCGCCGTCACCATACCTGATATAAATGACTATAATTTCTTGTAGAAACGTCGTAGAACATTCATTCTGGTACCATTGTGTTGCCAAAGAGTTGAGCTATTTTTCAGTATATATAACTTAATTTCCATATTGTTTCGATTTTTCGGTGAGCGCGCGCGGAAATTTGCCCTACTGACCCCTTATCAGCAGCCACTCTAGTAGATAAACTGTAAAAAAAGTAACTGATAAGGTCGTTGGAGCTTTGTGCAATATCCTTGGAATAATATTTACTTCAACACTCAGTGTTACTTGTGTGAAGGCTGCCACTGCCGGTTCAGGTTGTGATCACATTTCTTTGGTTCGTTCCTAGATTTATTCTTCATGTTTCATGGGTCCAGTCTTCATCAGCTCTCATCCTTACCCCACTCCACAGATGATAGGTGTACTCAAAGACCATTGTAATCTGCTAAACAAAAATCTGGAACTGTTACTGAGATATCCTTACTATCATAATTCCATTCAATATTAAAGGTAATTGATTTGTGGTCGCTTGCGCGAAGTTCCTCTGTAATTTCTAAATTAATAACAAGGGTTTCATTTTTTTGCCAGAACCAAATCAAGCAGGTTATTTACACTTGTAGATTCTCTAACATTGCTTTAAAAAATGAGTCCTGAACTACCTCTAAGAAGTCGTTAGACTCTTAATTCCCGGTCAAGGAATTCCAATCAATCTGACTAAAGTTAGGTCCTCTAGAATTAGTACATTATCGTGCCGTGTGGCACTAAGAATTTCCTTGCACAGTAGCCTTCCATGGCCCCTATACAAATCTGGGGGACCGTATATCACGCCTAAAATAAATTTTTCGTGCCCATCTGAAAATTCTACTTGGACTCATTGCGTGTTATATCAGATTTTATACCCATTTTCATGCAACAATTCAATTTGGCATTGCATGCGAGAAGTGCCAAGTATCTGGGATTCTTGTCTGGCAGTGCTACCAGGCAA
>NC_069426.1:12699041-12839041 GCF_026875155.1 Cherax quadricarinatus
AGGAGTCTGTATTGTCTAGAAACGTGACTCAAGGAGTCTTGTATTGTCTGTGAGAACGTGACTCAAGGAGTCTTGTATTGTCTATGAGAACGTGACTCAAGGAGTCTTGTATTGTCTGTGAGAACGTGACTCAAGGAGTCTTGTATTGTCTGTGAGAACGTGACTCAAGGAGTCTTGTATTGTCTATGAGAACGTGACTCAAGGAGTCTTGTATTGTCTATGAGAACGTGACTCAAGGAGTCTTGTATTGTCTGTGAGAACGTGACTCAAGGAGTCTTGTATTGTCTATGAGAACGTGACTCAAGGAGTCTTGTATTGTCTGTGTCAACCGCTATTGCCAGTGTGGGCATCTCACAAGTTCCCACAGTAGTAGAAGTAGTAGTAGTAGCAGTACTAGTAGTAGTAGTAGTAGTAGTAGTAGTAGTAATAATAATAATATTATTATTATTATTATTATTATGAGAAGCAGCAGTAGTAGTAGTAGTAGTAGTAGTAGTAGTAGTAGTAGTAGTAGTAGTAGTAATAGTAGTAGTAGTAGTAGTAGTAGTAGTAGTAGTAGTAGTAGTAGTAGTAGTAGTAGTAGTAGTAGTAATAGTAATAGTAGTAGTAGTAGTAGTAGTAGCAGTAGTAGTAATAGTAGTAGTAGTAGTAGTAAGAGTAACAATAATATGCCACGTTGTGTTGCTACACTAATCAACAAAACTTTTAACAAAATTAGCACTACAACTGTGTTTACTAAACTCATCCATCATGCAGAAGGTCTTCATATTACAAGACATTACACAAATGTGTTTTCAGATGAGGAATTAATATTCAGGAAACCCACAGTGAAAAATGGTGTTTAACCTTGAATTCAAGATAATTCTGTTTGTCTGTATGAGTTGGGAAGCTGTTGAAGAATGTTGAAGAATGTTGAAGAATGTTGAAGAATGTTGAGGATTTTGTTTAAGCCTTCAAATATGAGTTCAGTAACTACGGTAATTTTAAATATTTCCTTCCAGTTACTTTTATTTTGAAACTAAGGAAATAAATACCATATTAAACACAAACACACATAATGTATTCGTTTAGGAAATTTACTATATTAAATAATGTTTTGCATGATTAGTGGCTCTTTATTAAACTTATTATTCACGTCACCTGTTTATATTAAACAGTGTAGGATCTGAATTTCCACGTCAGATCTCATTTCCTAAATTTCCAATGAAATAAGTCACTTTGACTTATTTTTTTAGGTTATCCTAGGAATTCTACACATGCTAATATGCATGATAATTTATGTAATTGTATTTATGTGTACCTGTACTTGAATAAACTTACATAATGCAGAGCAGTTTTTATCAGCACTTCAGTTTACTTAAGTTTCATATCTTCAGAGAACAATACCAAATTAAAATATATATATACGTGGGTAAGTATAAATATCGAATTGCTTTCACATACCTTTTCTGGTTTTTTGCCGCAGTAGTGTAAAATGTATTCTCGTTCCTCTTCAGATATTCTAGGATGAAGTTGTGGATGGTTGAACACCAGCAGGAACCACGCGATGCTCCATACAACACCCAGAACGCCTATAATGTAGAACACAGACGGCCATCCTCCCATGAAGTCGGAGTCACACAACCAACCGGTGGCCGCCATAGTTGCCACTGTCCCGAACTCCACTCCTGATCAATGTGAAAAAAATATTTAATGTCACTATTAACATGATTATAGAAGAAAGTGTTTAGAGAAAATTAGAACAAAGGTTTCTATTCTGTGACTGGGATTAACATATAAGTAAGCAAGAAAGTAAGTAGGTTTCGAGAGTGTGTGAACGCTTAAATAATAAGCAGTAACATAATTCATTATGTTGTATAACTACAACAAGGAAAGCCACGGGAGGACTCCCGCTGGTCAACTACCAAACTGTTGACGGGGACCTGGCTAACGTATAACACTATGGTCTTTAAAGTTGGTAACTGATAAAGTTATAAATTATCATAAACATAATACACGATGATAATTGGTGATCAATACCCCACAAACGGTTAATGACTGCTCTGATATCCAACAGCTAAGGTGAATCACCCACACCTGTCACCATTCTATGGTACACAAGGTAGTGGTCCTGGGAGAGTGTGAGGACCTAAGTTATCGCTCATTCCTAAGTGACAGACGGCCATTTCCCTCTGTAACGAAAATGGTATGTAATACCGACAAGCTGAAGAGCGAGACACATGTGCAACAGCTGGGTATCTTTATTGGTGATTGAAATTTTTCGCCTAAACAGTAGTAGGCTTCTTCAGTCATATAAAAAGGAGACTAAATTGGAGCCAGCAGGTGTAGTAGCGAAGCAAAGATGATGTAATCTGTCCATCTGCCTTGTATAAATAGTTTTCGAGATTGTCAATCTGAAGAATTGCTCAGCTCCGTAGTCTGAAACAATGTATAGTTAAAACATGAGAATTGAGTATTAAATAATGCCGAAGGTGAGGAGCGAAAGTGTCAAAGACGTAGCAGGAGGTAAGGATCACTAGTAGAAGTAAGAGGGCAAGAATTTGAGGGTGAGAACTGCAATGGGCCTACTGCACCGTGCTAATCAGGTCCCTCAGGATTTCCAACACTTCTCACTCACAACCAGTAGTAAAGCGAAGAAGTTGTAAATGTCCTCTGTACCAAGATGCCGTTGTGGGACTGGCCACCTTAAAAATTACTTCTCTAAGGTTGATGGACTGATTACATCATCTCTACCTTGCTACTACGCATAATGCCTCCAATTTAATCTCATCAGTATTTGACTGAAGAAACCTACTGCATAGGAAAAACGTTTCAGTCAACAATAAAGATGCTTAACTGTTGCTCATGTGACTTTCACTTCCGTCTAGTCTGTGTACTGCCAAAATCTGTCAGCCTCGACAATCACACCTATCATGGTCCACAACTTTATTGTGGACTGTTGTGTTCTTACTTCATCCCTCACCTGGAGAACGTGCATATGCCGGACACCCTGATCACATTTCTCTTTGACTTCCGCCACCTCTGCTATCTACACCACCCTGCGGCACAGCGTCCTCCCAAGTGCTGGTTCACAGGGTATTGGAGTCACCTAGCTGTTTTTCACTAACGAATTACATCAGTGATTTTTCTATGTAATGCAGGGCCATGTTGAGGGCACGCTGCCTTCTCTTCCGGTATTTTCGTAGATTTTCCTCTTGACCACGTGATCTGCAGCCACTGTCTGCCCAGCGGCTTAGGAATAATGGGCAGGTGACAACCTGTCACTGATACCCTACTGCTTGAAAAACTCAAGTATTTGAGCACTTTTGAGGTTGCTGCATCCATCTTTGGAGACTTCCTCTGAAGTCTTCCCCCATCCCTGGTGAAATAGCCCTTCACCTTCCGGATGAGGGTGGCAGATGAGACACCGCTGACCAGGTGTGACACCTCCACCCAGTCTGTCAGCCTGCCCTCATAGGTCAAATACCTGGCCATCGAGCTGGAACTGGTCTGCCTCTGCCTGACTAATGGCCATCATGTTAGACCTGTGTTTTGGCCATTTCTGGTTCTGCGTAACATAGACTCCACTGCCTCGTGCTCTGCATGCAGGTTGGCTGCTACCAGGAACCACAGAGACTTTGGGGTCACCAGTCGTACACAACCTTACTCATACACGTACGTAACCAGCTCGTTGTCTAACCCTCTCGTTGCAGAAGTTCTTGAGGCAGGGCTGCTCCAGGATCCAACCATTGGGCCATTTTCCTATCTAGATTATGTTCCTTAGTAGTTTATACTTGGGTTCAGCTGCTGCCGTATTCGCCACCAGTTCCTAGTCTAACAGTGCTCGGTTCTCCACTGCTAAAGCTCACAAGTGGCCCCTACTATCTCACTATCCTGAACTTGGTTCTCACTCTCCAGGGAGGGAGGAAGGAATGCGGGGGGGATGGGGGGAGGAGGCACGAGGTTCCAGTGCAGGAACAGAATAGTGTGATACCTGCCCAATTCTTACTCATGATGTTACCATGTTTACAAGAAAGATTTTTGCTATTGGTCGAAGTATAAGTAAACTTTTGTTAAACTCATGCTAATGTGTTGCAATGCTCGTACTGTGGCTTTTGATTTACTGTAAAGACGAGTTGCAAAAATCTTGTACTAATGTTTCACAGAATATTTGCTAGAAATTATTTAATTGAGTTTATCACTTATTGTACCAATAAATTATTTTAATAGTGTTGTAATATAGCTCAATGGATAATACTTCTGGTAACCCCCACTTCCTTCTAATTTCCAAACTACGAAATCTCTGCATAATATTCACACCACACATTGACCTCAGTCATGACATCTCTACTGCCTCCAGCTTCCTCCTTACTGCAACATTCACCACCCATGCTTCACAGCCATGTAGAAGCATTGGTACTACTATGCTCTCATATATTCCAGTTTTTGCTTCCAGGGATAACTCTTTGTCTCTAAATATGTCTCAATGCACCTCACACCATTTTATCAAGTCAACTCGATGGTTCACCTTGTCTTCAATAGACCCATTTGCTGACAAGTCCACTCCCAAATATCTGAACACATTCACTTCCTCCATTCCCCCTCCCTCAAATCTGATACGCAATGTTCCATTGCCTTACACTCATCACCGTGTTCCTTCCAATGTTAAGTTTTCAACTTTACACACACACATATATATATATATATATATATATATATATATATATATATATATATATAATATATATATATATATATATATATTATATATATATATATATATATATATATATAAATAATATATATATATATATAAATATATGAACATTTATTAATAAACAAAATACATTTACAGAAAAATACATAAACATGAATACAATGGCACAATGTATCAAAGATCATGAATTTCCTCCAGCTCCTCCGAGCTGGACGTGAGCCAAGTATGCAGCAAGCATTTTTCCCCCCTGGATAGCGACGCTGAGGCGCTGGAACATGAAAGTGGCTGCCTTGGGTCCCTGGTGGTGTCGATGAGTCTGGAACCCAATTCTTTAAGGAAACGTGTGGTATTTTTTCCCCATGATTCCAAGGTCTCTGATCCCACTGAGACAAATTGATACATATATATACATATATATACATATATATATATATATATATACATATATATATATATATATATATATATATATATATATATATATATATATATTATATATATATATATATATATATATATATATATATATATATATATATATATTATATATATATATATATATATATATGTCGTGCTGAATAGGCAGAACTTGCGATCTTGGCTTAAATAGCAACGCTCATCTTGCCATATAGGACAAGTGAAAATTTGTGTATGCGTTAATTTCGCCAAAATCATTCTGAACCTAACGAAAAAAATATATTTCACTGTGTTTGTTTAGTATTAAATTACTGTAAACAAATCTAAAATATATTTAGTTGGTTTAGGCTAAAATAAGTTGCGCTTGTTATAATAAGGTTAGGTAAGTTCTCTAAGTTCCTTTTGGTGCAAAATTATAAATTTTTACATCAACATTAATGAAAAAAATATATCTTTAAACGTATATATATATGTATGTATATATCTATATATATTATATATATATATATATGTATAATATATATATATATATATATATATATATATATATATATAGTATATATATATATAAATATATATATATATATATATATATATATATATATATATATATATATATATATATATATGTATATATATATGTGTGTGTGTGTATATATATATACCTGGAGTTTACCTGGAGAGAGTTGCGGGGGTCAACGCCCCCGCGGCCCGGTCTGTGACCAGGCCTCCATGGTGGATCAGAGCCTGATCACTGTACTTCCCATCTCCAGGACTCAAGTCCGGCCTGCCGGTTTTCCCTGAATCCCTTCTTTAAATTTTTACTTTGCTCACACTCCAACGGCACGTCAAGTATTAAAAACCATTTGTCTCCATTCACTCCTATCATATATATATATATATATATATATATATATATTATATATATATATATATTTTATATATATTATGTCGTGCCGAATATGTAAAACTGGTCAATTAGCAAGAACTCATTTAAAATTAATTCCTTTCTAAAATTTTCTCTTATACGGTTAAAGATATATATTTTTCATTAATGTTAATGTAAAAATTTTTAATTTTGCACCAAAAGAATCTTAGAAAACTTACCTAACCTTATTATAACAAGAAAAATTTTTAGTTTAGCCAAACCCCAAACTTAACATATTTTAGATTTGTTTACAATAATTTAATACGAAACAAACACAGTGAAATATATTTTTTTCGTTAGGCTCAGAATGATTTTGGCGAAATTATTGCATACACAAATTTTCACTTCTCCTATATGGCAAGATGAGAGTTGCTATTTAAGCCAAGATCGCAAATTCTGCCTATTCGGCACGACATTATATATATATATATAATATATATATATATATATATATATATATATATATATATATATATATATATGTCGTGCCGAATATGTAAAACTGGTCAATTAGCAAGAACTCATTTAAAATTCAGTCCTTTCTAAAATTTTCTCTTATACGTTTAAAGATATATTTTTTTTCATTAATGTTAATGTAAAAATTTTTAATTTTGCTCCTAAAGATTCTTATAAAACTTACGTAACCTTATTATAACAAGAACAATTTATTTTAGCCTAACCCAGCTAAGTATATTGTAGATTTGTTTACAATAATTTAATACTAAACAAACACAGTGAAATGTATTTTTTTCGATAGGTTCAGAATGATTTTGGCGAAATTATTGCATACACAAATTTTCGCTTGTCCTATATGGCAAGATGAGCGTTGCTATTTAAGCCAAGATCGCAAGTTCTGCCTATTCGGCACGACTATATATATATATATATATATATATATATATATATATTATATATATATATATATATATATATATATATATATATATATATATATAAAATATATATTTATATATATATATATATATATATATATATATATATATATATATATATATGTATATATATATATATATATATAATATATATATATATATATATATATATAATATATATATATATATCTATATATATATATATATATATATATATAATATATATATATATATATATATATATAACGTAATTTTTACAATCTCGTTTGTCCCCATTCCCTTTATATAAAGGGACTATACACGTTCTCCGCCAATCCCTAGGTACCTTCCCCTCTTTCATACATTTATTAAACAAAAATACCAACCACTCCAACACTATGTCCCCCCTGCTTTTAACATTTCTGTCATGATCCCATCAGTTCCAGCTGCTTTACCCCCTTTTATTCTACATAATGCCTCACGCACCTCCTCCACACTTACATCCTGTTCTTCTTCACTCCTAAAAGATGGTATACCTCCCTGGCCAGTGCATGAAACTACCGCCTCCCTTTCTTCGTCGACATTTAAAAGTTCCTCAAAATTTTCTCGTCATCTACCCAATACCTCCATCTCCCCATCTACTAACTTCCCTACTCTGTTTTTAACTGACAAATCCATTTGTTCCCTAGGCTTTCTAAACTTGTTTTACTCACTCCAAATTTTTTTCTTATTTTCATTAAAATTTCTTGACAGTGCCTCTCCCACTATCATCTACTGTCCTTTTGCACTCTCTCACCACTCTCTTCACCTTTCTTTTACTCTCCATATACTCTACTCTTCTTATATCACTTCTGCTTTGTAAATACCTCTCATAAGCTACCTTTTTCTCTTTTATCTCACCCTTTACTTCATCATTCCACCAATCACTCCTCTTTCCTCCTGCACCTACCCTCCTATAACCGCAAACTTCTGCCCCACATTCTAATACTGCACTTTTAAAACAGTTCCAACCCTCTTCAACCGCCTCACTACTCATACCTGCACCAGCCCACCTTTCTGCCAAAAGTTACTTATATCTCTCCCGAACTTCCTCCTCCCTTAGTTTATACACTTTCACCTCCCTCTTACTTGTTGTTGCCATTTTCCTCTTATCCCATCTACCTTTTACTCTAACTGTAGCTACAACTAGATAATGATCCGATATATCAGTTGCTCCTCTATAAACGTGTACATCCTGGAGCCTACCCGTCAACCTTTTATCCACCAATACCTAATCTAACAAATTACTTTCATTAAGTGCTATATCATACCTTGTATATTTATTTATCCTCTTTTTCATAAAATATGTATTACTTATTGCCAAACCCCTTTCTACACATAGCTCAATTAAAGGCTCTCCATTTCCATTTTCCCCTGGCACCACAAATTTACCTACTACTCCCTCCACAACATTTTTACCCATTTTAGCATTAAATT
Source organism: Cherax quadricarinatus (assembly GCF_026875155.1). Lineage (NCBI taxonomy): Eukaryota > Metazoa > Arthropoda > Malacostraca > Decapoda > Parastacidae > Cherax > Cherax quadricarinatus. The sequence goes on from NC_069426.1 coordinate 12,707,431, forward strand.
ATTATTATTATTATTATAATAAAAAAGAAGTGCTAAACCACAAGGGCTATACAGCATTAAAATCCCCAACCACAAGTACTCTCACACTTGGTTCAAATCTCCCCACGCATTCATCAACATTTCCCAAAATCTCTCTCTCTCCTCTATACTTCTCTCTTCCCCAGGTGCATATACGCTTACTATAACCCACTTCTCACATCCAACCTTTATTTTACTCCACATAATCGTTGAATTAATACATTTACAGTCCCTCTTTTCCTGCCATAACTTATCCTTCAACATCATTGCTACTCCTTCTTTAGCTCTAACTCTATATTAGAAACCCCTGACCTAATCCCATTTATTCCTCTCCACTGAAACTCTCCCACCCCCTTCAGCTTTGTTTCACTTAAAGCCAGGACATCCAGCTCCTTCTCATTCATAACATCCACAATCATCTCTTTCTTATCATTTGCACAACATCCACGCACATTCAGACTTCCCACTTTGACAATTTTCTTATTATTATTCTTTTTAGTAATTATTACAGCAAAAGGGGTTACTAGCCCATTGTTCCCGGCATTTTAGTTGACTTTTACAACACGCATGCTTACAGAGGAAAGATTCTTATTCCACTTCCCCATGGATATGAAAGGAAAAGTAATAAGAACAAGAACTAAGATAAAATCAAGGAAAACTCAGGTGAGTGTGTATAAATAAACGTGTACATGTATGTGTAGTGTGACCTAAGTGTAAGTAGAAGTAGCAAGACATACCTGTAATATTGCATATTTATGAGACAGACAAAAGACAACAGCAATCCTACCATCATGTAAAACAATCACAGGCTTTCGTTTTATACTCACTTGGCAGGACGGTAGTACCTCCCTGGGCGGTTGCTGTCTACCAACCTAACTACTGCAATATATATATAATATATATATATATATATATATATATATATATATATATATATATATATATATATATATATATATATAATATATATATATATATATATATTTATATATATATATATATATAATATATATATATATATATAAATATATATATATTTATATATATATAATATATAAATATATATATATAATATATATATATATATATATATATATATATATATATATATATATATATATGCAAAACAACCACTGTGAAAGAGTAGTGAAATTCCAAGCGCTTTCGTGACTACTCACATTGTCAAGGAACTATGAAAGTAATACAACAAAGGAAGGGATACAAAGGGTCTAGACCACTCCTTACAATCATAACCCACAACAAAGATACACCTGACGTGCGACGATACCCGACTCATAAGAAGAGAGGAACACTGCAGTAGGTCCTCTGGCCCAACTAGACAGATCCTCACGACGTCCCACTAACAAAATATTCTACCCAAGAATTAAGATTTATAGTTTGTCCAATGTATTATTAAATTCTTCCCAAATTCTATTAACTATAAATGAATCTAATTTATGTAAACCAAAGGAAATAGTCATAATATTTTCAAAACTGCTTTTTATGAAACAAGATTCAGTTATATTCCTGTCGACCATGGACTTGCTTGATACAACTTTCTCAACTTTGTGAAAATCAATTGGATGGTTAAAATCTCTCACGTGAATAAATAGAGCATTGAAATCTTGTCCAGTTCTAATGCTATATATTTATGTTGTTTTAATCTAAGTTCGAGACTTTTACCAGTTTGACCTTAATAAACTTTATCGCAAATTTTACAAGGAATCTTATAGACTCATCCGTCAACTTTTTGGGGGGAATTCTTAATCAAAAGCTTTTTTTACTGTTTCAAGATTTTTAAATACAACTTTAATATTAAGAGTCTTAAGAAGAGAAGGTATATCAACCAAGTTTTCATGGTAAGGGAGAACCAACATAGTTTTAGTTGAATAAGATTGGTTGTCCCATTTTTGGGTTGTAAAAAGTATTTCTAGCAATTTTAAATGATTTATCAATTACATTTCTTGGGCATTTCAGATCATTAGCTATTTCATAAAATTTTGGATATTTCTTCATCAATGAACTCTAGACTACAAATACGCAAAGCTCTCAAAAACATTTCACTACTCTTTCACAGCGGTTGTTTTGCGATATTTAATATATATATAATTATATATATAATATATATATATATATATATATATATATAATATATATATATATATAAATATATATATATAATGGAGCCCTTTGATTGAACTTTTTATAGAAAGAGGTTTAGTTATAGGTAAACATATTTTAGGAAAAGAGGATAAATAAGTATACAAGATATGATGTAGGGCGAAATGACAGTAGTTTGTTGGATTATGTATTGGTAGACAAAAGACTGTTGAGTAGACTCAGGATGTACATTTTTATAGAGGGGCCACAGATATATCAATCACTTTTAGTTGTAGCTACACTGAGAGTAAAAGGTAGAGGGGATACAAGGAGAATAGAAGCATCAGGGAAGAGAGAGGTGAAGATTTATAAACTAAAAGAGGGGGCAGTTAGGGTAAGATATAAACAGCTATTGGAGGATAAATGGGCTAATGGGGGCATGGGCAGTGGGGTCGAAGAAGTATGGGGTAGGTTTAAAAATGTGGTGTTGGAGTGTTCAGCGAAGTTTGTGGTTACAGAAAGTGGGTGCAGGAGGGAAGAGGAGCGATTGGTGGAATGATGATGTAAAGAGAGTAGTAAGGGAGAAAAGTTAGCATATGAGAAGTTTTTACAAAGTAGAAGTGATGCAAGGAGGGAAGAGTATATGGAGAAAAAGAGAGAGGTTAAGAGAGTCGTGAAGCAATGTAAAAAGAGAGCAAATGAGAGAGTGGGTGAGATGTTATCAACAAATTTTGTTGAAAATAAGAAAAAGTTTTGGAGTGAGATTAACAAGTTAAGGAAGCCTAGAGAACAAATGGATTTGTCATTTAAAAATAGGAGAGGAGAGTTTTAAATAGAGAGTTAGAGGTATTGGGAAGATGGAGGGAATATTTGAGGAATTGTTAAATGTTGATGAAGATAGGGAAGCTGTGATTTCGCGTATAGGTCAAGGAGGAATAACATCTTGTAGGAGTGAGGAAGAGCCAGTTGTGAGTGTGGGGGAAGTTCGTGAGGCAGTAGGTAAAATGAAAGGGGGTAAGGCAGCCGGGATTGAGGGGATAAAGATAGAAATGTTGAAAGCAGGTGGGGATATAGTTTTGGAGTGGTTTGTGCAATTATTTAAATAAATGATGGAAGAGGGTAAGGTATCAAGGGATTGGCAGAGAGCATGCATGGTCCTTTGTATAAAGGAAAAGGGGGACAAAAGAGAGTGCAAAAATTATAGGGGAAAAGTTTGATGAGTGTACCAGGTAAAGTGTATGGTAGATTTTATTATTGAAAGAATTAAGAGTAAGACGGAGAATAGGATAGCAGATGAACAAGGAGGCTTTAGGAAAGGTAGGGGTGTTTTGACCAGGTTTTTACAGTGAAACACATAAGTGAACAGTATTTAGATAAGGGCTAAAGAGGCCCTTTGTGGCATTTATGGATTTGGAAAAGGCGTATGACGGGGGGGATAGGGGGCAATGTGCAGATGTTGCAGGTGTAGGTGTAGGAGGTACGTTACTGAAAGCAGTAAAGAGTTTTTACGAGGATAGTGAGGCTCAAGTTAGAGTGTGTAGGAAAGAGGGAAATTATTTCCCAGCAAAAGTAGGCCTTAGACAAGGATGTTGATGTCACCGGGGTTTTGTCTAATATATTTATAGATGGGTTGAAGAGAAGTAAATGCGAGGGTCTTGGCAAGAGGCTTTGGAGTTAAAAAAGATAAAGAATCACCACATAAAGTGGAGTTGTCACAGTTTGCTCTTTGCTGATAAACACTGTGCCTTTGGAGATTCTGAAGAGAAGTTGCAGGATTGGTGATGAATTTGGTAGGGTATGCAAAAGAAGAAAATTAAAAGTGAATACAGGGAAGAGTAAGGTTATGAGGATAACAAAAAGATTAGGTGATGAAAGATTGGATATCAGATTGGAGGGAGAGGGTATGGAGGAGGTGAATGTATTCAGATATTTGGGAGTGGACGTGTCAGCGGATGGGTCTATGAAAGATGAGGTGAATCACAAAACTGATGAGGGGAAAAGGGTGAGTGGCGCACTTAGGAGTCTGTGGAGACAAAGAACTTTGTCCTTGGAGGCAAAGAGAAAAATGTATGAGAGTATAGTTTTACCAACACTCTTATATGGGTGTGAAGCATGGGTGATGAATGCTGCAGCGAGGAGAAGGCTGAAGGCAGTGGAGATGTCATGTCTGAGGGCAATGTGTGGTGTGAATATAATGCAGAGAATTCGTAGTTTGGAAGTTAGGAGGAGGTGCGGGATTACAAAAACTGTTGTCCAGAGGGCTGAGGAAGGGTTGTTGAGGTGGTTCGGACACGTAGAGAGAATGGAGCGAAACAGAATGACTTCAAGAGTGTATCAGTCTGTAGTGGAAGGAATGCGGGGTAGGGGTCGGCCTAGGAAAGGTTGGAGGGAGGGGGTAAAGGAGGTTTTGTGTGCGAGGGGCTTGAACTTCCAGCAGGCATGCGTGAGCGTGTTTGATAGGAGTGACTGGAGACAAATGGTTTTTAATACTTGACGTGCTGTTGGAGTGTGAGCAAAGTAACATTTATGAAGGGGTTCAGGGAAACCGGCAGGCCGGACTTGAGTCCTGGAGATGGAAGTACAGTGCCTGCACTCTGAAGGAGGGGTGTTAATGTTGCAGTTTAAAAACTGTAGTGTAAAGCACCCTTCTGGCAAGACCCTGCCTTGGTGGGAATCGGCCAGTGTGATAATAAAAAAAAATAATTATATATATATATATATATATATAAACACTATTATATATATATATATATATATATATATATATATATATATATATATATATATATATATATATATATAATATATGTATATAATATATATATATATATATATATATATAATATATATATTTATATATATATATTATATATATATATATATATATATATATATATATATATATATATATATATATATATATATATATATATATATATATATATATATATATGTAGTGCCGAATAGGCAGAACTTGTGTATGCAATAATCAGAAAAAGTGCGTTATTTCAACAACTCGCACTCCCAACAAATCACACACATCCTTAGCAACTGTCAACCCCAATGAGGCGACCCCGTTTCAGTAGCATACAACATCTCTATCCCACCCCTCCTTCCTGATTTACAAGTCTAATAAAACCCCTAACGTAAGTTCTCTGCATCCCACTGGAAAATCGCTTTCCCACCTCCGCCCATAAATATCCCAGTTTCGACACAACGTTTTATTAAACGTAACCGCTAATACCCGCCGCTTCACCTCGCTAACCCCTTTCCCCCGCATTCCCCACGATATGTAAATATAATCTACCATGAAGTACCCCACAGCCCTAATAATACTCTCATCCATATCCCCCACGTCAAAACTTAATGCCCGCAGAACAGAAATGCCTTTACCCCCTATCCTATGCAGCACCCTGCTCAACCATTCCCTGACGCTTCCCATCCCCTCACAAAAATACACCACGTGGAACGCCGAATCCTCCCCTCCACAATTCCACAGACCCCCTCCCCCTCAACCACCCGTCTATCCTGTAAAACCACACCCGACGGTAAAATCCCATACAAAAAACGATACATCACCTCACGCCCACGGGGTTGTAACCTCAACCTACTTAACCTACCCCATATACTTCCCCAGTCATACATGGGGAAAATCTCCTCCACCGGTGCCACTACCCTCCCCACTAACATCCTACATAGCCTACCTATTTTTACCTTCTCCAGATCCCGAGCCAACACCAGAGCCCTCAAAACAGTTTCACACTCACGCAAGTCTACCCCAGTATACATATGTTTCAACCTACCGTGTATCCTGACCAAACCCCCCCCCCCACACCTTCCCTCATCACCTCCCTCTTAATGAAAATACATTTAACCCTCCGCTTGAAATCCATCAAACCCAACCTCCCCTGACGCACAGGTAACATTACCACATCCCTTTTAAGCCAATCACAGCCCGAACCCCACAAGAATTTAAAAACCCTTCAAAGTATGTTCGCAATTGCCATCCCAGTTAAAGGGAACACGGCTGCCACGTGCCAAACATTACTATACAATAAGACGTTAATAACAATGGCACGCTGCACAAGGGTCAAATGATAAGGCCGCAATGCTCCCAAGCGGCCCAGAAGCTTGTCTACCAACCTAACCGAGTTTTCCACACGTGCAACATCCAGATCATCTGCATAGATAAAACCACAAATTTTTAACGAAGTCACCCACCTCGTCACGACTGCACTACCCCACTCAACCCTCCCCACCCAAGATCATAACCCCATGACCATGGACTTCTCTGAATTCACTCTCATACCAGTTGCACGTGCGAACATGTTGACTACACCATCTAAGGCGTCCATTGACATCCCCTCCCTAACCAGAACAGTAGTATCATCTACATACCCTATTAGAACTGGCCAAACCCTCCCAACTCCACTCCCTTCTCCCTCACTAATGCTCATTTGCTGCTCCACCATTCTATAAAAGGGGTCCTGTATGCACACAAACAAAAGCTGTGACATAGGACACCCATGTCGAAGTCCCCTACTCATTACAATCCTCCCCCCCCAATCTTCCATTAATCTGTACCCTCGCCGTTGCCCCATGATATAACGCATCTACCCATCACACTATTTCTTCCCCAAAACCCTGTCCCCTAAGGATAGCTCTCAATGCTTCTCGCTCCACTCTATCATATGCTCCTTGCCAGTCTAGTGCAACCAAGCCCCCTCCCCTTCCCTCCCTTTTTTTCCACAAAATCCCATAGTAACCCATACCCCTCCACCATAGACCTCCCTGGCAACCCAAAATGAGTTCTCGATATGACCCGCCCTACTACGCACTTAAACCTATTTTCTAAAATCTTAGCAAACAACTTATAATCTGTGCATAACAACGATATTGCCCGGTAGTCCCTAAGGGTATGCTGCCCCTTACCCTTCGGTACTAAGACTACTACAGCCGTTGCCTGCTTTTCGCCCAAGTTGCCCCTCTCCTTCATCAAATTTAATAACCTTACCAAAAACCCCCTCATTGGCTCCCAATGCTGTTGATAAAACTCTGCCGGTAGTCCATTGATTCCCGGCGCTTTGCCCTTTCGCATTTCACTTAAAGCCCTCCATATTTCCTCTTCAGTTATTTCCCCACACATCTTCCACCCAGTGGAAGATGTGTGATGAGGCAGAGTAGGGCACTCACTCCCTCCCAGGACAAGTTACTATACACCAGAATGCTCTGTGCACCTGTTACTATACACCACTAAGCTCTGTGCACAGCCCCCACTATAAACGACACACCGCTACACACTACACATGCTATGCGCATACCATGCACGTACTACGCATTATACGCTATATACACTATACACACGGTGAACAAACACTCCATTATTGTAACACGAGCACAAGGTGTATGCGCGCCTGTTTGGGGAAGGAGGAAGGTGGGGGACACAGTTTTACCCCTCAACCTCTGCCTCTTCCTCATCCATGAGGCCTCCCCTCACCAACCTCTCCTACCCATGGTGACCGTTATGTTCCCTCACTGAATTCACATACACAACACTTTTCTTGATTCTGAAGGAAGAGACGAAATGCAGAGTCTTCTGGCCCTTTCCAACACGAGCAGCAGATAATCACACACCAACCTGTTGATGATAATCCTGGTAGGTGTCCTTGATTGGACGATATTGTGCCAAAATCACAGAGCAGGTGCCCACAGCCTCTCTCTGGCAGAGGTGCCATATATATATATATATATATATATATATATATATATATATATATATATATTATATATATATATATATATATATATATATATATATATATATATATACATATATATATATATATATATATATATATATATATATATATATATATATATATATATATATATATATATGTGTATATATACATATATATATATATTTTTTTTATAGGAAAGTACCACCTGGAATGGGGACCCTCATCCTCAGAGAAGACAATAAATGTACCTCAGAGAAAACTCAAGGTTCTCCCCAGAGCTGTGTGAATATTTTCTTCTCCTACCACCCCCTATATATTTTTTATTCTATGTGAACATTTATTAATAAACAAAATACATTTACAGAAAAAAAACACAAACATGAATACAATGGCACAATGTATCAAAGATCATGAATTTCCTCCAGCTCCTCCGAGGCTGGACGTGAGCCAAGTATGCAGCAAGCATTTCCCCTCTGGATGGCGATGCTGAGGCGCTGGAACATGAAAGTGGCTGCCCTTGGGTCCCTGGTGGTGTCGATGAGTCTGGAACCCAATTCTTTAAGGAAACGTGTGGCATTTTTTCCCCATGATCCCAAGGTCTCTGATCCCACTGGGACAAATTGATACTGTTGGCTAATGTCCCTGTACTTGCTGATCTTGTACTCCTCCCTGTGGTTAGCAGCTCCTCCCTGTCGCCCCACACTGTGATGGATATAGGTGTCAGCCAGTGTGGACACACAGGTATAGTCCCATGCTATGAGCTTGCCATTCTTCCAAGGATAGATGGTGATCCCATCGGGGCAGTTTGCTGGGTTGTGGGTATTGTTTGCTGCAAGTGATCGTGGCTCCCTCTCGGCAGGGCATCCAGCTGTAGCAAGGGTTCTCTTAATGATGTCGTTGACCTCATTGTGTCTTGCATGCCAGCCCTTGGTTTTGGAATAGTAAAGACCATGTAGACCGTATTGGTCTGCTTGCACTTCGCCGCAAATACACATATATTCTGTGTGAATTGGGGCAGCAAGGCGCAGAGCCACTGTAATACGGAGGGTCTCAGGGTCGAGTCGCATTCCCATTGCCGATATGGGAACTGTTTGGAGGAAGTCCCCGGAGTGAGATGCACTCTCAGCCTGGAGACGGGCAATCTCCCTATCTGATGTTGCAACCCTGAGCATGTTGGCAAGCACCTTTTCAGCAATTGGGCTATCCCAGCTTGACTGTTTGTGAGCCAGTGCTGCACTAGGGTTTGGTGCTGGAGCAGCAAGAGTCTCCCATTCGGTGATAGCACTGACATAGCTAGGGTCTTCTATTCCTGCTGAGTCACTGAGGGTGTCATGAAGAATTTGTCTTATCAACTCGTTTGATGCAATGGAAGAGGTTATTAAAGGTGGTAGAGCAATCTGGGAGGATCTGCGTACTCCTAGCCCTCCAAGCCTGACCGGACGTGAGGCTTGCAACCACAGTCCATCGTCAAGGGAAAGATTCAATACACTCTCTAGCATGGCCTTCAGTAGAGAGTCATATTCCTTGAGTTTTGGACTGCCAAATAGGCAGAACTTGCCATCTTGGCTTAAATAGCAACGCTCATCTTGACATATAGGACAAGCGAAAATTTGTGTATGCAATAATTTCGCCAAAATCATTCTGAACCTAACGAAAAAAATATATTTCACTGTGTTTGTTTAGTATTAAATTACTGTAAACAAATCTAAAATATATTTAGTTGGGTTAGGCTAAAATAAATTGTTCTTGCCATAATAAGGTTAGGTAAGTTTTCTAAGTTCCTTTTGGTGCAAAATTATAAATTTTTACATCAGCATTAATGAAAAAAGTATATCTTTAAACGTATAAGAGAAAATTTTAGAAAGGACTTAATTTTAAATGAGTTTTTGATATATATATATATATATATATATATATATATATATTATATATATATATATATATATATATATATATATATATATTATAATGAGGGCAAATTCCTAGGCCTATACCTTGACAACAACCTGAATTTCAGCACCCATATCCAACACATAACCAAAAAAGTATCCAAAACGGTTGGGATCCTCTCCAAGATACGATACTACGTGCCGCAAACTGCCCTTATCACACTATACCATTCACTTATATATCCATACCTCACCTATGCTATTTGTGCTTGGGGATCAACTGCAGCAACACATCTAAAGCCAATAATAACCCAACAAAAAGCTGCAGTAAGAATAATCACTAAATCCCATCCCTGGCAACACACCCCCCACTTTTCATAGATCTAAACTTACTCCCTGTTCAGTACATCCACACTTACTACTGTGCAATCTACATCTACAGGACCTTAAACTCCAATATCAACCTTGACATAAAACGCTTTCTTGATAGTTGTGACAGAACCCACAGGCATAACACCAGACACAAACATCTCTACGACATTCCCTGTGTCCGACTAAACCTTTACGAAAATTCAATGTATGTCAAAGGCCCTAAAATCTGGAACACCCTACCTGAGAACTCTAGAACTGCAGACACATTCATCACCTTCAAAGCTACCATTAGAAAAAATCTTATCTCCCTGATACACCCCATCAACTAACTACACGAATACCACCTGGTGGTTCACACTTTCACTCACCCATTTGACCAAAAACAGAAATATTAATCTCAATCTTAAAATAGTGAATCCTATGATACTCCAATACTGAAACTATGTACTGTGCCAAAACAGAAGCATTCACATTGCTAAACTCACAAACTAGTATTTAGTCACTTAGCCATAATACCAACTTACCTCATAATTTGTAATATTTTAAAATAAAGAATTAAACTAAGTCTGCCCGAAATGCCTAGCCATGCTAGGCGTTCTAGTGGTACACTCTGTAATCATTATTTAACTACATGTAAACCACACAACAACCAAATTCTGTAAATTCAACACTCTAATCTTCATAGAGAATAAACTTTGAATTTGAATTTGAATTTGAATATATATATATGTCGTGCCGAATAGGCAGAACTTGCGATCTTGGCTTATAGGACAAGCAAAAATTTGTGTATGTAATAATTTCGCCAAAATCATTCTGAACCTAAGGAAAAAAATATATTTCACTGTGTTTGTTTAGTGTTAAATTACTGTAAACAAATCTAAAACATATAAAGTTGGGATAGGCTAAAATAAATTGCTCTTGTTATAATAAGGTTAGGTAAGTTTTCTAAGATTCTTTTGGAGCAAAATTAAAATTTTTTACATTAACATTATTGAAAAAAATATATCTGTAAACGCATTAGAGAAAATTTCAGAAAGGACTTAATTTTAAATGAGTTCTTGCTAATTGACCAGTTTTACATATTCGGCACGATATATATATATGTATATATATATATATATATATATATATATATATATATATATATATATATATATATATATATATATATATATATATATATACATATATATATATATATATATATATATTATATATATATATATATGTCGTGCCGAATAGGCAGAACTTGCGATCTTGGCTTAAATATCAACGCTCATCTTGCCATATAGGACAAGTGAAAATTTGTGTATGCAATAATTTCGTGAAAATCATTCTGAACCTAACGAAAAAAATATATTTCAAAGTGTTCCTTTAGTATTAAATTATTGTAAACAAATCTAAAATATATTTAGTTGGGTTAGGCTAAAATAAATTGCTCTTGTTATAATAAGGTTAGGTAAGTTTTCTAAGTTCCTTTTGGTGCAAAATTATAAATTTTTACATTAACATTAATGAAAAAATATATCTTTAAACGTATAAGAGAAAATTTTAGAAAGGACTAAATTTTAAATGAGTTTTTGCTAATTGACCAGTTTTACATATTCGGCACGACATATATATATATATATATATATATATATATATATATATATATATATATATATATAATATATATATTAATGTATATATATATATAATATATATATATATATATATATTATAATATATATATATATATATATATATATATATATATATATAATATATATATATATATATATATATATATATATACATATATATATATATATGATTTTGGCGAAATTATTGCATACACAAATTTTCACTTGTCCTATATGGCAAGATGAACGTTGCTATTTAAGCCAAGATCGCAAGTTCTGCCTATTCGGCACGACATATATATATATATATATATATATATATATATAATATATATATATATATATATATATATATATTAATATATATATATATATATATGCATATGTAATAAAATACAGTAAACAGGTGATATCACAATATGCAAAACAACGATTGTGAAAAAAATAGTAAAATTTCAAGCGATTTCGTGACTTCTCACATTATCAAGGAACTTCAAAAAATAAAACATCAACAGGAAGGCATTTAATGGGGCAAGACTACACCTCACAATCATGTCACAACAACAAGACTACACCTTACAGTCACGTGACAGCACCCAACCTTGTGAAACACACCTGATACTCTACCCAAGCATTAAGATTTTTCACTTGTCTACTGCATCAATAAATTATAAATGAGTCCAATTTATATAAACCACAAGAAAAATTCATATTATTTTCAAACCCGCTTTTTATGAAACATGATTCAATTACATTCCTGTCGACCATGAACTTGCTTGATACAACTTTCTCATCCTTTTCAAAATCAATTGAATGGTAAAATCTCTCACATGAATAAACAGAGAATTAGAATCTTGTCCAGTTCTAATACTATATTTATGTTGTTTTCATCTTAGAGACACATCCGTCAGCATTTTGGGGGGATATTTTTATCAAAAGTTTTTTTTTTATTGATCAAGATTTTTAAATAAAACTCTGATATGTTTATGTCCTCTTTCTCAATCTTCTGTCTTTGTTTGTTTTCTGTATTGATAAAGACAAGGGTTGGCGGAACATCTTCTATATAAAGATGTCCAGATGTTAGAACATAAGAAAGAAGGAATACTGCAGCAGGCCTACTGGCCCATACATGACAGGTCAATCCCAAACCCAATAAAAATGTTCACCCAACCCATTATCAATGCTAACCAAAGAATATGCTTTGATAACCCTATTAACTCAAGTGCAAGTCCCACTCAACTCCAACCCCCTCTCACTCATGTATATATCTATCCTAAATTTAAATCTACCCAAGCTTTTAGGTTCAATGTTCCTAATAGATAGAATGTTTTACACATTCACTACACGTTTGTGTAATTTTTCAACTTATCGGTATTGTGTACCGGCGATGTTATAATACTTGTCATACCATCAACACCATTGGACTACTGATGACTTCCTCTGGCACAACTCTTAGGCATACACGACTTACACTGGAGTGTTCCGCTTTCACTGACAATGCCTTTCATCTGCCGCATCTCTTCTGACTCCGCCTGTGCTTCATATTCATCCACACTACGGCACTGAACACCTGTTGCTTGGCTGAAGAACTGATTATCTCATTTTATATTGTCTATTGTATATTATTCTGTAAGGCTAAAGGACTCATAACCTTCTTATCTTACTTTTTTTCCTTGTAGTGTATTGATAATGCCACTGGTTGGCGAAATGTCTACAAAATAAAAATTCCCAGGTGTACATTTAAATCTAAATCTACAACTTGTCAGTAATGAATAACATTAATGCTATGATACTTGTTCTGTAGTGACATTCTTCGAAATTTTTCAGTGTTTTTCATAAATTTTCACCTCAACAGCCGTAATTGCATTATATATGCAACTCATTAAAATTTAGACGAATTACTGTTTTATCTCTCAACTATGTGAGTACCTTCGACAGCATTTATTTATCTGGTCATGGGGTAGAAGTGTTTAAAAAAAGGAGAGACTAATGATAAATCTACTAGTTTTGATCCAGTGATGAATAAATGCTGAAACAAATATCTGACAACCCATCTTCTGTTGAATACTGCACACGTAGATGAGTAAGACATAAGAACATAAGAACATAAGAACGAAGGAACACTGCAGAAGGCCTACTGGCCCATGCAAGGCAGGTCCAAGTCTCCTACCGGCTTAAGCCAATGCACCCAACCTAGTCAGGTCAGGTCACATTGATTTAAAGGGGAGGAACACGGCAACCGACCTGGTAGCACAAGCTATCAGGTCTAACTCACACCCACCCACATCTACTCATGTATTTATCCAACCTATTTTTAAAGCTAACAACGTTCTGGCCTCTATAACGGTATTTGGGAGTTTGTTCCACTCATCCACAACTCTATTACCAAACCAGTACTTTCCTATACCCTTTTCCTGAATCTGAATTTTTCCAACTTAAAACCATTGCTGCGAGTCCTGTCTAGGCTAGATATTTTCAGCACACTATTTACATCCCCTTTATTTATTCCTGTCTTCCATTTATACACCTCAATCATATCCCCCCTAATTCTACGTCTTTCTAGAGAGTGCAGTTTCAGGGCCCTTAGTCTATCCTAAATGGGGAAAGGTTTCTGATACATGGGATCAACTTTGTCATCCTCCTTTGTACATTTTCCAGAGAATTTATATCCATTCTGTAATACTGTAAATCGGTTAGGTATTTTTAATGTCTTAAAGTTTCTCTTACAGAGCAGGCTTCTTCAGTCGAAAGCAGAGAAGGCAGCTTCTCTCTATTTGACTGAAGAAGCCTATTCTGCAAGCGACGCATTTCGATGGTAAATATACCTAACTATTGCACTTGTGTCTCACTCATCTACGTGTCGATATTATACCAATTTTATAATTATAACAACATACGGGAGGTTTTCTCATCTGCTTGAGAAACTCCATTTCTTTCGATTTCTGCTTATGATCTTTTCACGAAAGTAATACCTACATACAAATTTCTTTTTAATTTTATACCATGAATTAGTGAGTGAGTCCTGTTAAATAATTCATTTACCTAAACGTTTATACATATTTTCAGTAATTAAGTGGAAAATAATATGTAATTTTCAGTATAGTGAAAAACTGATAAGTATCACTTGAGTCGTTATTAATTAACATTTTAGCATCGTCTAAGTAAGTTAAAGGGGCTCGTAATCAACTCTTGATTTGTAGAGGCATTTGTCGCATATCATATTTTTTTGTTACCTACCCAACAGCACAAAAATCTTGTTATATTCATTCAAACCTTTGTAGCTCATTGAATTCTCTGGATTTTATAGATTTGGAGACAAATTTCAATATTTCAAGATGCCTAGATGCATCACTGCTGGCAATATCGTCACTCCATCCAAACATTCTGTTATTTCGTATTAATATTCGTTATTTTTTTAGCTACACATTTTCTTCACATAGCAACATTTCCTCCATATCAAGATTATCACTGTACTTTTATGCTTATTTAAAAAAAATTCTAGATCTTTATTTGATGTTTCCAATGTTTAGTCCACGGAATCGACAATGTGGCACATCATCTGGGTTACTGACCTAATCATAACATAGGTGTGATTTATAGGCCCCAAATCTTGATAGGGAGTACAGTAAGCTGCTATGGGACGAAATTCATAAGGCATCTAGACATGAAAATGTCGTGTTAATGGGAGAATTTAACTTTAGACAAATTGATTGGAACATTATGATAGAAAATCTTGAGTCTAGTGACTTTCCTGTAACGATTCAGGATTGCTTTTCAAAAGAGTATATAACAGAACCAACTAGAGGAAACAGTCTGCTTGATTTGGTTCTTACCAACAAGAATCACGTTGTAATAAAGTTGGTAGAATTACCGAGAATATGTAAAGTAAAAGGACACAAGTGCAACTAATGAGACATTTATTGTGGCAACGTTTCGCTCTCCAGGAGCTTTATCAAGCCATTACCATTAATGGCTTGATAAAGCTCCTGGAGAGCGAAACGTTGCCACAATAAATGTCTCATTAGTTGCACTTGTGTCCTTTTACTTTACAAGAATCACGTTGCGTAATTTTATAAATGTGTTGGATAAATGCATGAGTAGGTGTGGGTGGGTGTGAATTGAACCCGACTAGTCTGGTGCCGCGCTCCTTCCTTAAGTGGATGTGACCTGACCTCACTAGGTGGGTCATTGGTTTAAGCCGAGAGGTGACTTGGAGCTGCCTCGCATGGGCCAGTAGACCTACTGCAGTGTTCCTTCATTCTTATGTTCTTATGTCTACAGAGCATTATTGTTTTTTATTGATTTACATTTTCAATTTCATATTTTCTTTTTGCATCAATTATTTCCTGCATTCTCACTACCAGGAACATTGTGTTATTTGTTGGGAGTTGATGGGGAAGTTGCTGCTTGAACGCTGGTTCTTCATATAATGTTATTTTAAAAAATATTTATACATTTCTAATTATATTAATTGACTTGGCTAATATTGCGAATAAGTAGATATGCAATTGTTAAAAGGAAGTTGCACCTGTTAAGATAAACTTCTCAGAGGGACAATCAATGCCCTTGAGAGGCCATTTACAATGCGAACTTAACTACATCGTTGAACGATTTCTGTTCTGAATGGTTTTTATACCCAACATTTTTTGGTTTGCTCGCATTTCCACATTTATGAGGAAATGCAGAGATGAGCAAAAAATTTTTTACCACATCATTTCCACGCAATTACTGTCAATCTTTAAAGGCATATATATAACTAGAAAAAAAAGACGAGTGTTACATACCAGTATACACCAAAGTGGAGAACTTGGGCCGTTCAGCTTGTGGCACCCAGGAAGCCAGCATGAAGTTCATTGCTGGAAAAGTTACACCCTTGAAGAGACAAATATTTTAAATTAATAGAATACAACACCGGGAAGTTGATGAATAAGCCACATGTGCAACACTTGGGTATCTACAGTGTCGAAACGTTCAGCCATCACAGCAGCCTTCTTCAGACAAAAATGCCTATAGAAACCTTCTCTGCAGGCAAAAATTTTGACAATTAAAATAGTCATGTGTTGCATATGTGTCTTATTCTTCAGATAAAAATTTATTCAGTACACAGCTGAAATTAAAACAATATAAGGTATGAACAATAATGGTTAAAAGACAAGATTTAAAGTTTAAATTAAGAATTTTAGCAATATTATTAGTAATATTTTAGAGAAATTATTAGTAATATTAGTCTGATCAGCTGTACACTGAGAGAGTCTTACCTCCGTGAACCCCTCTAAGATTCTGATAATAATGAAGAGTGTGGTGGAGGCCCTGGCACATACGGGAGAGAGGAGTGTGAGGATGGCGGTGAGAAAGATGCCTGTGCCAAACACAATCTTTCCGCCCAAGTACTCCGCCATCCGCCCTCCCACAAAATTAGTCAAGGTGTATCCATAGAAGAACGAAGCCAGGATGAGGCCGCGAGTACTGTCGTCCCAGTCGAACTCCCCCATTCTGCGGATGAGTTCTTCCCCATACCTTGTCTCTATAATCAAGCATACAAATTTATAAATTTTTAAACATTGTGCTTAATATATCAAGGAGGTATTTATTTTTTTTTTGTATTTTTACACGTAGTTTATTGGATATGGATATTATGTCCACTAATATAGAATTATTATTCCCCTGAAGGATAACTCTTAAACAAAGAGGCTGACCAGATCAGACTGAACAGGACTCTGTGAATACTTTGTGAGGATTTCAGTGTAGTGGAAGTGTTGTGCAGTTAGTGTGGAGGTTGATGAGTGGTGGTAGTGGGCCAAGATTATCATATATACAAACCTCAAAAACCCTTTAAATTTTAAACACATCTGCTTCCAGTACCATGAGCCATGCTTACCTGGAGGTTACCTGGAGGTTATTCCGGGGATCAACGCCCCCGCGGCCCGGTCCATGACCAGGCCTCCCGATGGATCAGGGCCTGATCAACTAGGCTGTTACTGCTGGCCGCACGCAGTCCAACGTACGGCCACAGCCCGGCTGACCCGGCACTGACTTCGGGTATCTGTCCAGCACTCCTCTTAAAGGGCAGCCAGGGGTTTATTGGCAATTCCTAATGCTTGATGGGAGGCTGTTTGAACAGTTTTGGGCCCCGGACACTTATGGTGTTTTTCCCTTAGTGTAGCAATGGCGCCCCTACTTTTTTTTGGGCGGCATTTGCATCGCCTGCCCAGTCTTTTACTTTCGTAGGGAGTGATTTCTGTGTGCAGATTTGGGACCATTCCCTCCAAGATTTTCCAAGTGTAGATTATGATATATCTCTCCCTCCTGCTTTCCAAACGAGTACAAGTCAAGTGCTTCCAAGCGTTCCCAGTATTTAAGGTGCTTGACAGAATTTTAACGTGCAGTAAAGGATCTCTGTACACTCTCTAGATCTGCGATTTCACCTGCTTTGAATGGAGATGTTAATTTACAGCAGTATTCCAGCCTAGAGAGAACAAGTGATTTGAAAAGGATCATCATGGGATTGCATCTCTCGTTTTGGAAGTTCTCATTATCCATCCTATCATTTTCTTTGCACGTGCGATCGTGGCACTGTTGTGACCCTTGAAAGTGAGATCCTCAACATTACTATTTCCCAGGCCCCTTACATTATTTTTCCGCTCTATTGTAGGGCCCGGGGTTTTGGGTTGTAAACTCTGTCTATTTTATTATCTCCTCCAGTTTTCCATAAGGGAGTAGTTGGAATTTTGTCCTCATTGAACATCATATTGTTTACCGTTGCCCACTGAAAACTTTGTTTATAACTTCTTGGGGGTTTTAACCGCGTCCTCAGCAGATGACAGCCTCATGCAGATCCTAGTATCATCCGCAAAGGATGATACGGTGCTGTGGTGTATATCTCTGTCTATGTCTGATATGAGGAAAAGGGAAATTTAAGATGGGGGCGAGTACTGTGCCTTGTGGAACAGAGCTCTTCACTATGGCAGCCTCCGATTTAACTCTGTTGACCACTACCTTTGTGTTCGATTTTTTAGGAAGTTGAAGATCCATCTCCCCACTTTCCCAGTTATTCTTTTAGCACGTAAATTTTATGGCTATTACGCCATGGTCGCATTTGTCAAATGCTTTTGCAAAGTCTGTGTATATTACATCTGCATTCTGATTATCTTCCAGTGCATCCAAGGCCATGTCATAGCGATCCGTAGTTGTGAGAGGCAGGAGCGACCTGCCCTGAAACCATGTTGCCCTGGATTGTGCAGATTTTGGAAAACCAGGTGATTTGCAATCCTGCTTCTTAGCACTCTTTCAAAGATTTTTATGATGGGGGACGTCAGAGCTATTGGTCTATAGGGTTCTTAGCTAATGCTTTTCTGCCACCTTTATGGAGTGGGGATATATCCGTTGTTTTAAGTGACTGTGGAATTTAACCCATGTCCAAGCTCCTCCTCCATAATGAACTTAGGGCACGCGAGAGGGGTTTCTTGCAGTTCTTAAATGAAAACAGAGTTCCACGAGTCTGGGCCGGGCGAGGCATAGGCATGTTGTCAATGGCTTTTTCGAAATCTATCGGAGTTAGGGTAATGTCGGAAAATCTGGCATACATTTATGGAGTTTGAGGCTCATCAATGAAGAAATCATTTGTCGTCGATCCTCAGACCGATTTGTGGTTCACTAAACACAGAGTCGACTGGGATTTCAATATTTCACTAATTTCCTTGTTGTCATCTGTGTAAAGTCCCCTCCTGTCCCGAGTAAGGGCCCCATACTAGATGTGGTATTTGCCTTGTTTTTGGCATATGAAAAGAAATATTTTGAATTTCTTTCAAATTCACTAATAGCTTTAAGCTCCTCCTGCCTCTCCTGGTCTGTAAGAGTCATTTAGCTTAAGTTCGATAGTTTCCACTTCCCTGGTCAGCGCTTCCTTTCGTGTATCAGATATTCTAGCACTCCTGAGGAGCTCAGTGACTCTTCGTCGTCTTCTGCAGAGGGAGCGTCTTTTTCTCTCCAGTTTACTCCTGCTCTTCTTCTTTCTTAGGGGAATATGCCTAGAACATGCTTCGGCTACCAGGAAGTTGATTCTTTCAAGGCACTGGTTTGGATCCATGTCATTTAAGACATCTTCCCAACATGTTTCGTTTAGGACATGGTTTACCTGGTCCCAGTTGATGTTCTTGTTGTTGAAGTTGTATTTTGTGAAAACACCTTCACAGGTACATGCATTCTGCTGATCAGGACCCCTATGCATGTACGTCTGGACTTCGAAATGACTTAGAAATGAATACGTGTCGATGTATGAAATAATTAGAGACAAGTGTTGGGGAAATAGAGTGTAGTGTTGAGAATAGCGTGGAAGTGTGACCAGTCAGTTCCGCCAACCCCCTCATCACGGGGGAGGGAGAAGAGGCCAGACTGTAGGTGAAAATGAGGGAAAACACTGGATTTATGCAGTGCACATACCCACATCTGTCTTAATTAACGTGCATGGGAAACAAATAATGCTGTTTGTTGTAAGACAGTTTGATGCCCGGGTGTTGCGCATGTGTCTTAATTTCATCTTGTCGGCATTATATACCATTCTTGTACTACTACTACTACTACTATTACCACCACCTCTTCCTGCCTATATATAGCCGTCCTGCCCCACTTCTGGTTAGTGTGACTTTGTAAATGGTCCAAGTCGGACCGAAACGTCGTCGTAAGCTTCTTTCTTTTATGTGCGGGTTATTTGTGTAAGGTCATTGATATATATTATAAACAACAACGGACCCAAGACTGATCCCTGTGGAACACCACTTGTTACAGATCCCCACTCAGATTTAACCCCATATATGCACACTCTCTGCTTCCTATTAGTGAGCCATGACTCGATCCATGACAGCATTTTCCCCCCAGTGAAGCATTTAGTTCTCTTAGTTAGGATTGTGTGAAGCAGCCTTGATTCAAAAAATTCCATGTATAGATTACTAAGAACAGGTGAAAGAAGATTTCCCATTGCCATACCAAATTTCTGAGTGTAAAACTTATCATTAAATACAAATTTTGCATCAACAATGCAAAGTTTAATAAGTTAAATGATAGTAGGAACTGGCAATGGTAAATCATAATTAACAAGTTCTTCAGATAAGAAACTTAATAAATCATCAACTGGGAAATTTTGTAAACAAGGAAGTAACATCAAAACTAACCATGTTGAAATCATTTAAGTCAGTCAAGGAGCTTAATTTATCAACTAATCTATGTTGTTTTTAACATTAAAGTTAGAAATTTTACCAACAATAGGGCTCAAAATGTCGACAAGCCATTTGGATAATTTATACGAAACTGTCCTATGGAGCTAATAATTGGTTTGATTGGATTACCTGGTTTGTGTGGTTTTTATTTGCCATACATGTAAGGCAAAGATAGATTAGTGGAAGTAAATTATTTAATTAATTCATCTTGCCTTTCAGTAAAGTTTTATTGTTTTATTGAAATTTTGTTAACGGTTTCTAAGGGTTTCTTCCTTTAAATTAGAATAGGTTTCAGTATCATCTAAGAGATTATTAATTTTTTCTTGGTAATCATTTTCTTTCATAATTACTATTGCATTTATTTGATCTGCTTTGGTAAGGCGTAAATTTTTATTATTATTAAGTGTATCATAAGACTTTAAGAATCTTTGAGGACAATTGGGAATGTTTTGTTTTTTATTAGTGGGGTTTTCGGGGGGACCTGTCTAGTTGGGCCAGCGGACCTACTGCAGTGTTCCTCTTTTCTTATGAGTCGGGTATTGCAGTGCGTCAGGTGTTTCTTTGTTGTGGGATATGATTGTGAGGTGTGATCTAGACACTTCATATCCCTTCCTTTGTTGTATTAATTTCATAGTTCCTTACAATGTGAGTAGTCACGAATGCGCTTGGAATTTTTTATTTGGCTTAAATAGCAATGCACATCTTGCCATATAGGACAAGCGAATATTTGTGTATGCAATAATTTCGCCGAAATCATTCTGATGCTAACGAAAAGAATGTATTTCACTGTGTTTGTTTAGTATTAAATTATTGCAAACAAATCTAAAATATATTCAATTGGGTTAGGCTAAAATAAATTGTGCTTGTTATAATAAGGTTAGGTAAGTTTTCTAAGATTCTTTTGGAGTAAAATTATTAATTTTTATATTAACATTAACAAGAAAAATATATCTTTAATCGTATAAGAGAAAATTTTTAAATGAGTTCTTGCTAATTGACCAGTTTTACATATTCAGCACGACATATATATATATTTTATATATTTATATATATATATATATATTATTATAAATATATATATATATATATATATATATTTTAATAAATATATATATATATATATATATATATATATTTTCGTGCCGAATAGATAAAACTTCCGATTTTACCTTAAATGGCAACGGTGTTCTTGCCGAATAAGGCAAGCGGAAATTTATGAATGCAATAATTTTGCAAAAATCATTCTGAATCTAATGAAAAAGATATATTTCACTGTTTATTATTAAATTATAGAAAACTTGTCAAAAATTTATTTTGCTTGATTAGGATAAATTAAACTGTACTTTTTATGATAAGGTTAAGTAAGTTTTCTAAGGTTCTTTTGTTACAAAATTATTAATTTTCATAGTGACATTAATGAAAAAAAATTTCTTTAAACGTATAAGAGAAAATTTTAGAAAGTGCTTAATATTAAATGAGTTCTTGCTAATTGACCAGTTTTACCTATTCGGCACGAAATATATATTAATTTAATTAACTTAATTCGCATTCTGGTAAGCAACATTGGTTTACTCACATAGTTTCCGGAGTCGTTATCATCGTAATCGTCTGGTACTGGGCACCCATCGTTATCGGATGTATTGTTGTAGTGTGCAGTGTTGTTTTCTTTCACCATAGCAACAATAGCAACGGAGAGGTTGACCCGCATGGCGTACACCAGAGACAGTCCCAGAAACCCCAGTAGTGCCAAAGTGTGGCGACAACCCCACAACTCCTTCGGCCCTGAGAAGAAGTACAAGGATAAAATGTGGTGTTGGAAAAGTTCAGTGTAATATGTTAGTGAATTTTCGATACATAATTCATCAGTGCACGAAGGAAATAACTGGCGTATGTTGGCGACATTATTAATCCCAAGACCTCTCTCTTGTTGAACTTTTTGTTCTCGTGTTCTTGGTGCTGTTGTTAGACTTCTCACTCAAAGAAAAATGTTTTCGAATACTCTTGTCATAAGTTGACCGATTCACTAGTACTCGTAGGTCCACTGTACTCACCTATTTGTGGTTGTAGGGGTCGAGACTCAGCTCATGGCCCCGCCTCTTCTCTGACCGCTACTGGGTCCTCACTCTCCCTGCTCAATGAGCTTTATCATACCTCGTCTTGAAACTATGTATTGTTCCTGCCTCCACTAGATCACTAGTCAGACTGTTTCACTTCCTAACAACTCTGTGGCTGAAGAAATACTTCCTAACATCCCTATGACTCATTTGAGTCTTCAGCTTTCAATTGTGACTCCTTGTTTCTGTGTCCAGTCTCTGAAACATCCTGTCTCTGTCACCTTATCAATTCCAGGCAGTATTTTGTAGGTCGTTATCATGTCACCACTGACCCTCCTGTCCTCCAGTGTCGTCAGACCGATTTCCCTTAACCTTTCTTCGTAGGACAGTCCCCTTAGCTCTTGAACTAGCCTTGTTGCAAACCTTTGCACTTTCTCCAATTTCTTGACGTGCTTGACCCGGTGTGGGTTCCAAACTGGTGCTGCGTACTCCAGCATGGGCCTGACGTACACAGTGTAAAGAGTCATGAATAATTCCTTACGGATGTATCGGAACGTTATTCTCAGGTTTGCCAGGCGCCCATATGCCGCAGCAGTTATTTGGTTAATGTGTGCTTCCTGGGGCATGCTCTGTATTGTACTCACCCCAAGATCTTTCTCCTTGAGAAAGATTTGCAGTTTTTGGCAGCCTAGCCTATACTCTGTCTGCAGTCTTCTTTGCCCTTCCCCGATCTTCATGACTTTGCATTTGGCAGGGTTAAATTCTAGGAGCCCGTTGCTCGACCACGCATCCAACTTGTCCAGGTCTCTTTGTAGACCTGTCTGGTCCTCATCTGATTTAATTTTCCTCATTAACTTCACATCATCTGCAAATAAAGACACTTCTGAGTCTATCCCTTCCGTCATATCATTCACATATACCAAGAATAGCGCTGATTCTAGTAGTGACCCGTGACCCCTGTTGGACCCCACTCGTCTCAGGCGCCCACCGTAATACCTTATCGTGTACCATGACTTGCTGTTCCCTCCCTGTCAGGTATTCCCTGATCCATTGCAGTACCTGATCCTCTAGTTTCTGCACTAATCTCTTGTTAGGAACTGTGTCGAAGGCTTTCTTGCAGTCCAAGAAAATGCAATCGACCCACCCCTCCCTCTCATGTCTTATTTCAGTTACCTTTTCATAAAACTCAAATAGGTTTGTGACACAGGATTTGCCTTCCATGAATCCGTGCTTGCTGCCGTTTATAACCTTGCTCTGTTCCATGTGATTCCCCACTTTCCTCTTAATAATCTTCTCCATGACTTTGCATACTATACACGTCAGTGACACTGGTCTATAGTTTAGTTCTTCGTTTCTGTCCCCTTTCTTAAAGATGGGAATCACATATGCCGTGTTCCATACCTCAGGTAGTTGCCCAGTTTCAGGGGATGTGTTGACGATTGTGGTTAGTGGCACACACAGTGTCTCTGCTCCCTCTCTAAGGACCCACGGAGAGATGTCTGGTCCCACCTCCTTTGAGGTATCAAGGTCAATTATAAAGCTCCTTCACTTCCTCCTCGGTTGTGTGTATTTCATCCAACACTTGTTGGTATATCCCTTGTTGGTGTACCCCTCTGTTATGTCTTTCCAGCGTCCCTTCTGCTTCCACTGTAAATACTTTCCTGAAAACTCGTGTTGAGCTCTTCACATACTTCTTGATCGTTTCTTGTAAGCTCCCCGCCTTCTTTCCCCAGCCTCATTGCCTGGTCCTTGACTGTTGTCGTCCTCCTGATGTAGCTGTAAAGTAGTTTCAGGTCAGACTTGACTTTCGATGCTATGTCGTTTTCGTACTGCCGTACTGTGCATAATCGTTTCTGGCTCGTTGACTAATCTCTTTAGTTTCCTCGGTCCTTTGCCTTCTGTGCTTTTTCCATTCTCTAGCACACTTAGTTTTTGCCTCCCTACACCTTCGGGTAAACCAAGGGCTCATTCTGGTCTTCCCATTATTTCTGTTACCCTTGGGAACAAACCTTTCCTCTGCCTCCTTGCATTTTGTTGTTATTAAGTCCACCATTTCGTTTACTGACTTTCCTACCAACTCTCTTTCCCACTGAACCTCTTGCAGGAAGGTCCTCATACCTGTTTAGTCCCTCTTTTATAGTTTGGCTTTTTCCTTTCTTCTCCTGTTGCCCTCTCCACTTGTAGCTCTACGATATATTCAAAGCTCAGAACCACGTGGTCCCTAGCTCCAAGGGGCCTTTCATATGTGATGTCCTAGATATCTGAGCTACTCAGGGTGAACACAAGGTCCAGTCTTGCTGGTTCATCTTCCCCTCTCTCTCTCTCTGGTAGTGTCCTTAACATATTGGTGCATGAGGTTTTCCAGTACCACATCCATTATCTTGGCTCTCCATGTTTCGGGACCTCCCATGTGTGTGTGTGTGTGTGTGTGTGTGTGTGTACACACGTATTGGTGGTCTCAGGGGTCGATCTGTAGTTTCTGGCCCAGCCTCTTTGTTGGTCGCTACTAGGTACACTCACACCCTGCTCTAAGAGACTTGTCGTACTGTTACGCTATTCGACTACATAACATAAATGAGAGTCCTGGCTTCTGAAGGGTAAACGACCTGCCTAGTTTAGGGGCATTTATATTGTTTAACACTGAAAAATAAACCAATCTAGGGACAGCTTTTACCTTTATACAAATTTTAAAGCATAAGTTTGTATGGTCTATGTATTATGAGGAAGAACACAAAGCTCACCTATTCAAAAGTATAATATATATATTAAGGTAACATATAAAATGTACAATGTACTCTACTACAACCAACATGACCACACTCCAGTTCACCTTTACCCAGTACTTACATTAGCTCACTAGCACACTGCTACTAGTGAGTAAAAAACAAATATTTATAAATAACAAAAAAAGGCACAATACCGTGACTGGAACGGTATTGTAAATGGTTCAAGTCGGACCGAAACGTCGTCGTAAGCTTCTCTCTTCTACGTGCGGGTTATTTGTGTAAATATTTATAAACTGAGAGGCTCTGTGACACCCCCCCCCCCCCCCCTTCTGCAGGCTGCTCAACCTGCAGGCTGTAAAAGCACTCTTCCAAAACTCAAACACTAGTGCCTTATAGGTAAACATGAGAGCACTACTGCGACCCCTGAATGGATCACAATGTATATAATGTATATTACATGTTCACATAATTTTATATTGCTAATATTTGCAATATTAGCTAAATCGTAAATATAATGCTTTATATTATTTGACTTAGTTATATTATTAGATAAGATGTAACATTTACACCTTATTCAGTACTCATTGCTCGAGAGTGTTAAGTAGCTGCCGTATTGTCTAACTACTGTAACTACTGCCTTGCTTGTTTTGCTGCCGGCTTCTCTGTAGTTGCTGGGCAGCAGCAGTCCACGGAGAGCCACGTGACCAGAGTGGGGTGTTCACACCTCACCTGGGTGAGGAGACTCCCTTGCCTCTTGCTCGGGAGCTCTCTCTCTGTTGGACGATGATTCCAAATTGAACTCCCTCTCCAGCTCTCCCTTGTTGGCCCTTGTTGGAACATCATCTCTGTTGCTCTCTCTTGTTAGTTCTGTGTAACTCTGTTCACAGAGCATAGCCTGGACTTAGTGATTTTGGATGTTTTACTGAGGTTGTGTGTCACACTGACACCCTGAGAAACTCAGGTTCTGAGGTGTAGGCTCTGACCTAATTTGTACTGGTATCTGTGCACCGTCATAGTCGGGGATTTTCTTATGCTGAACTTAGATTCAGTAGTATGGGAGTTTTGTGACTTTTGTGGAGGATCTGCAGATGGTCCCTACTTAGGTCGTTATGTTATCTCCTTGTTCCTGATTCTGTGTTGCTGCTGCTTGTTATATTGCTGTTAGGCGAATCGGTCGTTTTACTGTTCAAGCAA
Source organism: Cherax quadricarinatus (assembly GCF_026875155.1). Taxonomy (NCBI): domain Eukaryota; kingdom Metazoa; phylum Arthropoda; class Malacostraca; order Decapoda; family Parastacidae; genus Cherax; species Cherax quadricarinatus. The sequence continues at coordinate 12,734,362 of NC_069426.1, forward strand.
GCTGTTCTGATTGCCAGGTTGGTCAAGAAGTTAGTTTATGTGAGGACTTTTAGTCAGTCACTGGTTAAGTCGAGTTGAGTCTTGAGACATAGTGAACTACTTAGAGCACTTACACACATACACACAAACTTTCTTGTATATATTAGTATTATGTTCTTAAAAGCTAACAATGTACCAGACAGTACTTAAATGCCGTAAAGATATGATATGTGTCTTCAGCACAACACTACACGAGAGAAGTGTAGGAACTTGTATCCTATATTATGTTAAATTGATTACTTTGATTTACTTTGATATTGTCCACCTAGACAACTTTATCTTTATTAATAAACTTCTTAAATTTTAATTTCTTTAGTTAGTAGCCTACCAGTTGTAATCCTGAAGCACTATTGAATCTTACTACTAAATTCTAATGGATAATTGGACCAGGATACTGACTACTTGCTACATAAACCCAGTAACAGGCTGGATGCTAGAGGGGCAGTCCTTTCTAGTATTCACTGGAGATCTCTATCATTATTAGAAATCGCATTTTTTGAAACAAGCACTTAAACCAGTAAACTAATCTATGGTATAAACTTACAAAAAAAAAAAAAAAACATCGCTACAAAGTCAAAGCTTGACATCTTAGGACATCTTGCTGGAGGTGCTGCGCTCAACTTACTGACACACACACACCTCACTCTCCTCTCCTGGCCACTCCGACTGACAAGGAATAATAAACGTCCAGTTTAAGTACAAATCCCAGAAAATGACTTTATATATGGAGCGTTTATTTTGTACAATATTCATCAATACACTGCATAATATGCACCTCTTCTTAAAACTGTGTATGGATCATACTTCCTCTATATCACTCTCCAGATTGTTTCACTTCCTGATAACTTTAGTGCTGAAGAAATGCTTCTTAACATCCTTGGGACTCATCTGAGTTTTCAACTTCCAGTTGTGTCTCCTAGTTCCTTAGTCCCATCTCTGAAACAGTCTATCGTTGTTCATGTCAATTCCTCTCAATATTTCACAGGTCGTTATCATGTCATTCCTATCCCTCTGTCCTCTAGAGTCGTTAGGTTGATTTCCATTAACATCTCCTCTTAGGACATAACCCTTAGCTCTGAGACTAGTCTTGCTGCAAACCTTTGCCTTTTCTCTAATTCCATACTACACCCGCATACTCCAATATGGGCATAACTTACACAGTGTTCACTGTTGTGAATGACTCCTTGCATAGATGTTGAAATGCTATTCTTATGTTTGCCTGGCCGCAGGAGGATGTGTTTGGTGTGAAGCTAACCCCAAGATATTTTTTCTTGAGTGAGGTTTGTAGTCTTTGACCCCCCGAGCATGTACTTCAACTGCGGTCTTCTTTGTCCTTTCCCAAGCTTCATGATTTTGCACTTGCTGTGAAGAAATTTTCTCCAGGAGGGGGATATCAGCCCCCTTCAGCCACTTCCAGCCCTCTCAGAATGGCGTGGTCACGCAGTCGCCGCTCCTTGCAAAAGTCCGGTGTTGCAAATAGTTTAGTTTAAGAAGAGACAGTCCATCTCTTACCTTAGCAGGACATTTAAGGAAAGTCCTGCTCCCACTTTATTGCCATTGTAAAGATAGTGTATATTATTGTCTATGCTTAAGACAGCAAGAATCAAGCATTCTTCTTTGCTTCATAGTGGAAGTTTAGCAAGGAAGCAAAAAGTACTAGGTCAGCTTTTCCTTTATGTGCTAGGGACAGTGACGGCGTAGGAGGCTGTGGCGTCTTCAGTCTACTTTTCACCCTACTGGGAGCCACACTTACTCCAGGATAACCAACAAAGAACACTGACCCGTGCATTTAGTGTGAACAAAGTGTCTCACAAAACACAAATACTTACAGAGAAGTGTGATCAGCTTATTTAGTGATAAGATTGTGAACAATAAAGACAAACCTTGTGGAACAGAGTGTATCAGTGTGTATATTCCTAGACTATGAAAACGTGGACATCAAAGGACACTTCAGCTTCTATTAAGTCACCGATACCTGTTGAAGGTGTAAAGAACACCATAGCTCACGCTACAAGAGCAAGGTAGGTTACAAATTATCTTGTAATACAGGGGACTGCACAGATCTTGTGTCGCAGGAAGTTTGTAATCAACCTATAGTAGGCAGTGAGGCGCGGACTTTTGAGTCCACACATGTATGTGTTGTCAGCAATCAGTGTCTGATATATGCTGACATAATACCCCTTAGGGGTAATTTATTATTAAGACATTTCCATTTCAGCCCATTGCGAAGTGGTTACGACTTCTCAAGAACTCGCCTGCAGGGGCGGTTGTGCCGGCGATGAGCTGTCTTACCAAGCTAAGTTCCCCCAATATTTAATCTTTAACCTCAGCTGGTAAACCATTTCTCAACACTTGCTGGGGTTAAATTTCAGTAGCCATTTGTCGAATCAGGATTGCAGCCTGTACACATCCGTTTGTACTCTTAATTAATCCTCTCTGCTTGAATTCTCCACATTAACTTCACATGGTCTGCAAACAGACACACCTCTGAATCTATCGCTTCCATCATGTCATTCATATTCCAGAAACAGCGCTCGACACATGGGCCCATTCTGACAACTCATCATGTACCATCACTCGTTGTTTCCTTCCTGTCAGGTGTTCCACGAAACAATGCGTGCTCTTCTTGCTATTCATGCCTGATACTCTAGCTTTTGTACCATTCCCTTGTGCAGAACTGCGCCTTAAGACTATTTCCCTTTTCAAGTAAATGCCATAGACCTCTCCTCTCTCTTCTGTCTCACTCCTGCTTGTGACATATAATTTCCCATCACTGGTACCTTGCTGGATATTATGTATGAACTCCGTCCCTTCTAGGTGCTCCACCACTTGTCTCATGATTATCTTCTCAATGACTTTATGTATCATACTTGTCAGTGACACTGGTCTGTAGCTTAATGCTGCCTGCCAGTCTTCTTTCTTAAAAACTGGGAATACATTCGCTGTCTTCCACACCTCTGGTAGTTGTCTTGCTTCAGTGTGTTGACGATTGCTGTTAGTAACACACATAGTGCCTCTGCTTCCTCTCTCAGAACCGATGGAGATATATTGCTTAGGCACACTGCCGTCGAAGTATCTAATTCTTATAGCAGTGTCTTCACCTCCTCCTCGGTTGTGTGCAGTGTGTACAGCACTTGTTGGTGTTCCCTACCACCTTGGTTTGCAAGAAGCCTTTCTATCTCCACTGAGAATACCTCCATAAATCTCAAACTGAACTCTTCTTATACTTCCTGGTCATTTTTTAAGAGCTCCCCTCCTTCATCTCCTCAGCCTGATTACCTGTCATTGACTGTTGCTTTCCACCTGATGTAGTTGTATAACAGCTTCGGGTGAAATATGGCAGCCGATGTTATGTTATTTTCATATTGTGCCTCCCATGTCCATGAATATTCATTTTTGTTTCTTCTGTTCAGCTCTTCATTTTCCTTGGTTCTTTGCATTCAATACTTTTTTACACGTTCTAGCGCATTTGGCATTGGCCTCTCTACACCTTTGGTACAAACTTCTCCTCTGCCTATCTGCACCTTGTGGTCATGTATTCCATCATTTCATTTACTATATTTCCCTGCAGTTCTCGTCTTCATTGCAGCTCAAACAGCAATTGCCTGCTTCATACCTGTGTAAACTTCTCTTTTAAAGTTTGGTGTCTCCCGTCCTTTTCGTGCTGCTTTACTCTCCACTGTTAATTCTACTATGTATTTGAAAATCGCGATCACGTGATCACTAGCGCCGAGCGGGCGTTTCATATGTAATATCACCAATGTCGGAGCTGCTCAAGGTGAACCTGGCTGCTTCATCCTATCTTGTCTCTGTGCTTGTCTCCTAACATATTGGTTCATGAGGTTTTCCAGCACCACCTCCAGCATCTTATCCTTTCACGTTTGTAGTCCCAAATGTGGCTCCAGGCTTTCCCAATCGACCTCCTTGTGACTGAAATCCCCCATAACTAGTAACTTTTCTCTGCCCTTCTGGCTACCTCATCTAGTGTGTCTTATCATTATACTGTTGACTCAACGTTATATATCACATCTATCACCACCTTGGAACCCCCCCCCTCCTCAGAAGAGGTCCTACTATGTAGTCACTTGCTTCCCTTCTGTCCATACGCCCCATTTCCTCAAAACTCCCACTGATTGTTGATCAGAATAGGAACTCCGCATCAGCTTCTTTTTTCTCAGTCTTTCCTGAGGATCTGAGGTTGATTACGACTGTTACTATTCCCGTGAAATTTGATTCCACGATTGTTATGACGTCTGAGGATATCTTCACGTTAGTGTTTACCTGGAGTACCTGAGAGGGTTTTGGGGGTCAACGCCCCCGCGGCCTGGTCTGTGACCAAGCTTCATAGTGTGTTTGTTTGTTTGTTTGTTTGTTAGTAGAATGTTTGGATGTGAATGTGTATATGTTCAGTGTGCGTGTGTTTGTGTGTTTACTCATCTAATTGTGGTTGCAGGGGTCGATTCACAGCTCGACCCCGTGTGTGTGTGTGTGTGTGTGTGTGTGTGTGTGTGTGTGTGTGTGTGTGTGTGTGTGTGTGTGTGTGTGTGTGTGTTGTGTGTGTGTGTGTGTGTGTTGTACTCACCTAATTCACCTAATTGTGGTTGCAGGGGTCGAGACTCAGCTCCTGGCCCCGCCTCTTCACCGAGTGCTACTAGGTCCTTTCTCTCCCTGCTCCATGAGCGTTATCATACCTCATCCTAAAACTATGTATGGTTCCTGCCTCCACTACCTAACTTGCAAGGCTATTCCACTTCCTGACTACTGTATAACTGAAGAAATACTTCCTAACATCCCTTTGACTCATCTGGGTCTTCAACTTCCGATTGTGACCGATTGTTTCTGTGTCCCCTCTCTGGAACATCCTGTCTCTGTCCACCTTGTCTATTCCACGCAGTATTTTATATGTCGTTATCATGACTCCCCTAACCCTCCTGTCCTCCAGTGTCGTCAATCCGATTTCCATTAACCTTCCTTCATAGAACATTCCCTTTAGCTCTGCAACTAACCTTGTCACAAACCTTTGCACTTTCTCTAATTTCTTGACGTGCTTGATCAAGTGTGGGTTCCAAACAGGTGCTGCATACTCCAGTATGAGCCTGACGTACACGGTTTACAGTGTCTTGAACGATTCCTTACTAAGGTATCGGAAAGCTGTTCTCAGGTTTGCCAGGCGCCCATATGCTGCAGCAGTTATCTGGTTGATGTGTGCTTCCGGAGACGTGCTCCTTGAGCGAGGTTTGCAGTCTTTGGCCACCTAGCCTATACTCCTTCTGCAGTCTTCTTTGTCTTTCCCCGATCTTCATGATTTTGCATTTGGCGGGGTTAAATTCAAGAAGCCAGTTAATGGACCAGGTGTCCAGTCTGTCCAAGACTCTTTGAAGTCCTGCCTGATCCTCATCTGATTTAATTCCCCTCATTAACTTCACATCATCTGGGAACAGGGACACCTCTGAGTCTATCCCTTCCATCATGTCATTCACATATAGAAGGCCTGGTCACAGACCGGGCCGCGGGGGCGTTGACCCCCGGAACTCTCTGTAGGTAAACTCCAGGTAAACATATACCAAAAATAGCACTGGTAGTTGGACCGACCCCTGTGGGACCCTGCTAACCACAGGTGCCCACTGTGATACGTCATCATACCATAACTAACTGTTGCCTCCCTGTCAGATATTCTCTGATCCATTGTAGTACCCTTCCTGTTATACGTGTCTGATCCTCTAGCTTCTGCACTAATCTCTTGTGAGGAACTGTGTCAAAGGCCTTTTTGCAGTCCAAGAGGATGCAATCAACCCACCCGTCTCTCTCGTGTCTTACTTCTGTTACTTTATCATAAAATTCAAGAAGGTTTGTGACACAGGATTTGCCTTCCATGAATCAATGCTGGTTGTCATTTATACTCTTGTTCTGTTCCAGGTGCTCCATCACTCTGCTCCTGATAATCTTCTCCATAACTTTGCATACTATACACGTCAGTTACACAGGTCTGTAGTTTAGTGCGTCTTTTCTGTCTCCTTTTTTAAAAATGGGAACTACATTTGCCGTCTTCCATACCTCAGGTAGTTGCGCAGTTTCAAGGGATGTGTTGAAGATTGTGGTTAGTAGCACACACAACATATCCGCTCCCTCTCTAAGGACTCATGGGGAGATGTTGTCTGGTCCCATTGCCTTGGAGGTATCAAGGTTACTTAGCAGCTTCTTCACCTCCTCCTCAGCTGTATGTATGTCATTCAACACTTGGTGGTATATTCCTTGCTGGTGTCCCCCTCTGTTCTGTCCTCCCAGAGGCCTTCCTGTCTCCACTGTAAATTCTTCCTTAAATCTCATGTTGAGCTCCTCACATACGTCTTGATCGTTTCTTGTGAGTTCCCCGCCTTCTTTCTTCAGCCTGATCACCTGGGCTTTGACTGTTGTCTTCCTCCTAATGTTTCTATACAGCAGTTTCGAGTCAGACTTGCCTTTCGATGCTATGTCATTTTCGTACTGCCGCTGGGTTTCTCTCCTTATCTGTGCATACTCGTTTCTGGCTCTTCGACAATCTCTTTATTTTATGGGTTCTTTGCCTCCTGTACCTTTTCCATTCTCTGGTGCACTAAGTTTTTGCCTCCCTACACCTTCGGGTAAACCAAGGGTTCTCTTTGTGTCTGTATGTGTGTGTAAGTGTACATGTGCTTGTTTAGGTCTATGTGAGTGTGAGAGTGAGAGTGTGTGAATGGGAGTGAGCATGAATTTGTGTGTGTGAAGGTAGGTATATGAGGGGTAGGTGTGTTTATTTACTAACTCTTATGGGGTGTCCACTGCTAACGGTTGTGTATATGTGCACGTCATGTGTACATATAACTGTGGTGTGTGTGTGTGCGTGTCACTTGTACACATGACTGGTAAGTGTGTGTGTGTGTACATTCATCACTTCTGCTTCCCATCCCTCAAACTTTGATAGTTGCATGCTAATATAGTATTTCTTACTTAACAATAATAAGAAAAATAATCCTTATTTCTACAAGTATTTGATTCAACTATACAGACTTAACTCATATCGTTGACATGCTAGATTACTTGCTTCTCTTATTATATGCGTGTATATGTATGGGGAGATCTGTCTGCTTTCAGCTCATGAACACTGCTGCTAGTTATCTTCTAACCTCACTTCACTTTACTAGCTCTTTGGGCTGTTAAAGTATACCTAGCTTGTATGTTCAAATATGTATGTGTGTTCACATAGCCTGTGTTTCTGTGCATACGTATGTGTAAGGGACTTGTGCTCTCTTCCCGTTCCTGAACACTTGTGTTACATCTCCTAATCCCTATTTCTCTCTTCCTCATTGACTGCTAATAACTGTTTCTGACACTCAGACTCTCTAGGGGTGAGTGGAATCTTAACTTCCAGCTATGACAGAATACCTGAAGATATTTACCTGAATATTTTCCACAGAGTAAGTGAATGCATGCTGTTTGCCAGTGAGATGGTAGTGGTGGGCTGTTTGTTTTCCTTGCTGGCACTGTTGTACTGTGCCTGATCCTTCCAAATTGTTGACAACACCTACAATCAGTAGCTTTTTCAAGCCCGTATGTAGACAGCCTGTACTGTCCGCACAGACAGCCCATGCTGTCTGCCAGCTTAGTTCATATTTCGCGCCATGCTGGTGCTGCCACCTATAGGCCTTGCCACTTCAGTATGCCCAGACTTGCCTCTCTCTCACTCACACAGTGGCCTAGCAGCAAGACACAAGGCCTCCCAGCTCTCTCTTGTGGGATGGCCCTGCCCGGGCCATGGGCACAAACACACAAGCCTGTGTACCCACCACGACTTAACAATAAAGTAAGAAGCCTCCGAAGATGTATCATTTACTCCCCGCTACCATACTACCAAACAAACCCATTAAACATTGGTAGCAGCGGTGGTCACAGCAGTTGTGTTTGCCCTGAGAGAGGAAGGAAGAGGTATGAAGCCATCTTCACTTCATCATCCCTATACAACAAGCATCCATCTCTCAACGAGTTATCCTGATGTCGTGTCTGCACATTTGAGCATCCAGACACAGGTACAAGCAGGATCCAGCCGAAATTTGCCAAAATTCTCTGAGAATTGTAAGTGACCCCACGCTTCAGCGTCCCATGCTGTTTCTCAAGTCACATGTTCAGCATCACTTGTATGTTGCTGCTGTCGTTGTTCAGCTCAGCACAGCTGTTTCAGCAAGACAGAGGTGAGTTTTGTGGTGACTTCTGCGTCCAGTGTGAGTTCTCCACATGCTTGTGGGTTGAGGAAGTGACCGTTCCTCACCTTGCCCATGCTCGCCCTACTCATGCTCACCCGTCTACCATACACTCACCACTGCCCACTCCCTCTGCTGTGTTTTCTGCTGTTTTTCGTGTGATTCATTGCCAGAGCTGTGTATCCGAGTGCCCGAGGCCACTCAAAGCTACGTGGATCAGCTTGCCACGTAGATCAGCAAGCCACATAGATCAGCATGCCACGTAGATCAGCAAGCCACGTAGATCAGCATGCCACGTGGATCACGACGCCACGTGGGTGTGGGCGATGTCACGTGGATCTACCAGCTACGTGAGTTACCAGATGTCCCAGGCCTCATGCTGTGGTCTGCTGCCCGCATCACTTTGATGTCACCCACAATGCTGCCCGACTTCATGACGTCACGATGTCTGCCTGACGTCACCTCGAGATGTCTGCTGACGTCACAGTGCTGCTGACGTCACCTCGCGACATCACATGATGTCACCATCGAGTGTTCAGTAATTATTTCAATATTGTCGAGAAGACTAAGAGAAGATATATGTCGTGTGTTAAATAATTCCTCTCAGTCAGTGTTCTCACATTTTAGTATGTCTTAGAGTCAGTTTTATGCACAGAAAAGCATCATTTGCTAGTTTAATCCGTATGTACCGCGGGTGTAAAGTTTCTGTGTGCCCAGTGAGGTCTGAGCCAGACCTGAGTAGCACCACTGTGTTAAGTCACCCGTGTGACCAGTGCGTTTGACAGCTATCAGACAGCCCCCGAGTGACCGAGCCCCCTTGTACAGAAAGCTTTTATGCTCGTCGCTCGTGATGTTCTGCAGAATCGTACCTGCTACGATTCCCATCGAGATTTGTTTCACTTCACCTCCAGACTGTCAGAGTGCAGTTATATGAAGAGAAACAAGTCTGGGGATGCTTAGACTAACCTCTGCTATAACTCCAACTGCCGAGAGAATGGTACTCGCCAAGCCGCAGTTAGCCCTGTCGGCAGGCACTGTGTCAGCCTCGTGTCACAAGCTTCAGTGAGCAGTCTGCACAAAGAAGATGTCACTTTGACTGCTAGCTCTCTCACTGCAGTCTGGTGTATGATGTTATGACTCCCAGATGTTTTGCCACGACTTGCTCCACAACTCGCTCCACGACTCGCTCCACGCTCGTCGGCAGTGACAGCCCAGCGGCAGTACCAGTCGAGAAGTGTCCTCGTGAGTCGCTTGCCAGAAGTCCTGCCCAGTTGCCGAGTTTTGTCGACGCCTCACTCGAGGGCACCAGCATGTCGTGCCCCAGGTTGAGTGAAAACCTGCAGCAACTCCTACGATGACTGCTTCACCGTTCCAGAGGAGACCGTACCCTGTTACGTCACAGCTCAGCCGCAGCGATGTCTCACGTGTTGCAGTATCTGTCCAGACGAAGGAAGGCGTGCAGTGATGCCCTTCGACGCTCACTGCCTATGACCACGATGTTTAGCACACCCCACATGTTTTTTCTTCCCTCCCTGTAGGAAGTTTTTTTTCCATGTCCATATGTATATATATGTTTTTATTTTGTGTTCTGTGCCCTGTTCTTACGAGAGAGAGACCGAGTTCCTTTTACCACCAGTATCGTCGCGTCGGGACGACGCGCGGTAGGTGGCCGAGCATATGTAGACAGACTGTACTGTCTGCACAGACAGCCCATGCTGTCTGCCAGCTTAGTTCATATTTCGCGCCATGCTGGTGCTGCCACCTATAGGCCTTGCCACATCAGTATGCCCAGACTTGCCTCTCTCTTACTCACACAGCGGCCTAGCAGCAAGACACAAGGCCTCCCAGCTCTCTCTCGTGGGATGGCCCTGCCTGGGCCATGGGCACAACACACAAGCCTGTGTGCCCACCACTACTTAACAATAAACAAAGAAGCCTCCGAAGATGTATCATTTACTCCCCGCTACCAGAACACCAAATAATCCCGTTATACACATGGGCCCTTCTGGGCACTTCAGTCAGTGTGTAAACCATCACTCTGTTACACTCACCACCTTGGGACCTCCAGTCTGAAGTGTTCCAATTATGTACTCCCTTGCTTCTCCTCTGCCTCCTCTCTCCAGCTCCTCAAAATCCCATTGGTTTTTGAGAAGAAATACCACTCCTTCAGCCCCTCTGTTTTTCCACAGGATCTGATAACCGGTTTAAAAGATGGCGTCTATTATCATTCCTGTGAGCTTGGTCTCTGTGAGAGCTATGATGTTTGGCAATGTCTCTGTGTGTGTACTCACCTAATTGTGGTTGCAAGGGTCGAGACTCAGCTCCTGGTGTGTGTGTGTGTGTATGTGTGTGTGTGTGTGTGTGTGTGTGTGTGTGTGTGTGTGTGTGTGCATGTGTATGTCTGTGTGTGTGTGTGTGTGTGTGCGTGTGTGTGTGTGTGTGCATGTGTGTGTGTGTGTGTGTGTGTGTGTGTGTGTGTGTGTGTGTGTGTGTGTGTGTGTGTGTGTGTCTGTCTGTCTGTCTGTCTGTCTGTCTGTCTGTGTCTGTGTCTATGTGTGTGCTAATTACCATTTTGTTCTATGCACATGTCGATTACACTCTAGATTGGTTGCATATGTGTGCGTATGTGTATGAGCATATATGTGTGTGTTTGTGTGCGAGTGTACTCACCTAGTTGTGGTTGCAAGGGTCGATTCATGACTCGTTGTTGCCTCCCTGTCAGGTATTCCCTGATCTATTGCAGTGCCCTCCCTGTTATATGCGCCTGATCCTCCAGCTTCTGCACTAATCTCCTGTGGGGAACTGTGTCAAAGGCCTTCCTGCAGTCTAGGAAAACACAATCAACCCACCCCTCTCTCTCGTGTCTTACTTCTGTTACCTTGTCATAAAACTCCAGAAGGTTTGTGACACAGGATTTGCCTTCCATGAACCCATGCTGGTTTTCATTTATAATCTTGTTCCATTCCAGGTGTTTTACCACTCTTCTCCTGATAATCTTCTCCGTGACTTTACACACAATACATGTCAGAAACACAGGTCTGTAGTTTAGTGCCTCATTTCTGTTTTCTTTCTTAAATATGGGGACTACATTTGCTGTCTTCCATTTCTCAGGTAGTTGCCCAGTTTCAAGGGATGTGTTGAAGATTGTGGTTAAGGGCACGCACAGCATCTCTGCTCCTTCTCTAAGGACCCATGGGGAGATGTCCGGTCAAATCGCCTTTGATGTAACAAGGTCACTTAGCAGCTTCTGCACCTCCTCCTCGTTTGTTCGTATGTCATCCAACACTTGTTGGTATATTCCCTCTTGATGTTTCCTTCTGTGCTGTCTTCCCAAAGCCCTTCCTGTCTCTACTGTAAAAACTTCCTTAAATCTCCTGTTCAGCTCCTCACATACCTCCTGATCATTTCTTGTGAGTTCTCCACCATCTGTCCTCAATCTGATCACCTGGTCTTTGACTGTATTCCTCCTGATGTGGCTATACAACAGTTTCGGGTCAGTCTTGATTTTCGATAGTATGTTATTTTCATACTGATGCTGGGCCTCCCTCCTTACTTGTGCATACTCGTTCCTGGCTCTGCGACTGATCTCCTTATTTTCATGTGTTCTCTGCCTTCTGTACTTTTTCCATTCTCTATTGCACTTTGTTTTTGCCTCCTTACACCTTCGGGTAAACCAGTGGCTCGTTCTAGTCTTCCCATTGTTTCTGTTCCCCTTGGGAATAAACCTTTCCACTGCCTCCTTGCATTTCGTTGTTACATATTCCATCATTTCATTTACTGGCTTTCCTGCCAGTTCTCTGTCCCACGGAACCTCCTGCAGGAAGTTCCTCAACCCTATGTAGTCCCCTCTTTTATAGTCAGGCTTTTCCCATTCAACTCCTGTTACTCTCTCCACTTGCAACTCTACTATGTATTCACATCACAGAACCACGTGGTCACTAGCTCCTAGGGGACTCTCATATTTGATGCCCTAATTGTCTGAGCTGCCCAGGGTGAACACAAGGTCCAATCTTGCTGGTTCATCCTCCCCTCTCACTCGGGTAGTGTCCTTAACATGTTGGTGCATAAGGTTTTCCAGCACCACATCCAACATCTTGGCTCTCCATGTTTCGGGACCCCCATGTGGCTCCAGGTTTTCCCAGTCAATCTTCCTGTGGTTGAAATCCCCCATAACCAGCAACTTTGCTCTGCTGGAGTGAGCTCTTCTTGCCACCTCAGCAAGTGTGTCCACCATTGCTCTGTTGCTCTCTTCATATTCCTCTCTTTGCCTCCTATAGTTCTGTGGTGGATTATACATCACTGCAATGACCACCTTGTGCTCTCCAGACTGAAGTGTACCTACTATGTAGTCTCTTTCTCCCGTCTCGTCTATGCCTCCCATTTTCTCGAATTTCCATCTGTTTTTTATGAGCAGAGCAACCCCTCCTCCCCCTCTGCCCCTTCTATCTTTCCTCATCCTGGTGGGAAGATTGCATCTGTTATTGTCTCTGTGAGTTTTGTTTCTGTAACTGCTATGATGTCTGGGGACTTCTCATTGATTCTTTCTTGCCATTCCTCATGTTTATTCGTTAATCCATCCGCATTTGTGTACCAAACCTTCAACCTCTCTTCTAATACTGTAACTGTGGTGCGGGGGGTGGGAACAGAGGGATCGGTGTGTGATGGTTGGTTTGGATTGTTCAGTTGCCTTGGGGGTGTCGTGGCTGGAGTCCTTCTGCAGGTGTTTCTGGGGGGTGTGCTTGTCCTTCCACTTGTTCCTGGGTTATTCTGCTCTCCTTTTTCATTTCCTCCCATTCCTCCTTTCGTTTTTGCATTCTCTCTTTCAGTATCATCCTTTCCTCCTGTGTTCTGTCTCGATCGAGGTACACACTCATGAACTCCTGTTTGCCTCTCAGCCGTGCTTTCTCCTGCAGGATCATGGTTCGGGTTGATTCTGCCTTGAAAATTACTTTGAGAGGCCGATTCCTTTTTTTTGTGAACCACCCGATTCTCCGAAAATTTGCCACCTGGGTCATGTCTCCCTCGCCTATCACCTTCATGATACCTTCAATCGCTTTTTTCTCCACCTGCTTTCTTTCATCATAGGTTTCCCCTTTAGCTTTGTCTAGCCCATAGACAAAAACTGATCTCTCCCTTTCCACCTCCCACTGTGACTCCCATTGCATCCTCTGAGGTGTTTTAGTTCCTTCTTGTGGAGTGTTCCTTCCTTCAGTCCCTTCCCTAGCTATGGCCCCTATGCTCATTGGTTTGTCCTTCCTGCTCACCTGTGCCTGGCCCCCACAAGTGTCTGGTAAGGTCCCTGCTCATGTCCTAGTTCCTTCAATGTCTTTCAACCTCTCATTCTGTCCTACAGTGCTTCCTGCCTTTGTTTTGGCCCTGTGTGGGTTTGACAGGACCTCTGCATACAGTTTAGCTGCACATGCGCCCTTCAGACCCGTTGTCTGTGTCGGATGTAGCCATTGCCGATGCTACTTCTGTAATATCTTTGTCTCTATGCTGTTTCAGATGTCTCAGCTCCTCTTCTAATCTCTGTATCTTGGTTTCTGCTACTGTGGCATGTTGCTTCCACCTGCATTCTGCTGCTAACCTCTCCTCCATCTTCCTTGCAAGCTCATCTAGCCTCCTTCCCAGTCTTCCTCCCTTTTTTTGAGCTGTGTGTGTGTGTGTGTGTGTGTGTGTGTGTGTGTGTGTGTGTGTGTGTGTGTGTGTGTGTGTGTGTGTGTGTGTGTGTGTGCGTGTGTGTGTGTGTGTGTGCATATGTGTGTGTGTGTGTGTGTGTTTGTAAGGGACCTATATTGTTTATCCATGCCTGCACACTGGTGTTTTACCTCCTAACCCCTATTCATCTCATCCTTATTAAATGCTAATAAATACTTCTGACACTCAGACCCTCTAGGGGTGAGTGGTCTCTTAACTTTCAGCTATGAGAAATGGCAATGAAATGGTAGTAGTGGGCTACTTGTTATCATTGCTGGCACTGTCGCGCTGTGTCTGATCCTTCCAAATAATTCCGCAGATAGCTTCATCATCTGACTAGAATCATATTCACTCTTCTCGTTCTCTTAAGGTTTCCACTTATCTTCCCAGATATTTACACTTCTTTCCATATTTTTTGACAGGAAACCTGTCTATGGGCAGCTTACCAGAAGAAATCAGAAACATGTCTGGAACAGGTGTAGAAGCCTTCAAGAGGAAACTGGACAAGTATCTTCACCGGGTGCCAGATCAACCAGGCTATGATGGATATGTGGGGCCGCGAGCCTTCAGCAGCAACCACCTGGCTGACCGGGCAAGCACCAGACGAGGCTGGTCCATGACCGGGCTCCAAAAACAGTGAGACTCTCCAAACTTTTCAAAGATATATCAAAGGCAGCAGATGCCCGAGAATGATGCTACTCTGCAGTTTTCCCTCTAGTTTTGTGTCATGTTTTGTTTCTTTGTGTTTGTTGTATTCTCACTCACTGTAATGCTTCGTTTGCTGCTCGCCCACTAGACTAACCTATCTCTGCACTTATCTCTCTCACTTTGAGTCACCACTTGTCCTATTGATACTTGTATTATTATGATCAATAATGGCAGCAGCAGCGCCTGCCTGGTAGGTGTGTCTCACCCTCTCTCTTCTATCCAATATTGGCACTTTTAAATTTGCTATAAAACTGTGCTCTTTCCCTTACCTTTCTCACTTTGGTAATCTCGTTTCTCACTTTTAGGGTTATTCACTGACCCCATCACGACTACCGACCTCTTCAAGTTACTAAATACACCCTGAAAACTGTAAGATACAGGGAGCCCTAATGTTGCTGTTAGATTCGTGACCAAGCTATGTGTGTGCGTGTGTGTGTGTGTGTGGACACACACACACACACACACAGCAAGTGGCTGGACACAGCAAATGGCTGGACACCTGGTCCAGCCATTTGCTGGACCAGGTGTCCAGTCTGTCCAGGTCTCTTTGAAGTCCTGTCTGGTCCTCATCTGATTTAATTCTCCTCATTAACTTCACATCGTCTGCGAACAGGGACACTTCTGAGTCTAACCCTTCCATCATGTCATTCACATATACCAAAAATAGCAATGGCTCTAGGACCGACCCATGTGGAACCCCGCTCGTCACTGTGATACATCATTACATACCATGACTCGTTGTTGCCTCCCTGTCAGGTATTCTCTGATCCATTGCAGTGCCCTTCCTGTTACATGCGCCTGATCCCCTAGCTTCTGCGCTAATCTCTTGTGAGGAACTGTGTCGAAGGCCTTCTTGCAGTCCAAGAAGATGCAAGCAACCCACCCCTCTCTCTCGTGTCTTGTTTCTGTTACTTTATCATAAAACTCCAGAAGGTTTGTGACACAGGATTTGCCTTCTATGAATCCGTGCTCGATGGCGTTTATACTCTTGTTCCGTTCCAGGTGCTCCACCACTCTCCTCCTGATAATCTTCTCCATAACTTTCCATACTATACACGTCAGTGACACAGGTCCTCAGCCTTATCACCTGGTCTTTGACTGTTGTCTTCCTCCTAATGTGGCTATACAGCAGTTTCGGGTCAGACTTGACTTTCGATGGTATGTCGTTTTCGTACTGGGCCTCCCTCCTTATCTGTGCATACTCGTTTCTGGCTCTTCTACTAATCTCATTTTCCTGGGTCCTTTTGCCTCCTGTACCTCTTCCATTCTCTTGTGCACTTAGTTTTTGCCTCCCTACATCTTCGGGTAAACCAAGGACTCGCTTTGGTCTTCCTATTATTTCTGTTTCCCTTGGGAACAAACCTTTCCTGTGTGTGTGTGTGTGTGTGTGTGTGTGTGTGTGTGTGTGTGTGTGTGGTCTGTGTGTCTGTGTGTCTGTGTGTCTGTGTGTCTGTGTGTCTGTCTCTCTGTGTGTGCATGCGAGATGTGTGTGATTTTTATGTAAGTGTGCACAAATGTGTTTGCCTGATTAATTGGGTATATGCTTGTGTGTGCATGCGTTGGTGTATGCATGCGTTGGTGTGTGCATGCGTGGATTGGCATACTGAGTGGAGGTAATTGTTTGATTGATATCCATTCTCGTGCAAATGAATCTAAAAAGCTGTATTTTACTTGTTAACTAATATACATAAAATTTAAAATTTAGGCAACCTGTGTGTATACATACCTCTCGGTGTATATACATTTATGGTAAAATATATAGCAGGTTATATTACTTGGCAAGTTATGATGCTGGAGAAGAACCAGCGTAGAGTTGGCCACCTGGTCATTTTTCTCGGACATCTCTGTACCTCCTGGGTCTCCACTGCCTCCTGCCACTGGACAATCTTTTAGATATGCCTCTGTGTTTGGTTAGGGACGCAGACGGGAGAGACACAGAGGCGAAAATGATTTGAGATGCACTGCGCTTATCAAATTCTCGTTCTAACTGATGGAAGGGTCTGAAAGAGATGAATTAATGTTGCATTATTATTGGGTTCAGAATTTTCATTTTCATTTCTTGTTTTTTACCCTGCTAGTTCAGTGAAAGTTTATTATAAATATAAGGTATTCATTGGCATTGTAGCCACTGAATACAAGCAGCGTTTCACGTAAAGGTGCAATAAGTTAGCTGATTTTCTGTGCTTTGAGGTTCGAGCAAAGCTCAGACCACTCCAACACAATTGTCCTAAAAGATTTGTTTAGTTATACCATGAATTAAGTAAAAATCCTAGACTTCATCTTGCGAAACAGGCAAGTCAAATGCTGTCCTATACCTGCTAATCAGGTCCTCATTCCTTCGTCTGCCAACATTGTTGCCTCCAGCACTGAGACAGATATTAGGATTGCTTCCATTACATCTCATGATGTCGTCCAGACGGCTAACAATATCCTCCATCCCAGCCCCTGGATAACCCATCATCTGCCTCCTCTTCCTATCTCTCAGAAAAAAGGCCCTGTCCATAAACGTCACCTGACTGTCCCCAACTAAAACGATGTTCTCGATGGTATTTGTCGAGATGGTCATCACTGGAATGTCCTCACTGGCATGCTTCACTGGATCCTTAATTAAAGGAGACCCATGACCAATTTCGACCTCTTTTTTTTCTTTCTTTCGATTTCTATCATTTTTGGTGTACGTGAAGTGTCCACTCTCCTTGCGTGTAAGTTGCAATAAGATATCCCCCAAAAAACGGAGATAAATAATATTTACTGAAAATGGCATTTGGCAAGAACCCCTGCCTATATGGCACTACGAAAGGTGGCTTTGAGACTTGCTACTCATAAAACGATCCTAATGCGATATTTCTTTAATTGCACACCCTGCAGATAGCTTTATTCTACAAAAAAATAAAGTTGCCAAGTTTTTGACATGTTGCAAAATATCTCGCCCTTTACTCACACACAAATCCAAAAATACAGTATTTGGTGTATTTCCATGTTGCGTTTGACAAATTGTAGAACAATCATCGATTTATGTTTTCTGTTAAAATTATTTAATTTAATTCTATAATAAATGGAGGGTTTCGTGAAATAAATCTATAGTTTATTTCCGAGTTATTCACAGAAAAAGCAGGTCGCCCTCCTTGCTCGGGATTTTTTTTTCGCGAAATTCGCATTACTTTTTTTTTTTTATGAAACTAGTAAAGCAATGCAGTTAGCCTTACAAACACTCTGTTTTCTCTTATCCAGGACCAAAGAACACCAGGTATGAGGGAGCGGTAACTATTTTATATGGTGGGACTGGTCGCGATTACTCGTCATGTTATGGGTAATTTTGTTAATTCTTAAGTGCTAGAAGTGCTGTCCTGGTAGACAGTAATGGTGAGGCTGGAGGTGCTGTCCTGGTAGACAGTAATTCAATTGAATTCAATTCAAATTCAAAGTTTATTCTCTATAAGGATTACAATGCTGAGTTTACAGAAATTTGGTTATTGTGTGGTTTACATGTTGTAAAATAGTGATTACAGAGTGTACCACTAGAACGCTTAGCATGGCTAGGCATTTCGGGCAGACTTAGTTTTATTCTTAATTGTAAAATATTACAAATTATGAGGTAAGTTGGTATTATGGCTAAGTGACTAAATACTAGTTTGTGAGTTTAGCAATGTGAATGCTTTTGTTTTGGCACAGTACATAGTTTCAGTATTGGAATATCACAGGATTAATTATTTTAAGATTGGGATTAATATTTCTGTTTATGGTCAAATGAGTGAGTGAGTGTAAGTGTGAACCACCAGGTGGTATTCGTGTAGTTAGTTGACGAGGTGTTTTCAGGGAGATAAGATGTTTTCTAATGGTAGTTTTGAAGGTGATGAATGTGTCTGCAGTTCTAGAGTTCTCAGGTAGGGTATTCCAGATTTTAGGGCCTTTGACATACATTGAATTTTTGTAAAGGTTTAGTCGGACACCGGGAATGTCGTAGAGATGTTTGTGTCTGGTGTTATGCCTGTGGGTTCTGTCACAACTATCAAGAAAGCGTTTTAGGTCAATGTTGATATTAGAGTGTAAGGCCCTGTAGATGTAGATTGCACAGTAGTAAGTGGGATGTACTGAACAGGGAGTAAGTTTAGGTTATGAAGAGTGGGGGGGTGTGTTGCCAGGGATGGGATTTAGTGATTATTCTTACTGCAGCTTTTTGTTGGGTTATTATTGGCTTTAGGTGTGTTGCTGCAGTTGATCCCCAAGCACAAATAGCATAGGTGAGGTATGGATAAATAAGTGAGTGGTATAGTGTGAGAAGGGCATTTTGCGGCACGTAGTATCGTATCTTGGAGAGGATCCCAACCGTTTTGGATACTTTTTGGTTATATGCTGGATTGGGTGCTGAAATTCAGGTTGTTGTCAAGGTATAAGCCTAGGAATTTGCCCCCATTATTTCTGGTAATTAGCGTGTTGTCAATCTTAATGTTAACTTGTGCATCTCCTGCTCTGCTACCAAACATAATATAGTAGGTTTTGTCAGTGTTAAGCGTAAGTTTATTGGCTGTCATCCAAGTCGATATTTTGATCAGCTCCTCATTCACAATCGTGTTGAGGGTGGCAAGATTAGGGTGAGAGATGACATAAGTCGTGTCGTCAGCAAAGAGAATGGGTTTCAGGTGTTGGATACGTTTGGAAGGGTCATTGATGTATATGAGGAAGAGCAGGGGACCAAGAACACTTCCCTGCGGAACTCCAGTATCAATTGGCCATGTTGCTGATGCTGTGTCTTTAATGGTGACATACTGATACCTATTAGTAATGTAAGATTTGAAATAAGCAAGCGCATGGCCTCTTATACCGTAATGATCAAGTTTGTGGAGTAGGATGTCGTGGTCTTCTGTGTCAAAAGCTTTTCTTAGGTCAATAAAAATTCCTAGTGGATATTCCTTATTTTCCAATGCTGTGTACAGCAGATCTAGCAATTTTATGATTGCATCATTAGTGCTTTTATTTTTCCTGAATCCAAATTGGCAGGGTTGATTTATGTTTGAGCCATTAAAAAATGAATAGTCTCCTGTGCACGAGTTTCTCAAAGATTTTGGATAGCAATGGTAAGTTAGATATTGGCCTATAGTTGTTTAAGTCTGTAGGGTCACCACCTTTATGTATTGGTGTAACCCTTGCCATCTTGAGTAGTTTCGGGAAGGTGCTAGTCTCTAGTGACTTGTTAAAAAGTAATGAAATAGCTTGTGAAAGGACATGGGCCGCTTGCTTGTACAGTAATGGTGGGACATGAGACAGATTCCCCGAGTTATTTTTAAGTGACTTTATAATCTCGGTGACTTCCGTGGGCTCAGTAGGTGCAAGATAGAAGGAATTAGGGAAATTCCCATTTAGGTAGTCCCCGGCATGGGCATTGGTATGTGGGATTTTACTGGCGAGATTAGATCCTATGGTTGAGAAGAAGTCGTTTACCTTGTTAGCTGTGTCAGTGGGATGTAGTGGTGTTTCATTAGGTTTAGTTAGGACAATATTCTTGGTTTTTCTCAGTTTGTGGGTCCCTAGAATCTGAGAGAGTGTTTTCCAGGTCTTTTTTATATCTCCTCTAGTGTCTGTGAATCTACTGGAGTAGTATAGTTGTTTGGCTTTCTTTATTACTTTGGTGAGAGCTGATGAATGGTGAGGCTGGAGGTGCTGTCCTGGTAGACAGTAACTGTACGCATGAGGGAATGCATATAAATGGCCTCGAGGGAGACAGGAGCTGTAGTGGGGAAACAAGTGTAGTCAAGGACATGATAAAACCAATATTACAAACTAGTAATACCACAAGAGATAGCAAACAAGGGACTCCACTAGTAATAGTGAGGATATATTACCAGAAACAACTGGTGAGAGCTCCATTGTTAGTACTAGTGAGGATAGGAATGATACAGGTAAACATGCACCAACAGGGAATACAGTCATGAAAACCCAAGACAAACGGAAACCAAGCCTGTGCACATATTATGCACTTGGTATCTGCAGGCATGGGAAATCTGGAAAAACAGATGGGACGTGCAACTTTGACCACCCTAGAAAATGCCATGCCCATATGACAACAGGAAAATGCAAACTCCCTTCCTGTAGGCTTTTTCACCCTGAAATGTGTCCTTCTTCAGTACAGGAAAGACTGTGCTATAACTTAAATTGCCAGGCACACCATCTAAAGGGGACAAGAAGATACAAAACATCCAGGCCATGGGAAAACTTGGGTAGCCACAGCCACTCAAGAGAGAGGTTTTTTAGTGCCATGAAAAAAAAAACTGGCAGGAAATGGCAGAAATCGTACGCCAAATCCAGTCATTTCTGGAGTGGAACCACAGTCGATGGCCTCCACTCCAAACCAACATATATAGATACTAGTGCCGAGAAAAAAATTCCCCCCCAGTACCACCAATACCACCAGTCCGATGACATTCTTCTTTGCAAATATACAGGATCTAAACTCAGCAACGAACAACAAAATACCTTTCATCCATGGACTGCTTGCAGAGGCAAATGCAATGTTCGCGGCTTTCACAGAGACCCACATAAAGGATCACATAGACAACGACATATGGATCCCAGGTTGCAACCTATACAGATGTGACAGAGTGAACAGGCAAAAGGAAAGGGGGGTTGGCCTGTATATCGCAGTCACTTATTTGCACATAACTGCTTAATGCCTCAAATGATATAGTGGAAGTTTTAGCAGTAAAGGCCCGGTGGCCTGGTGGCTAAAGCTCCCGCTTCACACACGGATGGCCCGGGTTCGATTCCCGGCGGGTGGAAACATTTCGACACGTTTCCTTACACCTGTTGTCCTGTTCACCTAGCAGCAAATAGGTACCTGGGTGTTAGTTGACTGGTGTGGGTCGCATCCTGGGGGGACAAGATTAAGGACCCCAATGGAAATAAGTTAGACAGTCCACCTAACAGGAATACAATATTAGAAGGTGGTACATTAGCACATGACAAAAGCCTCACTTTTATATACAAGAGCCTTGTAACCTCCACAGATTGGTCTTCAGGTCTCTTTACACACTAACATTAGCCATGATTATGTCTCTTAACGTGACAATCAAGTCATTTGCATATATAATACCATATATTTTTAGGGTCCTGGCCTGCCTTCACACTATGTTACATCCCCACTCTACCCTCCCCGCCCAAGCTCCCAACCCCATGATCATTGACTTCTCCAAGTTTACTTTCATACCCGTCACACCTTCAAACAAGTGCACTGCCCCCTCTAGTTCCCCCAGCCTGGCTTCCTCCCACACCAGGACAGTTGTTTCATCCACATAAACGACCAAACCAAGCCAAGTCCTCCCCACTCCTACCCCTCTCCCCGCACAAATGCAGTTCGCTACTATTCAGTAAAAGGGGTCCTGTACACACGCAAACAAGAGCTATGACATTGGACACCCCTGCCTAAGACCCCTCCTCATGACAATCGCCTCCCCCAATCATTCGTTGATCAGCACCCTCGCCTGCACACCCTTGTACAGCGCTTCAACCCATTTCTCGATTTTGTCTCCAAAACCCTGACACCAAAGTATTGTGCTCAACTCTCCTCTTTCCACCCTATCATATGCCCCCTACCAATCCAAGGCTAACAGTCCCCCCTCCCCTCTCCTCCCACTGATCTTCCACAAAACCTTTGAAGATCCCATGCCCCGTAATCATTGACCTACCTGACAATCCATATTAGCACCCGGAAACAACCCTCCCTACTACGCACTTAAACCTGTTATCCAAGACATTCGCAAAAAACTTGTAATCCGAGCATAGCAATGCAATGGTACACTAATCCTGAATGGTATGCTGTTGCTTCCCCTTCAGGACCAACAGCACCACCACCGTTGCCTGCTTCTCTCCCAGTTCGCCCCCCTCCTTCATCAAATTCATCAGTTGGACCAAAAAGCTCCTCAGCAACTCTCAATGCTGAAGATAAAACTCACATGAGAGCCCACTGATACCTGGCACTTTCCCCTTATGCATCTCACTTAACACCCTCCATATTTCCTCCTCCGCGATGACCAAACCCAACATGTCTCGATCTCCCCTCCCCAGTTTGCATGGCACATAACTACGCACTTGCTCTAAAGCCTCCGCCTCTAACCCGCAACTGTCCCAATATGCCTCATACCACCTAACTGCATATGCACTCATACTTGTCGTAGTCCTTAACAGCTGACTCTCCCGATAAGCCCCCATCGACGACTGGACTGCCAAGACAGGATATCAGTGATCTCCTGCCACTGTTTCTGTCTGCACAATATGCATACCAATGGCCAATCACCCCATAACACCTCTTCCACTCCCCCATACACCCTTATAGCTGCAAACCTCTCCTCCTGCACCACCTGTATATGCTCCTTCACAGCATCATTGTCATTTACAGTATAAGTTCTCACCACCACACCCCGCACATAACAATCCCGTAACCTGGCCTCCAAATAACTGATTAAACCATACTTCATTTGAGACATATGCTTCCCTTCCCTCATATAAAATTTCCTGATCTTTTTTTTTGCTACACTGTCCCACCATTTCACTACATCTCCCACCCCCCTCCCTTCCACACTAAGCTGTTCCCATAGTGCTGCAAAATCCTCCAACCCGTCCTCATCTGCAAGCACCTTCATGTTCAGCTTCCAATAACTCCTATGCCTTCCTGCCAAAGACTCCAACCCCATGTCCATCACTATCACCCTATTATCTGAATAAGTGACCGCCAAGGTGCAAAAAGACTCATTGATGATCCTCTGGGAGAGATATATTCTATCCACCCTAGCTGCATATGCTTTCTGAACAAATATATGCTCTACCTCCCATGGCCCGGCCCCCTGAAAAGTATCCCAGAATTGGACATCCCCTAATAGTTCACCTAGAACTGTTGACATGTAACCCGTCCCCTTTGGTTTCAGATCTGCCATTCATATGATGCAGTCCCCTCCTATTATAGCCACAGATGGCAAAGCACACAACAAAAACACTAGATCTTCATGCATAAAAACTGTCTTCATTTGCACATCATTTTCAGGCAGTGCATACACACATACTAACAACACTGTCTCCCCATCCACCAACCAAGACCCTCCCCCACCCCTCCCTCACACCTCTGCAATACAAATGGACTCACCTCCCAGATCAAGACACCCACTCCAGATTTCAAACGGGCTGATGGCTGTGCTACCACCTGATATCCTTCCACTTCCAACACACGACCATCCCTGAAATTGTGTTCTTGAATAAACACCACATCCACCCTATATTTGGCAAAAAATCATTCGAAACCACTCTCTCTTCACACTGTTACACAACCCATTAACATTTACTGTCATACTCTGGAGACCTTCTTAATGCTTCCATCCCCATCTCCTGTCAACACTTTTTCCATCCCCACCAGGGCTCGGGCCTCCCTTTTTCTTCCTCTCACTGCTTTCCTGCCACTCCCCTCTTCTGGTGTTGCCAGCATTGGCTGCCACAACAACAAGACCCATCCATCCTGGACTTCTTCCCGGGCCACTGCGCCAGTGTCAGAACATCATCTGAATCCAATGAGGTGGCCAGCTTTCTCGTAAAGACCTCTTCCTCCATGTCATCATCCTGGGAGGCCGCACAATGGACCTCAACCTCCACCTTACGATATTGCATTGTGCAGGGCATCATTGCAGGCTCACTAATAGTCACAGGCTCCTCAAGGTGGTCTCGCTGCACACTCACCACAGTCAGCAGCTCCACCTCCCCCTCTAGCTCAGGTTCATGCACCTTCCCAGCTGACTGGGACAAGGACTGCAGCACAGTAACTAATTCCTCCTCAATTGCCTGCACCTCGGGCTGTATTTGCGCCTCTTCACATGCCGCCGGCAAAGTCGTGGTGGCCTGTTAACCATGCCCTCCCAAACCCCCACACAAACTTTAGTGCCCTCCTCTGCATTTCCACAATGTCCTGTACCTCTAAGGGAAAAACCTCTGCCACCCCGTATACCTTGCTATAGACAAGTGAGTTTACCACCACTATCCTCTGATGCAAAGCTAGGTCCCTCGCACTTAAGCCTCCAAGTCTACTTAAAACCTTACTCGTGACAGACTCCGAATTAAGTCTACTTAAAACCTTACTCGTGACAGACTCCGAATTTACCCTCCTGCAGGCCTGCACCTCCTCTATATACCATATTCCACATACCCTGATTCTATCAATCACTGTCCATCCTGACACCACCCCCAAGCCCCCCGTATCCAATTACCCACCTCTAGTAACCTTGATTTCACCGTATTCGTACCAAACATCTGAATCACTCTACCCACCCTCCTTAACTCCTCCTTACCCCAGAACAAAACAGTAGGATCATCCACATACCCAACTATGCCCCCTTTGCACCCCCCTCCATCTCCTGCTTGTCCATCACCCCTCAACAGACTCATAGAAAGGATTCTGCACACATGCAAAAAGCAACTGCGATAGCGGACAACCCTGCCTCAAACCTCTCTCCATCGGTACACTTTCACCCAACCTCCCATTGACCTGTACCCTCACCTCAGCCTCAGCATACAGGGTATTCACCCATCTCACTACCCCCTCTCAGAACCCCACCCACTCTAAGCAAACCCCTAAGAAATCTCTATCCACGCAAATCATATGTGTTCTCTCAATCTAGGCCTAGTATTCCCCCTCCCATACAACCCTCTAGAAAATCCCTAATAAAACCATGCCCATCCCTCATCCTTCTACCCGGAATTCCAAACTGCCCCCTATGTATTACTAAACCCAACACTTTCCTCATTCTGTTGCCCAAAATCTTAACAAAAATCTTGTAATCCGAACACATTAACGAAATTGCTCGATAATCATTCAGAACTCGGCATTCCTTCTTTTTGGGTACTAAAACCGTGACACCCACTCTTTGTGATTTTCCCATTCTCCCACTACTTAACATACAATTCAAATCCCCTACCAGGCAGTGACGTATAGATCCCCAATGACACCTATAAAAATCGTTCAGTATGCCGTCTATCCCGAGTGTTTTACCCTGGCACAGCCCAAAAACTGCCTCCTCCACCTCTGCTACACTAATACTACTCTCAAGCTTTTCACTGTCATGCTCACTTAATACCCTATTAAACACCTCATCCCCAAAACGTCCCTCACCAACTCCCCCCCCCAACCCTCCTCCATTTCTCCCTAAATCAAAATTCAGCATACAAACTAATGTTTTCCGTGGTGGATAGGCCTTGACCCTCCTCAAATCGACCCCCCCTGTTCCTTCCACTATATACACCAAGGTGGTTTTCGCCTTCCTTTCCCTAAACTTCCTGAGTACAAATTATGATGGCCTATAACCCTTAAAACATCCTCCAACCCTGCCCTAACTCTAATTGCCTCAAACCTTTCATTATGGATCTCTGCCAACCTATTACGCAAACTTCCCATGTCCTCATTCCACCCTACCCTTTCCTCTTCATAACAGTCATTTAACTGACCTTCAAGATAATTTTGTAGACCATAGCACCACCTCACCATCTCATTTCCCCGTACTTTAAAAAAGTCCGCGATTCCAACTTTAGCCCTCATTTCCCACCAATCCAGCAAATCCATCTCCCCATTCCTAGTCTCCCAAAAGGACTTCCACCAATCGTCGAATCCTGTAGGTTCACCCTCTTCCCTAAGTAGCCTCACATTCAATTCCCTACCTCAAATCAGCTATAGCAGCACGATGATCAGAAAAACCCGCATCTATAGTCCTCACCCTCTCCACACCTATTCCCTGCCTAACATAAACTCTATCTAACCCTGCCTCATATCCCCTATGAATAAAGGTGTGCTCCACTCTATATCCTCTACTCCCCACCATATCTACAACTCCAGCATCTCGCAAAACGTCCCTCACAACCCCCAAAGCACAAACCGCCCCCCTTGGAACCACATCCCCATTCCAAATTACACAATTCCATTCCCCCCCAAGCACTGTAATAGCCGGTAAACCTCTCAAATGATACACCAAGACATCGCATACAAAATCCACCTTCACTCTAGCATTCCTAGTTGCTGGCATGTACACCCCTACAAAACAAACCCTCCCGGTCCCCCCCAAAACCCATCCTCCCTAACAACCCTCCCACCCCCCTCCTCCCAACCCAGGACACGCAAAGGACTGGTCTCCTTTACCGCCACAGCCACACCTTTCAACCTCAAAGCATTGCTTGTAAACAACCTATAACCTTTCAAAACCATCTCACATCCTAACTTATCCATACTAAATCTCCTTAAAAACCACTCTAACCATACACTCTTGACCTTGGTCTTAAGACCGTTTACATTGAAAGTTACACACCTGAATGTTACAAGAATGGCGGCTTGCCCATATGATGCTGAGGCTTACTTGGTCCTTCTTTTATAGGTCTTGGGCCATCTCTAGCATTCCCCTATTCTTGCCCTCCAACCCCTCCCTGTCCCTTCCCGCCGATCTTCCCATTGCCCCCCCCTCCCGGTCTCGCCGTTTCCACCACAGCTGCCTAAACCTTCTTCCCAGGGCGCTGCACTGGCGTGAGGGCCTCGTCCATGTCTGAAGCCCCTGCTGGTCTCTTGCAGGAGCTACCCTCCACACACATATCTTCTTCAATCGTATCTTCTTGATGAACCTCCACCATTACATTGCTCTCCATTCTAACCTCACTCAAGTCTTCCTTACCCCTGTTCTGTTCATCCATCACCTTGTCATAACATAACTTCACGTCACCTGCTACACCATGCTCTGACTCTTCCAAAAAATCCTTCAGCACATCTTCCAAAATCCCTTCTTGAGCTGAATCTGTAGTACCCAACGGTCTGTCTGACAACGATATTCCCCCCACCCCCGTTTCCTCTGGGAGTGTGATACACATCTCCAAAGCCACCTCTGATCTTTCAACCTCCTCACTCAATAGGCCCTTCCCCCGGCCTTCCACATCACCCGTCAAAACGTCCAAGGCTTCTAACTGCTTGTCTTCAGAAGCTGTTTCTTGCCCCCTAGGGCCCTGTCTCCTGGGGCATTGTGCTGCCATGTGCTCATAAGAGTCACATAAATGGCAAGTCCTCCTCTGCCCCGCATGGTGTACAGAAACTTGAGTTCTATAGCCATGCAATGTGACGTATGATGGTATCGGCCGCCTCAGGGTCATTTTCAGTGTGACGGATCCTTCCGGTAGCCCCTCGTATGGGCCGTCCCTCCACATTCCCATGTTCGCCGAGTGGACAGTCCCATAACCGCTGAACACATCCTGAAGGCTGTATGCTGTCGCGTCAAAAGGTACATTCCATACCTTCACATAAGTAAAATACTTAGAAACATCATGCATGCATAGTTTTACTGACGAATTTACGCTCATTCTCCGTTCTTGAAATTCGTCGATGATGCTGGAGTAGAAACTGGCCCTCATGAACTTCACGAAGACCCGTGTCATACCATTCAGTACCACGCCATACAACTCTTCATTGGAGATTCCATAAACGTCCCTGATAATACTTGGGAGTAGAATGTTCATCGTGGCATTGCTTAATGATCCCCTGAACAGCTCGATGCAGACAGTGTTTATGCACCGGCTCATACAGTCTGCCATCTTGGTGCTAATGCTATGTTTTCCTCACCAGGTGGCACGCAAGAGAAACTGTAGAAGAGTCCTCTCTCCCTGCAGGTCGAGATACGAATGATGTTGAAAAGATTAGCCAAAGGTATGCTAAGTTCCTCTTTACATTCCTTTAGCACCCTTGCAAACAGTTCATCAGGGCCTGGGGATTTGTTAGGTTTCAGTTTCTTTATTGGTCTGAGGACCATGTCACTAGTTACCGCAATCGTGCATAGTCTATTATCGTCCTGTTCTACATAATCTATTATTTCAGGAATTTCGCTAGTATTTTCCTGGGTAAAAACTGAGAGGAAGTAGGAATTGAAAATTTTACACATATCCTTATCACTGTCAGTGATCTGACCAGAGTTACTCTTAAGTGGGCCTATCTTATACTTTATCTTACTTCTGTATACCTGATAGAACCCTTTTGGGTTAGTCTTCTAATCCCTTGCGACCTTAGCCTCATAATCCCTTTTTGCTTTTCTTATTCCTTTCTTTATTTCTCTCCTTTATTGAATATATTGATTTCTTAACTGCCCATCCCCTCTTTTGATACGCCTATATATGCCTCTCTTTTGACCAATGAGATGTTTTAACCTATTGTTCATCCATTTGGGATCATTTTTGTTAGATCTAATTTCCCTACTCAGAACAAAAGTTGTCTGGGCAACTAGAACTACGCTCTGAAAAACGTCATATTGGCACTCAAGATCACCTACCTGACCCACAGTCAGGACATCCCAATTTAGCCCACCCAGGTAATTTTTCAGTCCCATGAAGTCGGCCAAGCGAAAGTCTGGGACAGAGATTTGATTGTTTTGAGGGAAAAGTAGATTAAAGTGGGGTTAGGGTTGTTCAGGCAACCAGGAACCATTAGTGAGTTACGCCGCACACTCCCCTCTGGCGGACTGGGGCAAAACTCTAGTTCCTGGTGACTGATGTGTTTCAATTTGTACTCTTAGTAGTATTGATCTATCAGGGGTTACTGTTCGTTTTCTTTTGTTTATTGGTTACCAGTAATGAGTTTGGCATTCATTACCACTCTTTTTCCGTTCTTAAATTTTACATATGCCTAACTGTTGGTAACCCGTACATTTTTTTTCTAATTACCAGCTCTGCTCCTGGCGTGGTCATCCAGGGTAGTCACCAGATAAGGAAGCAAGATGCTTGTTAATTGGACTTAACATTATCCGACTACTACCAGCCCTTATTTATTCTACTTCTGGTGCTCCAACCAAGTGGTATGGGAGATCCCAGAACACCGGATTGTTACCATCCGCTCAGGATTACTTACATCGTCTTAAACATCAGAGATTCCTCCAGGGCCTTACCGACTCCTGCCCAAACTCAGCACCAGAACCAAAGGCCACTTTTATTATATTTAAGTTTTAAGTGAAATCCTTGAAAGACAATATTCTTATTCCTTTGAGTCTTTTATTTAATTTTTCCATTAGTTTTTTCTGCTCAGATGGAAGGCGTTCCACTGACAATTGCAGTTATCTGGGTAATTCCATGATATATTGAAAGTGATTTGTGATCACTTTCCCCAAGCTCATCATTAACATCAAGATTATTAATTAGTGAATCTATGTTGGCAAGAACCAAGTCAAGCAGATTGTTTCCTCTAGTTGGTTCTGTCACAAACTGTTTTAAAAATCAATCTTGATCCGTATCAAGAAAGTCACTAGACTCAAGATTTTCTGTCATTGTTCCAATCAATTTGTCTAAAGTTAAAATCTCCCATTAACCCAACACATTCATATCTAGACGCCTTACGAATTTCGTCCCATAACAACTTACTGCACTCCCTATCAAGGTTTGGGGCCTATAAATCACCCAAAATTAATTTGTCACGACCCTCGAGAAACTGTAGCCAAACAGATTGTGTTCGATTGATTTTTTTTTTCACAAGGTTTGACAAGGTTAGGTTAAGGATCCCTAGCTTTGACAAGCTATTTACAGGTTAAGGATTCCTAACTTTGACAAGCTAACAGCTGTTACCTACATCAGCTCATTTGAAAGCATTTTTAGTGTTATGAAACGTACAAGTAATCTTATATCATATCTAAGACAACATTTTAAATTTTCTGACATACATCGCCACTCCACCACCCTTCCTGTTGACCCTATCAGTGTGGAATAGTTTATAACCCTGTATGTTGCATTCAGAAGGCATTTCTCTATCTTTCAGGTTGAACCAGGTCTCTGCTATACCAATATCATCTATATTACCTGAACTTGCAAGTAATCTTAGCTCATCCATCTTATTTCTTAGACTCCTACTATTTGTATAGTAAACCTGAAGGGAGCTAGTCACTTGTTGCCCTCTACTATCTCTTTGTTGATCAATTTATTTGCCATTACTAGCAACTTCATTTTGAATATTGTCTTTCAAACTTATCTCTGAGGTATCTTGGTAATTACTGCTGTTTTCAGCCCTAATACTGCATCCTGATTGTTTCCCACAAACACCCATACCTCTATAATCTATCAGTTTAAATTACTAGATAAGTCATCAATTACCCTCTCAATCGAATTGGCTAATGCAGCCACTCCATCCCCAGAGAGATGAACCCCATCCCTTGCAAACATATCACCAGGATTTATATCAGTAAGTGTAACCAACAGAAGTCCAGCAGTTATACTACAGCTTTATATATCTTTAGTAAGACCTCGCCTAGATTACGCAGCTCGGTTCTGGTCTCCATATTACAGATTGAATATGAATTCGTTAGAAAACATTCAGTGAAGAATGACAAAATTAATTCATAGCATTAGAAATCTTCCATATGAAGAGAGATTGAACTCCCTTAAATTACATTCACTAATACGACGACGAATGAGGGCAAGCACGATCGAAGTGTATAAGTGGAACATGGGTATTAACAATGGGATATAAATAAGATCTTTAGAATCTCTCCAGGAGACATCACACAAAATTGGATTCAAATTTGATAAGTTTAGATTTAAAAAGATATAGGAAAATATTGGTTTACGATATAGGGTAGTTGATGAGTGGAACATTCTGCCTAGAAGGAATACTGAAGCTAAAATCTTTTGTAGTTTCAAGTTTATGTTGGACAGATACTTGAGTGGTGATCTGTACCTTGCTCAGTGAAGATGTCTAGTGTACTGTGTACTAAACCAAGATGCCCACCATTGAGCAACTTTACCATAGCTTAAAGAGGAACTAAGGGTGCCTAAGCTTGAGATACAGTGATTGGCGGAGGAAAAAAAGAAGATTCGTAGTAGTCCTCCTGTTGTGAGTCCTGAGGTCAAGATAGGAAAGTGGGCTGTAGCTGTACAGCATGGAACGAAGTTAATAGCAAGAGGACGAATAGAGGTAGAAACAGTGAAGAAGCAAGAGACTGCTGTGAAAACTTCGAACCCTTTCTCTGTACTACCAGACAAATGTGAGTCGGCTACTGGGAACATCCAAATGAAGAACAACATGGAAGGTAAGAACATAAATGTTTTGGTCAGTCAGGTTATGTACATAGGGCCTTCTGGTTGAAAGATAGGAGTAGGAGTCAGAGGGTGTGCTTTTCTGGGGCTGGAAAGGAGGATATTGTTAGTCGGCTTGACAACATCATGTATGGCAATGTGATCAGTCATATTATCTGCCTCAGTGCTAGAGGCAATGATGCAGGCAAGTGTAAAAGTGAGGATTTAGTTAGAAGGTATAGGGCAGTAATCGACATTATTAGGAAGAAGGGAGGGAGCCCTGTCATGTGAGATTTTGCCAAGAAGGGGTATAGGAAATGATTGGCTGTACAGAGCAACTGGTAAGGATAATGCAGAACCATTCATTGACAAATGGAACTACTTCTATGGCAGAAATGAGATGTATGCCAGGGATGGGGTTCACTTATCCAGGGCAGGTGTGGGTTTTCTCGCTAGTTCAATTGATGTTGTTTGGGCTTTAAAAGTGGATTAGTTTGAGCTGTGGGTTTAGGAATGGAAAATAGTGTCGAAATACTGATTAAGGCATTGATATCATAAATCTTAACAATAAGTCATCGAGTAATACAGGGTAATGATAGAGAAATTGTGCAAAGAAAAGCTTAATAAGGAAAAGGTTCACAATAAGAAAACATATTAATGTATTATATACTAACTGTCGAAGTGCCAGAAATAAAATTAATTACATTTGGTAGCATGTGCAGGAAATCTTGATGTCATAGCAATAACTGATACATGGTATAATTTAAAGAGTCGAGATAAGACTGCTGAGTGTCTTATTCAAGGAGTTAGCTGTTCCATGTAGAAGGATATATATAACTGGCCCTGATGAACTTTTATCAAGGGTTCTTATGGAGTGCAAAGCGGAACTCTGTGAACCATTGACTAATATTTTTAATATATCTCTTCAAATAGGTGTAGTGTCTGATATGTGGAAGATGGTCAATTTAATTCCTATTTTTAAAGCAGGGGGACAAGTCGTTACCGTCAAATTACCTCACAGTAAGCCTAACCTCAATTGCAGGAAAATTGATAGTCAATTATAGCTAATATGGGAAGCCATCTTGATAAGCATAATTTATTTATTGATACTAAACATGGATTCACGAGCGGCCGTTCCTGCCTAACTAATTTACTAGCTTTCTTCAGTTAAGCTTTTGAGGCCATTGATCATGACAGGAATTCGATATTGTTTATTTGGATTTAGTAAGGCATTGATAAAGTACCACACCAGAGACTGTTAATGAAAGTGGCAGCTCATGGCACTGGGGAAAAGTGCTGTCATGAATCGAGTCATGGCTCACCAATAGGAAGCAGTGTGCATAAATGGGTGTTAAATCTGAATGGGGATTTGTATTAAGTGGAGTTCCTCAGGGATCAGTTTTAGGTCCATTGTTTATAATGTATATAAATGTCCTTGACGAGGGAATTGCTACTGATATGAGTAAATTCGCTGATGACATGAAGGTAGGTAGGATAATCGATTCAAACGTAGATGTCACGGAACTTCAGGAGGACTTAGACAAACTCAGTTCGTGGTAAGAAAAGTGGCAGATGCAGTTCTATGCATATAAATGCAAAGTTCTGAAGCTTGGGAATGTTCAAAACCCTAGCATCTGGAAATATAAACACTAAAAGCAGTATAATGTGATCCTTTATTGATAACGTTTCGCCCACGCAGTGGGCTTTACCAAGTCACAAACAGATCTACCTGGGTGAAAGATACTGAGTATTTATAGGATGGCGTCAGGTGGAGAATGCTGCATGTGACACTTCCGAGAAGCGTGTTAGTCTAGAACGTTGGGTAGCTTTAAAAAGAGATTGGATAAGTATATGAGTAGACCTTCTGCAATGAGAATTTCGGTGTTGAACACAGGCATTCCTTGGATCGTCAGATATGCCTGCATACTGGTGTTCCCCTTGCAGAGGATTGAAGCTTGTCCTGTCTATTAATGGTAATGTCATTGATGGTGGTGGTTGTGGAGGTAGATACTTTGAGGTAGATATATCCACCACAATCAAGGACATTACCAGTAACAGACAGGACAAACTTCAATCCTCTGCACGGGTATACACAATCCCTTGCAATAATTGCAGCAAATTATACATCGGCGAAACATCCAGAGACCTCCAAACACATATTTCAGAACACCAGTATGCAGGCATATCTGACGATCTAAGGAATGGCTGTGTTCAACACCGAAATTCCCACAACCATTTAGTCAACTAGGGAAAAGCAAGACTTATCGCCATAGAAGACAACAGTACCAAAGAATCCTGGAATCCTCACTTATCTGTATATTCAACAACTTCAACCAGAACAACGACTTCTATAACATAGCTAAACGCCTGCCAAGAAACTTCTCCATCGCTATCCCACATAAGAACATAATGGAGGAACACTGCAGAAGGTCTACTCATATGCATATTCAATCTCTTTTAAGAAGGCAACAGTTAGACAACTTAATTCTGAAACGTTTCGCCTACACAGTAGGCTTCTTCAGTCGAGTACAGAAAGTAGCAGGAGCAATAGAGATGTGAAGACGATGTAATCAGTCCTTCACCCTTGAAGTCGTAGATTTGAGGTTGTCAGTCCCTCAGCCTGGAGAAGAATTCTGTCTTCATAGTCAGGAACTATCTGAAGCTCAAGCGACAGTGTGGAGACTTATATACTGTCGGAGGGAGAGGTGCAGAGTAGTAGTAATGAAAATATAGCCATTGAGAGGTCAGTTGTCCATGGTACTTTCTCCATCTTCAACGTTTCCTGTTATTCCTTTATCACGCATTTTGTGCAATATTATGTGTCTGCACTTTTTGAAGGCTATCGCAAAGTCTGTGTATACTACATCTGCATTTTGTTTATGCTCTGATGCATCCAGGACCTTATCATAGTGGTGCAGTAGCTGGGACAGGCAGGAGTGACCTGCTCTAAACCCGTGCTGCCCTGGGTTGTGTAACTGATGGGTATGTAGGTGGTTGGCGATCTTGCTTCTTAGAACCTTTCAAAGATTATTAAGATATGAGATATCTGTAGTTCTTTGTAGTTGTTCTACTGCCACCTTTGCTGTTGTTTGTAGTAACCGTGGGATGACCCCTGGGTCCATGCTCCCTCTCTACAGAATGTTGAAGGCACGTGACAGAAACTTCTTGCAGTTCTTGATGAACACGGAGTTCCACTAGTCCGGGCCTGAGGCAGAGTGTATGGGCATGTCATTAATTGCCTTTTTAAAGTCTTGTGGTGTTAGGATAATATCAGAGATTTTTTTATATAAGTTTTGAGTCTCGTTCATAAAAAAATAATTTAGATTGTCGACCCTTAGTCTAGTTAATGGCTCTCTGAACACTGAATCATATTGGGACTTCATAATCTCACTCATTTCTTTGCTGTCATCTGTGTAGATGCTATCTTGTCTAAGCAGGGGTTCAATACTGGATATTATTTTCCCGTTAGATTTGGCGCAAAAGAGGAATTTCAGGTTTCTTTCATTTTCACTTTCATTTTAAGTTCTTCCCGAGATTTTTGTCTCCTGTAGGATTCTTCACATATAAATTCGATATTTGCTATTTCTCTTACCAGTGCCTCCCTTTGTATCTCAGATATACTGGCCCCTCTCAGCAGCTCTGTAATTCTTCGCCTTCGCCTCCCTGAGTGAGGTGGAGGGGAGTCTATATGATGAGTAGCATGGACGCTCATTGTAGTAGACTACAGAAGCATCGGGACGTGGGGAGACCGTGTGTAATGAGGGCAAAGAGCACACGGTAGTGGCTGAGGTGCACGGAAGAGGAGGTTACATGTGGAGACGGAGGTTCACGCAAGAGAACAGCTGGGACGTCTGATATGGATGACGTCTTAACGCCCGGGGAGAGACCTCGGAAGAAGTCTTGGAGGCCCAGGTTGGACCTCCCGGTCTAACCAGGGCCTCTTGAACCTTTGAGTAATGAAGTACTCAAAGGTTCAAAGGACAAGGGGGGGTTGGGGGACTGGACAGACAGGGTGCCAAACGGGGCTCTAGTCAGCAGCCAAGTCACGCGGGTGCCATTCCAAGGCAGTGGGGCAAGCCGCCTTTACTGTCATAATTCAAGGTTGTAACGATTAATGTTAATGGCCTGAGAGCCGAGGTAAAAAGAGTGGGGGTGGAATGGTTTTTAAGGAGATTTAATGTAGATATGTTTCATTCAGGAGCACAATTACAAGTTTGGTTGTGAGTTGTCTTTGAAAGGATATAAGTTGTATGTGAGTGGCTCGTTGAGGTTGAAAGGTGGGGTTGCTGTGGCTGTAAAGGAAACCAGTCTATTGCGTATTTTGGGGTCGGAGGAGGGGGGGGAGGGTCGTGAGGGTGGAGGGAGAGTTAGGTGCAACGAGGGTTTGTTTTATAGGAGTATATATGCCGGCGGATGGCAACGCATGAGTCAAGGAGAACTTTGTGAGGGACTTTTTGATGTACTATTTAAGGGGATTACCTTTAGTCACTGTAATAGGGGGAGATTGGAATCGTGTTATTCGGGGTGGGGATGTGGAACCGAGGAGGGCGGGGTGTATGTTAGGCATGTTACGCAAATGTGTTGGGAGATGGGGGGTTTTGGATGTTATGGGGAAGGGTGGTTGGTGGGTTGAGTATACGTTTGTCAGACGGAGTTATGCTGCAAGATTAGATAGGATCTATGCAATGGAAGCCTTTCGTGAGTTGGGAGTTAGGACTTTTGATGTGGGGTTTTCTGATCATAGGGCAGTTATGGCAGATCTTGATTGGGAGGGTATGGTTAGCATACAATCGGATTTTTGGAAATTAAATGCAAGACTCGTGAGGAGTGAGGAGGTGAGTATGGCGTTTGGGGAATGGTGGCAAACTTTTTGGGATTCTAGAGAGGTGGAGTCATGTGTCTTAGAATGGTGGGAAAGGCACGCTAAGCCGGGTATTGCAGGTTTTTATAAAAGGAAGGGAAGGGAAGAGGCAGGGTGGAGGTACGGGTTGCAAAATTATTTGGAATATCAGCTAAATGGGTGTTATGAGGAAGGGGGGGGGGTCGGGAGTACGGAAACATGGTGCAACTCAAGGACAGGTTGGCGGAGTTACATAATGGTAGATTTGATGCGGTACATGTAAGGGCGGGAATGGAGGCTGTGCTGTGGGGGGATAAACCTTCGGGAAGTGTTTTGCGAGGTTTTAGGGTAAGGCAGAAGGATTCGACTATTTTAAATCTCTAGGTAAGTGAGGATATGGGTGGATATCATAAGGGGCAGGTACTAAATACGAGAGAAGGCATGAGTAATTATGCTGATTTCTGGTTCCAAAGGAAGTGGGGGAAGGGGGAGGAAGGCGATGCTATTGAGGAGGTGTGGGGGGGGAAAGGGTTAGGGTCGTGTGGAGAGGAGGGCATGGGGATGGGAGGTGAGATTAGCATGGGGAAAGTTCAGGAGGCTGTGTTCAACATAAGTACTGGCAAGGCACCGGGTATAGATGGGATTTCAAATAATTTTTATAGAATTCAATGGGAGCACATTAAGTACTGTCTGGTGAGGGTCATGAATTGTATGCGACGGGAGGGACAGTTAGGACAGACTCAGCTAACGGGTGTAGTCGTATTAGTATGCAAAAAGCAAGAGGGAAGAGTATTGAGTGTGTACAGAGCTATTTCGCTAATGTGTGCCGACTACGAGTTTTTCGCAAAGATACTGGGCAATAGGATGAAGGTGTTAGGTCGGGTTATTCATAAGGGGCAGATGGGTATTCCAGGCAGAAGTATGAGAAATGGGCATGGCCGCATTAGGGATTTTTTGGAGGGTTGCAACAGGGGAGGGCTTTTGGGTATTGATTGGGAAAATGCATACGACTGTGTGGATAGAAACTTTCTGAGGGCTAGTTTGTTGCATCTCGGTTTTGGCATGGGAGTGGTGAGGTGGATTGCTACAATGTATTCATCTGCAATGGTGCGGGTACAAATTAATAGCAGGTTGAGTAGGCCTGTCAGGATGGAGAGGGGATTGAGACAGGGCCGTTCCCTGTCTCAAATATTGTTTGCGTGTATGCAGCATCCATTTTATGTGCTCGTTGAGGGGAGGGGGATTTTAAATGGGGAAAAGGATGGGTGTATAGATGTGGTGGGGCATGTGGACGATACCACTGTTCTGATAGCCCAAGTGGAGGGATTGCCTACGATGGAAAGTGTGTTGGAGCTTTTCAGGAGCGCATCTGGAATGTGGGTGAACAGAGCAAAATCAAGTTTGCTGGAGGTGGATTCCTGGGTGGGGGGGGCTTGGGGTTGGAGTTTGGGTGGGAACTGGTGGTTAGGCTAAAAATTTGTGGAGTTATATACATGACAGATGTGCGGTAGGTTAGGCAGGTGAATTCGGATGTGGTGGTGGAGAAGACTGTTAAAAGATTAAGGAGTTTACGGGCGGGGGACGTCACCTTACATCAGTGGGCGATAATCGTAAATTCATTAGTTTATAGCAAAGTGTGGAGTATGGCTGTGGTGTATCCATTGCGGACCCAGGATGTACAGGAGATTCAGAGGAGGGCATTACTTTGTTTGGGGTTTTGGGAGGGCATGGCTAAGCAAGGAGGTGGTGATGTCGAATATACGCAGTGGAGGAGTAGGTCTTTTAGCGTTGGGGCCGATAGTGAAGGCCCTATATGTGAAACAGAGGTTCGTTAGGGAGGGTGGGAAAGAGGGGTTAGAGTGGGGAAAGTGATGGAGGATGTGCGGAGATGGTGGAGCGGAAAAGAATTAATTGAATGCGAGGATATGCTGAGGTTATTGTTATTGATTAGGGAGGTGGAAAAACTTAGGGTGGGGCGTTTGGTGACGAGGAGCAGGAGGCCGGAAATCATACAGGGGGTATCGGTTTATCCCTTGTATGATTGGGGGATGATTTGGAATGACTTTCGAAAGCTTAAGTTAATGCTGAGAGTACGGGAGTTTGTATATAGATTAATGATGAGGATATTAGCATCGAAAACTGTTTTGTGTTCAATGGGATTGGTGAGGGAACAGACCTGCGAGCACTGTGGAGAACAGGAAACAGCTTTTCATGCGGTTTGTTTCTGTGAAGAGTTGAGGGAGGTAAGGGTGTGGTTAGCGAGGGTTTTTAGGTTGATGGGTGGGGGTAATGTAGAGACCCTGCGAGCCTTAACAATAGAAGTATGCGGGGTCTCAAGAAAAGTGAAAAGGGCAATAATGTATGTAGTGGCGGATTTTCTGTATATTTCCTGGGGGATGAGGGACACGGGGGGGGGGAATTAGAATTAGGGCAATTGCGGCAGGCATATATAGAACGGTTTGCAGGAACAAACTTATTTATGGGGGACAGTGGAGGGCACGTTTTCCAGAGACCTACTGCAAAATTACGGTCAATGGTCTCATTCATTTGGCGAGCTAATTATACGTAAAGGACTGGTTTCCTTTATATGCGGGTTGACATTAGTTTTCGGAGGGGGAGTGTATGAGGTAAAGTTTTTGCGAAAGAATGTGAGGGTCGGGAAAGTATGTACTGCGTGGTGCTGTGTTGACATGTAAGTTTTGTGTGAAAGGTTTTGATAAGCCCAGGATTTGTATAAATTAGGGCCTTGTGATTAAAAGGGAGTTATAGAAGTCACTGTCCATGTTGGTCTACCAGTTTTTGCAAAGATAATTTTTCTGGCACGTATTTTCGTAGTATTTATTGTAATTTTGTAGGGATTTTAATTCCTCTTAGATGGCTTTTATATATGTATTTACATGTTTTGTTTTCGTTGCTGATGCAACATATGCTGTAAAAATCTTGCAGTTGTTGATGCTTTATATGATTATGTAATTTGTGTAATACTTATTTTTGTTATGGAGTAATTTTTTCGGATAATTACCAGAATTTGTTCTTAAGTAAAACCTCATAAACAGTTGCATGTATATATATAAAGTTACATAAATTTATGTTTGATCACTGCTGTGATCATTAAGTGTGCGAATGATGTGGGTGTATTTATAGATAGGTTTAAGGGGGGTCCCCCCAACAGTTTTGTGTGTATGAGTCAGATATTTTATCGTTTTGTATAATGTGTGTCAGTGAATGGTGTGTATACATTTTGAGTGTTTGTTACACATTCCTATTTTCTATGTGGTGGAATCTGCTGTGAGTAATTCATCTGTGATCTAAAGGTTCCAGGATTATACATATGCTGTATAAAATTTGCAGTTGTTGATGATTTATATGATCATGTAATTTGTATAATGTTTATGTTTGTTATGGAGAAATGTTTTTGAATAATTACCAGAGTTTGTTCTTAAGTAAAATCTCATAACCGGTTGCATGTATATATAAACATTACATAACTTAATGTTTGATCAGTGTTGTGATCAATAAGTGTGCGAATGATGTGGGTGTATTTATAGATGGGTTTTCATGGGGGGCTCCCCCCCCCAACAGTTTTGTGTGTATGTGTCAGATATTTTATCATTTTGTATAATATGTGTCAGTGAATGGTGTGTATGTATTTCGCGTGTTTGTTACACATTCCTATTTTGTATTGGGTTTTCAAAATTTTTTCTCTTTCACTTGTGGTATGATTCTTAGTAATCTTGTTCAGATCCTGTATTGTGGTGTTATTTAATATTTTATACCCCATTGTAATTTATAATATTTTAAATAAAATATAAAAAAAAGTAGCAAGATGACTAGGGCACGAGTTGGGAGACTCTCCAGACAGTGGGTAATTTCCAAAAGCTGTTCCTGGATTTTTTTTTTTATATTTTATTTAAAACATTATAAATTACAAGGTGGTATAAAATATTATGTAAGGTGACGTCCCCCGCCCGTAAACTCCTTAACCACCCCTGTCTCAATCCCCTCTCCATCCTGACAGGCCTACCCAACCTGCCATTAATTTGTACCTGCACCATTGCCAAAACCGAGATGCAACAAACTAGCCCTCAGAAAGTTTCTATCCACACAGTCGTATGCATTTTCCCAATCAATACCCAAAAGCCCTCCCCCGTTGCAACCCTGCAAAAAATCCCTAATGCAGCCATGCCCGTCTCTCTCATACTTCTGCTTGGAATACCCATCTGCCCCTTATAAATAACCCGACCTAACACCTTCTTCATCCTATTGCCCAGTATCTTTGCGAAAAACTTGTAGTCGGCACACATTAGCGAAATAGCTCTGTACACACTCAGTACTCTTCCCTCTTGCTTTTTGCATACTAATACGACTACACCTGTTCGCTGAGTCTGTCCTAACTGCCCCTCCCGTCGCATACAATTCATGACCCTCACCAGACAGTACTTAATGTGCTCCCATTGAATTCTATAAAAATCATTTGAAATCCCATCTATACCCGGTGCCTTGCCAGTACTCATGTTGAACACAGCCTCCTCAACTTCCCCCATGCTAATCTCACCTCCCATCCCCATGCCCTCCTCTCCGCACGACCCTAACCCTCTCTCTCCCCACACCTCCTCAATAGCATCGCCTTCCTCCCCCTTCCCCCACTTCCTTTGGAACCAGAAATCAGCATAATTACTCATGCCTTCTGTAGTATTTAGTACCTGCCCCTTATGATATCCACCAATATCCTCACTTACCTAGAGGTTTAAAATAGTCGAATCCTTCTGCCTTACCCTAAAACCTCGCAAAACACTTTCCGAAGGTTTATCATCCCCCAGCACAGCCTCCATTCCCGCCCTTACATGTACCACATCAAATCTACCATTATGTAACTCTGAAAACCTGTCCTTGAGTTGCACCATGTTTCCGTACTGCCGACCCCCCCCTTCCTCATAACACCCATTTAGCTGATATTCCAAATAATTTTGCAACCCATACCTCCACCCTGCCTCTTCCCTTCCCTTCCTTTTATAAAAACCTGCAATACCCGGCTTAGCATGCCTTTCCCACCATTCTAAGACGCACGACTCCACCTCTCTAGAATCCGAAAAAGTTTGCCACCATTCCCCAAACGCCATACTCACCTCCTCACTCCTCACGAGTCTTGCATTTAATTTCCAAAAACCCGATTGCATCCTAACCATACCCTCCCAATCAAGATCTGCCGTAACTCACAACACACGAACGGCTTCCGTTGCATAGATCCTATCTAATCTTGCAGCATAACCACGTCTGACAAACGTATACTCAACCCACCAACCACCCCTCCCCACAACATCCAAAACCCCCACGTCTCCCAACACATTGCGTAACATACCTAACATACACCCCGCTCCCCTCGGTTCCACATCCCCACCCCGAATAACACAATTCCAATCTCCCCCTATGACAGTGACTAAAGGTAATCCCCTTAAATAGTACATCAAAAAGTCCCTCACAAAGTTCTCCTTGACTCATGCGTTGCCATCCGCCGGCATATATACTCCTATAAAACAAACCCTCGTTGCTCCCCACTCTCCCTCCACCCTCACGACCCTCCCCCCCTACTCCCACCCCAAAATACACAATGGACTGGCTTCCTTTACAGCCACAGCAACCCCACCTTTCAACCTCAACGAGCCACTCACATACAACTTATATCCTTTCAAAGACAACTCACAACCAAACTTGTAATTGTGCTCCTGAATGAAACATATCTACATTAAATCTCCTTAAAAACCATTCCACCCCCACTCTTTTTACCTCGGCTCTCAGGCCATTAACATTAATCGTTACAACCTTGAATTATGACAGTAAAGGCGGCTTGCCCCACTGCCTTGGAATGGCATCCGCGTGACTTGGCTGCTGACTAGAGCCCCGTTTGGCACCCTGTCTGTCCAGTCCCCCAACCCCCCCCTTGTCCCTTGAACCTTTGAGTACTTCATTACTCAAAGGTTCAAGAGGCCCTGGTTAGACCAGGAGGTCCAACCTGGGCCTCCAAGACTTCTTCCGAGGTCTCTCCCCGGGCGTTAAGACGTCATCCATATCAGACATCCCAGCTGTTCTCTTGCATGAACCTTCATCTCCACATGTAACCTCCTCTTCTGTGCACTCTCTGTGCACCTCAGCCACTACCGTGTGCACCTTGCCCTCATTACACACGGTCTCCCCACGTCCCGATGCTTCTGTAGTCTCCTCCAATGAGCGTCCACGCTGTTCATCATCCAGACTCCCCTCCACCTCACTCAGGAAGGTATTCAAAACCTCATCCAGCATTCCATCCTGTTGCATTACAGGCTCGCCATCATTGCTCGTCGTCGTCGTCTTCTCAGGCCCCGTCCCCACTGGTAATGTAGCACATGAATCCATCTCTGCCTGTGCTTTAACCATTTCCTCATTCCAACTGCACGATGCCTGTCTTTCGGCCGCACGTGTCTCCGGCAACACCGGTGTTGGCATCTGTTTCCTCCGTCCTGGTTTCCTATGGCATTTGGCTGCCATATGGTCAAATGATCCACACAGCCTACATGTCCTTCTCTATCCCTCATAGTATACGTAGACCTGCGTTCGGAACTCTTCCAATAAAACATACAAAGGTATTGATTACCGTAACGGCATCTTCAGATTGAAGGATTCCTCGGGCAGTCCCACATAAGGCCCATCCTTCCACACTCCCAATTCCGCTGCATGAATCTTGCCATAACGACGGAATACCGCTACCACATCATACTCTGTAGCTTCAAAGGGCACATTTCTGACTTTTACATATGTCACATAGCTGGATACATC
Source organism: Cherax quadricarinatus (assembly GCF_026875155.1). Lineage (NCBI taxonomy): Eukaryota > Metazoa > Arthropoda > Malacostraca > Decapoda > Parastacidae > Cherax > Cherax quadricarinatus. The sequence continues at coordinate 12,777,709 of NC_069426.1, forward strand.
ATGTAGACATACCTCCACTGCTGTATTCACGGCCATCATCTTCTCTTGGTACGTGTCAACTATGCTTGAGTAAAATCCAGCATTTATGAATTTGATGAAAATCCTCCTAACTCCGTTAACAGCCACACCATAAAGCTCTTCACTGGGTATCCCATACACATCACGAATAATCGTAGGGAGTAGCACCTGCATTGTAGAACTGCTTAGGGTACCACATACCAGCTCCACGCAGACAGTATTCACATGGCGACCATGTCTATCCGCCATTTTGATTGCTCTAAACAGGAAAACTGAGCAGAAAACCAACTGAATCAGGAGCGTCTGCACAGCACGTCCACACGGCCCGAGAGAGATGAGGACAATGTTCCTGGAATTGTTTGGAAATTGCATCCGGAGATTTGTATACAACCACAATAACGAAGTTTTGATTTTTTATCTTTACTGCCAAAACTTCCACTACATCATTTGAGGTGTTTAGTAGTTCTGAGCAAATGAGTGACTGATGTACAGGCCAACCCTCCCTTGTTGCCTATTTAGTCTGTCACATCTGAATAGGGTTTAACCTGGGATCCATATTTATTTGTCCAAATGATCCTTTATGTGTGTCATTGTGAAAGCCGCAAACATTGCATTTGACTCTGTAAGCAGTCCTTTGATGAAAACTATTTTTCTTTGTTGATAGCTTTAGACCCAGTATGTTTGCAAAGATAAATGTCGTTACACTGATGGAATTTAAGAGGGCTTTGTTTGCTGGCATTAATATCTGCTCTGGAGTGTAGGACAATGACTGCGCCTCTGCTTCAGAAGTGTTTTCAGTTAGTATTGGACTTCTGTCATTTTTTGCCAGTCTTTTTTCTTTCCTGGCATTGAAAAACCTCTTCCTGGAGATGTTTTAGGTTCCCTCTTTTGCTTCTTGTGGTCTGGATGATCTAAATCTTCTTGTCCATTTAGATGATGTGCCTGAGAGTACATATTGTAGCATTTTCTTTCATGGACTGACGAATGACACATTTCAGAGTGAGATAAGTTACAAGAAATGTTGCACCCTTCTGTTGTCATGTGGGTGTGGCATTTTTGGGGATGGACAAAAGTTCATTCCCCACTATTTTTCCAGTTATACCAACCCTACACATACCCAAGGCATAGAATTTGCATAGATCAGACTTTTGTTTGCCAGGATTTTTTGAGACTGCTTTCCCTAAAGATGCAATTTTTTTTTGTTTCCGCACTACCTACAGCCCCTGTATGGACATAAGTGCATCTACCAGTTTTTACTGGAAACGTGTCAACACTATTCCCAGAGGCATCATCCCCTTTTGTTCTATCTCCAGCAGTATTGCTACTTTGTATAAGGTTGTCTTTACTTGTTTCATCACCAGGACCAGTATCTCCATTTGGTGTACTGTCCTCCAGGACAACACCAGCCACATCTTTTACACTGTCCTCCAGGAGAACATCAATACCCCTTGACGCACTGTCCTCCGAGACAGCCCCATCCGACATATCCATTTTATTTTCCCAGCTGTTATACTAGGCTGTCATGTTTTCTAAGAAGGATATTTTGTTGTTCGTGTCTTTTAATATAGATGTAATTTTCTCCCACAGGTATATCTCGTTTGGGTACACCCAAAAATATTTTTTTCTGATTTTTTATCAATAGTGCTTGCTGGTTTAAAGATCCTGCATGATTCATGGGACCATTTACCACAGAGACTGCATGCAACCCAAGCATGACTTCGTCTGTTACTTTTTCTGCAGACTAAACTGAGTTTCATGATGGTGGCCTTTTACAACTCATCGCATACTAGGCAACTCTCCTGGCTAGCTAGTGTACAGGACCTCTGAACGTATTTAGTTTTCAGTGTTTGAACAGTTCCACTGGGAAGGCTGGCTAGTATATGCTTACAATAAAAAAATTGTTTTATATGTTGGTATATCTACTGTAGTTTGATATATATGGCATATATACTGTAGTTTGATATATATGGCATATATACTGTAGTTTGATATATATGGCATATATACTGTAGTTTGATATATATGGCATATATACTGTAGTTTGATATATATGGCATATATACTGTAGTTTGATATATATGGCATATATACTGTAGTTTGATATATATGGCATATATACTGTAGTTTGATATATATGGCATATATACTGTAGTTTGATATATATGGCATATATACTGTAGTTTGATATATATGGATATTAAATATTGCAGTTTCAATCCAATACAACAATCTTTTCTCCTGGTACACTTGAATAGTTCTCCTGGGTGCGCTGGCTAGGTAAGCCTATTATAAAAGTTTTTTTGTATTATAAGTTGGTATAAATACTGTAGTTTGATTATTATTATTATTATCAAAAAGAAGCGCTAAGCCACAAGGGCTATACAGCGCTGCAGAGTAGGGAAGGAAGCGAGGGTATTGGGCGGCAGAAGGGGGGAGGGATGATCAGTAGGTTACAGAAAACAGTGGGGCAGGGGATAGTGCGGGGGTAGAGGGTAGCAAGAGATTGAGGTAGAGAGGGCTGAAGGTATCATCAGAGTTTGTGAAGTAAGTCAGTTGTTGTCAAAAAGCCAATGAGAGAGTCTGGATGAAAGGTGGGTCCATCAGCAAGAAGGGTAAAGAGAGAGCAGCATAGTGAGGACGACGTTGGAGGTAAATTCTGCGTGCTCGTTGATAAAGTGGGCAGTCCAATAGAATGGAGCCTGACAATTCTCACAGAGTAAGACGAGTATGGCCAATGCGAAGACGGGAGAGAGTAGTCTCCCAACCTCGACACTGGTGACAAGAAGACGGCCAGTAACCTATACTCGGTTTAATAGATTGAAGTTTGTTACCGAGCATAGTAGACCAACGTTGTTGATAACGGGTGTGAAGGTGGTTAGATATTGCAGCAAAATAGTCTGTAAATGGTATACCTCTATATGAAACTGGTAGGTCATGTACTGCTGACCGTGCAGCAGTGTCTGCCTTTTCATTGCCCTGTACGTCAACATGACCAGGGACACAACAAAAAACAATATCTTTATGCTTGGTAAAGATGCGGCATAGCCAAAGTTGGATACGGAGGACTAAGGGGTGAGGTGTATCAAATTTCTGTATAGCCTGTAAAGCACTAAGGGAGTCTGAGACAACCACAAATGATGACACAGGCATAGATGCAATACGGATAAGTGCTGCAAGAATGGCACACAATTCAGCAGTAAAAATACTAGCCGAAGATAGTAAATGCTCTCGTACGACGCTGTCCGGAAACACTGCTGCGAATCCTACACCGTCAGAAGACTTAGACCCTTAGAGCCATCTGTGTACACTGCAATGGCATTGAATGAGTGGAAGTGGTCAAGAAAAAGAGAGCGGGAAGCGACCGTAGGCAGTTGGGCTTTCGAGCAAGGGAGAGAGAAAGAACAGACTTGAACAGCTGGAACTTCCCAAGGGGGTAGGGAAAAGTGAGATGCTACATGAACATAGAAAGGTGGCAATTGAAGAGAAGACAAGAGTGAATGTAGGCGAAGAGAGAAGGGACGGAGTAAACAGGGGCGGCGAACAAATAAAGAATGTCTACTAATATCAGGCTGTATTGCCCTTGTGGCTTAGCGCTTCTTTTTGATTATAATAATAATAATACTAATATCAGTGACCATTCTATAAATGGAAGGATTGCGGAGATCATGAGAGCGTACATAGTAGCGATGGCAATGGGCATCACGGCGATCGGATAAGGATGGAACATTCGCTTCTGGATAGAGGCTCTCAACAGGGGAAGAGTTAAAAGCACCAAGGCATAAACGTAATCCTTGGTGATGAATGGGGTTAAGGCTAGAGAGAGTAGCAGGAGAGGCCGCTGAATAGATCTGGTCACCATAATCAAGTTTTGATAAAATGAGGGTGGAATGTAGGAGAAGGAGAGTTCGACGATCAGCTCCCCATGAAAGATGAGCAAGGGTTTTAAGAAGGTTCAGCCGGCTGTGACAAGTTGCCTTCAGAGAGGTAATATGAGGTTTCCAGGATAACCTACAGTCAAAGAGGAGGCCCAGAAACCTGACTGCATCACGTTCAGGGATACGGGAGCCATAGAGGTACAAAGGATGATCGGAGATGGCAGAGCGTCTAGTGAAAGTAATTTGGTGAATTTTGGTGCTGGAAAATTTAAATCCATGTGTGGTGGCCCAATTGTAAACACGGTCGACCGCATGCTGGAGAGAAACTGTAATGAGGTGACAGTCAGCGCCTGCACATGCAATAGCGAAGTCATCAACATAGAGTGATGACCAAATATTGGATGGAAGACTAGAGGCCAAATCATTTATAGCAAGGAGAAAAAGTGTTGTGCTCAGAACACATCCCTGGGGGAGATCTTCAGCTTGGATAAAGTCCGGGGAGAGCACATTATTAACCCGAACACGGAAATGCCTGTCAGTTAAAAAGTTCTTAAGGAAGGATGGTAGATTGCCTCGGAGGCCTAAGGAGTGGGCTTGGGCCAAAATATTATACCTCCAAGTTGTCATACGCCTTCTCAAGGTCAAAAAATATGGCAATAATTGAGTGGTTATTCGCAAAGGCATTACGAACATACCCAAGGGGTCTATGGTAGAACGTCCCTAACGAAAGCCATATTGACAAGTGGAGAGACTGTTGTGTGTCTCTAAGTACCACACTAAACGTCTATTTACCAGGCGTTCCATCACTTTGCAAACTGCACTGGTAAGAGCAATGGGATAATAGTGGGAGGCTTCATGTCCCGTAGTGCCTGGTTTGCGGAAAGGGAGAACAATGGCAGATTTCCACAGCTGTGGAAGAACTCCTTCTGACCAAATGAGGTTGAAAAGGCGTAATAGGACTGCAAGGGCTGACTGATGTAAATGTTGTAGCATACGAATATGAATGTCGTCGGCCCCAGCTGCCGATGATCGGCAAGCTGAGAGTGTTGCCTCCATTTCCTGAAGTGTAAAAGGCACATTATACTGTTCTTCTTTGAGAGAAGAAAAAGTCCAAGGGTGCTAACTCTCTGGCAGACTTTGAGGAAAGAAACGAGGGGCTACTGTAGTTTGAAATATATAGTATTTTATATTTATGTATTTTATGTATTATTTGCATATGTTGGTAATACCGTAGTTAGATATATATAATTTTTAAAGATTACATATTATTATTATTATCATTATTATTATTTGACTTACGTGTTAAGTGAACATGTGATGGCTGGCAGTTTCTACAGCATGTTGAGGAACTGGTGGTCTCCTGCACCTCTTACATCCTAGATATTAGACACTTACAGATCACTGTGTTTAGCTTTTCTATTTTTTTTAAACTCCGCCACACCAAGCACTATGGTGACACTGTTATTAGCTATGTAACGGCTGGTGTGACGAATACTAGAAGGAAATGCTTTCTGTTGTATAAGTCCTGCCGATTAGGTAAAACCTACGATTTTGGCTTAAATAGTTTTTTTTTATTTAAAAGGACACAGTACAAGATATAAATAAATAAAAGAGCACAATAATTAACCGTTTGCAAATACAATGATCTATCATCAACCCCATAGCATACCCTAAGTGTTACATTCATATTGTATTAAAAGATATACCATCACCGAACAATGAAAAGAACAGGATAACACCTGCTCAGAAAATACATTAACAAAGTCTAAACTTACAATTCATGCCTGTTATACAGTACAATAAGACCCTCTTGCACAAAGTACACAGATGATATGATACAGCATACGAAGGATAAAATTACACATTACAATAATTAAACAAATGACAAATCTAACCCTACAATAAAATTGCAAAGACATACCACAATAATACTTCCCGCAAATAGCAGGAAACTCTTAACAGAATAAAGAGCGAGAGAGCTCCAGCACCGAACAAAAACATTAGCAAAAACAAAAACTCACAATTTATGTCTGTGCACACACAAATCCCCCACAGTGGCTCTGGTGGCCTGGTGGTTAACGCTCTCGCTTCACACGGCGAGGGCCTGGGTTCGATTCCCAGCCAGAGTAGAAACATTGGACGTGTTTCTTTCAACCTGTTGTCTGTGTTCCCCATCAGTAAAATGGGTACCTGGGTGTTAGTCGACTGGTGTGGGTCGCATCCTGGGACACTGACCTAAGGAGGCCTGGTCACAGACCGAGCCGCGGGGGCGTTGACCCCCGGAACTCTCTCCAGGTAAACAGCTCTGTACAATTAGACCCCTTGCACAAAGTGAACAGTAAATATCATACAGCATACAAAAATTAAAATTATACAGAACATTAACTTAAACATTAGGCAAACCAAAGCCTACAAAAAAAACTTTACATTGGTACATATCACAATGAAACCCCCACATAAAAACTGGGCAGGAAACACCCGCAACTAAAAGACATAACATTATATATACAAGTACAACCCATACAACTAACAAAATCCTAACATAAGGTATTAAAACTGTCTAGTTACAGTAGATAAAATCCTTATCTCCCTATTTGAAACACAATAGTACATCATTGCTAAAATTAAATTGTGCAATGCATGGACATGAGAAAGTGTATAACAATCCTTCATCTGGCATTGAATAAAACAAAAACAGGAAGTACTTGCAGCTAAATCTTAGACCTACATATATGCAATAATCAGCCCATACTATCGGACTCTTGACCTACTTAGCAAGTTTAACGTCCCCAAACACCTATTCCAAATTAATTCAAAACACAAAATTTAACACACTGCACATTTTAACTCTGCGCGTACGCAGACAAAAAAAAAAAGAAAATTCTCATGAAAATTATACTATCATGTAACAAAAAAGTCTAAAAAAAGACTCCAACAAAAAAACAACTCGGGGAGAAAATAGATACTCTTGTACAACTAAAAACCAAAGTGAAACCAGATATTCATTACCATGACTTGACATCATATGGTACCAGCTCAAAAGAGCATAATATGTGTGATACTGTCACTTCCTTCAAAAATTCAACACCCTCCTACCCCAGTCAAACCTCCCCACCCTACCTGAGAAAAAAATTACATAGGCATATGAAAACATAAAAAAACTACATAAAGCAAATTAAACAGCAAATACATGATATAAAACATGTAAAAGTTTATTTTCTAAGACCTGGTATTGCCAAAATCAAATTGTTTATAACAAATTCCTGTAGTCAATCATATTAACCAGATTTGTCCACATCATAAAAAAACAACATCCAGGTCCAAGACACGTTAGAAACCTTCCCCTCCCTGCCATCCCCTGAGACTATACCAACCTCACTCTCCCTATTCATACTCACATCCTTACCTACAGTCATTAAGTCAAAGCCCCAGGCTATCAGCCGTATATCTTCAGTTCACCCCCCCTATGCCATCTCCTCATACTTGAAGACTGTACACACACATACACCACTACCACACACACTTTCCACATTCACTTTCCACGGGAAAACAACCCATTCCAGCTCTAATCTACACCCAACCTTAACATTTCACCTACCGTCAGATTACGATAACCCAAAGGAAAACTATTTACCCACAACCTCCCATATAATAGCCTATTCCTGCAATCTATTCAATACACACTCGCCGCAAGCGCCCGCACCCGACACTCACCCCCCACCTCCCTCATACCCCAAGATACATACAAAAAAATCTGCCACCACATACATCACTGCCCTCCGAATGTCCTTGGAAACCCTGCCCACATCAAAAAGCAAAGCCCTCAAAGTCGAAATGCTTCTCCTTCCCCCCGCCACTATACCCAGGACCCTCGCTAACCATTTCCTTACAATCCCCAAGTTTTCGCACAAATATACAGCATGAAACGCCGTCTCCTCCTCCCCACAATGTAAACAAGTGCCATCACTTACATACCCCATTCTATATATCACCGACCTTGAAGCTAGAATTCCCATAAAAAACCTATATACCACTTCACGAACCCTCGGCTTTAATCTACTCTTCCTAAAATCTTCCCAAATGACCCTCCAATCGTACATTGGATATGTAGCTACACCCTGTAACACCCCACCCTGCCTATCTGTTCTACCCAGCTTAATGACCTTTACTTTTCTTGCATCCTGTATTGTCAACAAATTACGCACCATATCTTCACACACCAATAGTGCCTTCCCCTTCCACCATTTCCTCACATCCTCCATGACCTCTCCCACTTTTATACCCCTCTCCCCTCCTGCCCTCAGGTACCGCTGCTTCACATACACTGCCTTCACTCGTGTGTCTAAAGGTATAAGACCCAGCCCACCCTGCCGCATGCCCATCATCACCACCTCCTTCCTTAGCCATGGCTTGCCATAACCCCACACATACCTCAAAACCCACCTCTCCAGTTCGTGAATATCACACGACCTCAGAGGATATACTTCTGCTACTCCCTACACTTTACTATACACAAGTGTGTTTACTACCCCCATGTACCTACTTCCAATAACTTTGACTTTGCCCCATTAACCCTCATCCCTGTCGCCCCACCAAAGATCTTGATTATATGTCCCACATTCCGCAATCCTATTTCCCCTCCCGCCAAAATTGTGGTGTCATCCACATACCCCACAATTCCACAAATTATTAAACCTTGTGACCAACCCCAATGCATACAACATAAACCTTACTCCATACTGATATGCAATGTTCACTCATCACAATTCCACTATATGGTATATACACATGGAAAAAAGTACATTTGCGATAAACATATCACATTTGAACAACTGCATTAACCCTCTGGGGTAGAACCAGCACCATAAACAGACCATAAAAATGCGCACGCTTGTCTAGAAACATAATGCCCTGCATTATACCTCTATGTTATGAAGACGTCGCACAATATATGCTACGCTACAACACACATAGAAAACCTCAGACCTCATACCCATACTCCCACAACCTACACACCATAAAACATCATTTCTCTTGTTAACATAAAAATGCAATTTCCCCATTTTGTCATAAAAAGCACACACAGGTTACATGAGTTGAATTCACGATTATACAATGAAGAACAATCTCACCTAACACTTCTCCATATTTAAAGAAGCACAATATATCCTTACGCTACAACACACATAGAAAACCTCATACCTCATACCCAATACTCTCTCAACCTACACACCATAAAACACCAATCATCTTTGTTAACATATAATAGGTGTTACATACTCTCACGCACTAGTCCCCCCCCGGGGAGACCAGCCCGCCGCATCCCCTTACCCCCTCCCCCTCTTACATCCCCAAGAGGACCCCCACCGTTAAACCACGGTAACTTACAGGGAAATCTTGCTCCCACCACATCCCGTAAAGAACCCAATTTCGATCAACGTACGATAAAAGGTTGCCGCCAATACTCTTTTATGCACACCCCCTCCACCTGACTCGTCATAGCCCACGACACAAACACAAAATCCACAATAAGGTAACCAAGTGCCCGCTGCACAGGGATACCCACCCCTCCCACCTCCAAACTTAAAGCCCGTAAAACCGAAATCACCCCCTCCCACCCATCGTACTACCCTCCCCATCCACTCCCGTAAGTCCCCCAATCGTTCAAAAAAATAGACTGCATGAAAGTCTGTATCCTCACCCCCACAAACCCTACAGATGCCCTCCTCTCAAATCCTCCAGTCTCTAAGAACCGTACCTGATGGCAGGATACCATGTAGGAACCAGAACATTACCTCCCGCTCCCGTGGCCGGATGTGTAGCCTACACAACCTACCCCAAATATCCCCCCATGCATACACTGGATACGCTCCTTCCACTGCCGCCACCTCCCTTTTCCCCACCACTTTCTCTAAAACCCTCGCCCTCATGTGTTTCACATCCCTAACATACATAAGCACCCGCATCACATCCTCACACATACGCAAATCCTTCCCTCCCCACCATCTTCTAACATACTCATACAAAAGGTGCAGCCCTCCACCTATACACCCCCCTCTCAGAGGAACCCCCTTTTTACATATACACCAATGATCCTACTCTTTAAATTAATTAACTCCAGCCAGCCTCTGCACACTGGGAGAGTCACAACCCCCCTCCGCATCCAATCACATCCCGACCCTCAAATAAACCTAAAGACTCTCCTCAATAATACCCCAATATCTGACTGCAACAATGGGTACATAGCAACCATATGCCAAATTTTACTATATAGTAAGACATTTACTACAATGACCCACTGATGAAGCGTTAAATGACCTGGCTGCAACCCTTCCAATCGTCTAGTCACCCACTCCACGACACTCCCTGAATTAACCATCCTAGCTTGCTGTGCATCCTGCATATACTCAATCCCACAAATCTTGACCTTATCCACAACACCCCACCTCCCACTACCTACCCCTCCCACCTTCCCCTCCCAATCCTCCAACCCCATAAACTTAGACTTCTCTACATTCACCCTCATACCAGTTGCCTCTCCAAACAGGTCCACAATCCTCCCCACCCCTCCTAAACCTTCCCCCTCCAGCACAAGAATCGTCATGTCATCTACATAACCGACAATTCCCGGCATGCCTCTTCCTACCCACCCCTGTTGCCCCCCCCCTCCACCACTCTACAAAACGGATCCTGCAAACATGCAAAAAGTAATTCGGATAAAGGACATCCCTGCTGCAGACCTCTACCCATAGGGATCCGCTCCCCCATCTTCCCATTCACCTGCACCCGAACACCCGCCCCATAATACATTTGCATCCACCTCACAATCTAATCCTCAAACCCTTGCCTCCTCATTATCCACCACAATGCTTCTCTCTCGACATTATCATATGCTGCATGCCAATCTAAGGCCAACACCCCCCACCCTCCATCCCTTGCACACTCTTCACAAACCCCCGAATCACCCCGTGCCCTTCATACATGGTCATTCCCGGCACCCCAAACTGGCCTGCTGCCACCACCCTGTTGATCACACACTTCAACTTATTCCCCAATATTTTAGTGAATAACTTATAATCTGCACACAGTAAAGAAATAACCCTATAGTCCTTTACCGTGTGCAGACTGGCCACCTTTGGGACCAAGACTACCAATGCCATTGCCTGCAAAACTCCCAGCTTACCCCTTTTTTTCATCTCATTCAACAATCTCGCCAAGAACTCCTTAAATGTGTCCCAATTTTGTAAGTAAAACTCACATGGCAGGCCGTCGATTCCCGGGGATTTACCCCTACTCATACTCGATAATGCCCTCCACACCTCCCCTTTTTCAATGTCCCCTCCCAGTGCCATACGGTCCCCCATGCTCAGGACTTTGACCACATGCCTTCCCAACTGCCCTAACGCTTCCTCCTGCACACCTACACTCCTCATTGAAGTCCCGAGCCATTCATCCACATAACAACCCATCCCTTCCGTTGTACGAAGCACCTGCCCCACACGAAACCCTCCGACCTCCTCTTGCACTAACAAACATTCCATCTCTGTGGCCGCCTGACGCTTCCACTGACCCCACAGAACACACGCCGATGGCCTGTCACCCCACAACACTTCCTCTAACCCACTCTTAACCCGCACTGTATTAAACTTCTCATTCTGCAATTCTTTGATGCGTTGCTTCAGCCCCTCTATTTCCTCTGCAGGATAGCCCCCGCCCTGCACCCCTCTCCCATAACAATCCCGCAACCTCCACTCTAAATATCTTATAAGCCCAAAAGTCATCTGAGCCTCCACCTTGCCCCTGTCTAACATAATACGCCCTGATCCTCTCCTTTGCCACTGCATCCCACCACGTCAACATATCCCCAACATCCCCCATCTCTGACCACAACTCCCTCCACAATTGTGCAAACCCCTCCCTCCCCCCTCCATCTGCAAGGAGCTGAACATTCAATTTCCAAAAACTCCTATGCCTCCTAGGCAACCCATCCCACCCCACTTCAACGAAAACTGCCCGATGATCTGAATATGCTACTTCCACCACACACACCCTTTCCACCTTTGCAGTCTGCGTTACATACAAACGGTCCAGACGAGCAGCATACCCTCCTCACACAAACGTGTGCTCCACCTCCCACGCCTCTCCCGTAGCCACATGCCACAACCCCGCCCCTCACAAAAGATCCCCTAACACTACAGAGTGAAACCCAGCCCCTCGAGGCTCCACATCTTTCCTTCTCACCACACAGTTCCAGTCACCCCCCACAACCGCCATGGGGGGGGGGGAGCGACCGGAGGTGGTACACTAACACATCACTCACAAAGGCAGTCTTGACACGTCCATCCCCCTCTGTGGGCCCATATACACACACTAGCGCCACCCTCACCCCCATCCATAGCCCATCCACTCACACGATCCGCCCCTCCTCCCTTACCTCACTATGATGCACAACAAACAGGCTGGTCTCTTGCAGAAGGATGGCGACGCCCCATTTCAATCGAGTTGAATGTGCAACAAACACCCAAAATCCATCCAGTACTAACTCACACCCGGCTTTATAATTGTGCTCTTGCGCAAAAGCTACATCCACTCCATACCTACGAAGAAAACCCACAAACAACATACACTTCACTCTGTCTCGCAACCCATTTACATTTACTGAGACACACTTCAAGCGAGCTATACCTTGTGCCCTGTAGGCACTGATCCGCCTTTAGACGCCTGCTGGCGTCTACCACCATGTACACTACCAGACACTGGAGGTCTTCCAGTATCCGCCACCGGACCCCTTGGCCCCTTAGGGCCGCCCTGTGCCACCTCTGCCCACACCTTCTTGCCTGGCCTCTGCGCCGGGGTGAGAACATCATCAGAGTCTGACAATGCCCCCGCCCGTTTGCATGATCCTCCCACCACCTCCATAGCCACCTCCAGAAGGCCTTCGTTATGCACCAGTGCCTCCACGGTGATGATATCCATCCCAGCAGCCTGTTTCTCTACCAGCTCCTCTACATCCTGGGACCGTACACAAGATACATTCCCAAGGGATAATTCAAGCCCCTCCTCTTCCACCTCTCCAGGTGTGTCCAACAATCCCTTCAGCACAGTCGCTAATGTGTCGTCCACTCTCTCTTCCATGACCATCCTACCCTCCTCACCCAGCATAACCGGGCCAACGGAGGAAGGATCTCCAGGTAGAGTCACACAAGACCCCTCAATCAGCTCCTCTTGCTCCACTTCTTCACTCCACAATGACGTCTTTGGACATGCACCCGACTCATGCATCACAGTCACCTTATGGATGGGCTCTTCCATTGGTGGCCGCCTTATGTCCTTCTTCCACTGTTGGCGACCACATTGCGCTGCAAAGTGATTGTACTCTCCACAAAGACAAGTGCGGCGTTGCCTAGCATAGGACACCATCACTTGTGTACGAAAATCGTTCATCACTACATACGACGGAATGGGATGTTTCAAAGACATCTTCAGTGAGAAGGTACCTTCAAGGAAGCCAGCATATGCACCCTCCGTCCACTTGGGAGAGCTCAGGTGTAACATATCGACTTTTTTATTTTTCAACCGATTACGTTCATTTTTGGAGTACTATTAGAAGCTTATATCGAGTATCCTGTGCTGAAGTTACAATTATATCAGCCAAAAAGGAAATGAAATATGCAAAATTTACGAAAAAATGCATTTGGCAGCGGAGTCCTACTCAGTGGTACTTGGAAAAGTGGTTTTGACACTTGCTGCTGATAGAACACCTCTAATTCCATCACTGTAAGTGTACCAATTCTAAAATAAACCTTATCTTCATGCTAAAAAAAAATAAATTTCATAACTTTTTTGACATATTGGAAGATGTCGGTCTTGTTGCCCACATAAATCTAAAAATATTTGGGATAGTTCAGAAAGGTACACTTTACCTTGTAAAGCAATCATTCTCCTATGTTTGTTGTGAAAATCAAGTCAATTCAATCATAAATAAAGATGGATTGCCCCTAAATAGGTAAATAAGTTACTTTCGAGATATAGGCCGAAGCGTGCGGCACCCCAGGTGCCCGGGAAATAATTTTTTTCCCCGAAAAATTCGCTTTATTTTACACTTTTTGCGTGACCTACGAGTGTTTATTACAGTTAACCATTGTAAATTCGTTTTCTCTCATCACATGTAAGAGAGAACGAACCTTCAGGCGATACACCGATAGGAATTTTTTCCTCTGGGGCATCATATTATGCTATATATTATTTTTTACGGTGTGCTTTTTATGTTTATATGCTATTATTATATTGCATTATGTCATAATAGATCAATTGTGATAGATAAATAAGCCTTATAATTGATATTAGCGTGGGTATGGAATATTTATGGAATATTTTGTTGGCTGGAGGTGTCGGCCATTTTGGGTACTATACCCAGGGTACTGACTGATTACTTGATCATATTAGCTCCGCCCGCTCTGGCATGATGTCAGATGGTGAATTTGTATTATATGAGACATCAAAAGATATAAGAAAACGATAAAAATAACACGGGGGAAAAACGTAAATAAAGCCGCGTCAGCGCTTTTACGCAATATGACGCGTCAGCGCTGTCACCATGCCTGTTATAAATGGCTGTAATTCCTTTTAGAAACATCGTACAAGGATAATAATTATACCAGAGTGTAGCCAGAAAGTTCAGCTATTTTTTGGTAACAATAACTCCATTTTCATATTTTTTCGAATTTTTTTTTTGCTCCGCGCGAGTGAACCTGACCTCACCCTTAGGGCCGCCCTGTGCCACCTCTGCCCACACCTTCTTGCCTGGTCTCTGCGCCGGGGTGAGGACATCATCAGAGTCTGACAATGCCCCCGCCCGTTTGCATGATCCTCCCACCGCCTCCATAGCCACCTCCAGAAGGCCTTCGTTATGCACCAGCGCCTCCACGGTGATGATATCCATCCCAGCATCCTGTTTCTCTACCAGCTCCTCTACATCCTGAGACCATACACAAGATACATTCCCAAGGGATAATTCAAGCCCCTCCTCTTCCACCTCTCCAGGTGTGTCCAACAATCCCTTCAGCACAGTCGCTAATGTGTCGTCCACTCTCTCTTCCATGACCATCCTACCCTCCTCACCCAGCGTAACCGGGCCAACGGAGGAAGGATCTCCAGGTAGAGTCACACAAGACCCCTCAATCAGCTCCTCTTGCTCCACTTCACTCCACAATGACGTCTTTGGACATGCACCCGACTCATGCATCACAGTCACCTTATGGATGGGCTCTTCTATTGGTGGCCGCCTTACGTCCTTCATCCACTGTTGGCGACCACATTGCGCTGCAAAGTGATTGTACTCTCCACAAAGACAAGTGCGGCGTTGCCCAGCATAGGACACCATCACTTGTGTACGAAAATCGTTCATCACTACATACGACGGAATGGGATGTTTCAAAGACATCTTCAGTGAGAAGGTACCTTCAAGGAAGCCAGCATATGCACCGTCCGTCCACTTGCCGACAGTCGCCACATGTACAGTTCCATGCCTGCTGAATACCTGCCGTAAATCCATCGGCTTCGAAAGGCACGTTTCGTACCATAACCCAAGTGAAGTAACGTGATACGTCGATGAGCCTCACTGTGACCGCTGGGTTGACAACCACACAACTATCCAGATATTTGTTGACCAACTGCTCATAGACACTCGTTGTTCGGAGCTTAACGAAGACCCTATAGGCCCCATTAAGTGCCACTCCATAAAGTTCTTCATCAGCGACACCATAAGTCTCCCTGACGATGGCTGGCAGGAGAACAGAAGCTGTTTGGGCTGTCACAGCCCCACGCACCAGATCAAAACAGACAGTGTTGATCCGCTTCCGTGGCTGCACCGCCATATTGAGAAAATCTCAGCTTTCTTCAACGGCCAGCAGAGGGCAGTGTAACGCACGTCCGCTCACTACAGAGGTCGAGCGACGAATGATTATTGGGTTATTGTGGGGTAGGGAATATGGTGTTATGTGGTGGGCCTGTGTGATTGCCTGGTAGCACTGCCAGACAGAGAATCCCAGATACTTGGCACTTCTCGCATGCGATGCCAAATTGAATTGTTGCATAAAAATGGGTATAAAATCTGATATAACACTCAATGAGTCCAAGTAGAATTTTCAGATGGGCACGAGAAATTTATTTTAGGCGTGGTATACGGTCCCCCAAATTTGTATAGGGGTCATGGAAGACTACTGAGCAAGGAAATTCTTAGTGCCACACGGCACGATAATGTACTAATTCTAGAGGACCTAACTTTAGTCAGATTGATTGGAATTCCTTGACCGGGAATTAAGAGTCTAACGACTTCTTAGAGGTAGTTCAGGACTCTTTTTTTAAAGAAATGTTAGAGAATCTACAAGTGTAAATAACCTGCTTGATTTGGTAATGGCAAAAAAATGAAACCCTTGTTAATAATTTAGAAATTACAGAGGAACATCGCGCAAGCGACCACAAATCAATTACCTTTAATATTGAATGGAATTATGATAGTAAGGATATCTCAGTAACGGTTCCAGATTTTTGTTTAGCAGATTACAATGGTCTTTGAGTACACCTATCATCTGTGGAGTGGGGTAACGATGAGAGCTGATGAAGACTGGACCCATGAAACATGAAGAATAAATCTACGAACGAACAAAGAAATGTGATCACAACCTGAACCGGCAGTGGCAGCCTTCACACAAGTAACACTGAGTGTTGAAGTAAATATTATTCCAAGGATATTACACAAAGCTCCAACGACCTTATCAGTTACTTTTTTACAGTTTATCTACTAGAGTGGCTGCTGATAATTAATACACTCCTTATTGATTAATATAACAGATTTTGTTTGTGTGTCCCCACATTAGAACAAATGAAGTCATATAACGTTAAATCCCAGCATACTTCAAAATGATTTATCATACTTAAATATGGTTTATCATACTTCAACATGGTTTATCAATACTTGTGGCATGCTAAGAGTGCGTTACATGACATCACGACCAGTGAACCAGCTGCTAAAAGTATAGTAGGCGGGAGGCTCCCTGTCGTGCTTGCAGTTAACCTAGCTAATCACAAGGAAACCAGCAAAAGTTGTGTAGCGATATCTGGGTTTCATGGATCAAATGTGGCAGACTTACCTCAAGTCTGGTCGCTCATATTTCTCATTGTGTGTCTTGCTTACAATCACGATATTCTGTACATAGTGTACATACATTGTACATATACTTGCATTCCGTTTTGGTGAAGTAAATATGTAAGTATTTACTCACTGCTGACTTTTACTGGTTCCTCATTCCTACCTTGGTTATTGTGCTACGAGCAGATGTACAGGCCACCAAACTACACCTGCATACGTAATATTACTCTAAAATTATTTATTCTTCTTCAAGTTAACTTATCATTCATCGAAATATTGTATCGCACTTATTGTTGGTTTATTATAATTAGGTAAAGTTGGTCATACTTGTAGATGATTTATTATACTTCAGCCTAATTCACCTAACAGCCTAAAGCTCTCGCTTCACACGGTGAGGGTCTGGGTTCGATTATCGGAGGAGTGAAAACACTGGACGTGTTTCCTTACACCGGTTGTCTAGGTTCACCCATCAGTAAAATGGGTACCTGGGTGTTAGTCGACTGGTGTGGGTCGCATCCTGGGACAAAAGTGACCTAAGTTGCCCGAAATGCTCTGCATAACAAGCGGCTTTCTATATAATAGTATGTCATTGATGTCAGCTAGGCAGGTATACCTTGTACATGTACTTTTAGTAAATAATAATAATAATAATAATAATAATAATAATAATAATAATAATAATATATTATTATTATTATTATTATTATTATTATTATTATTATTATTATTATTATTATTATTATTATTATTATTATTATTATTATTATACTCTATGTTTTAATCAGACTCCAAGATTACTGCTGAGACTTAAAGATAATTTATCATTCTTCAATAAAGTTTATCATTTCCCTATTTACTTTATCAAATTTCAAGGTAGAATGTCGTATTGTGAAATGGTTAACTATGCTGAACATTATTTTTAAATTGCCAGATGGCTTATTATTCTCAAGATGGTTTTTACCATATTCCAAGATGGTTTAGCATTGTCATAGATGATTTATTATAATTCGAGAGGTGTTTTCATACTCCGCGATAGCTTATCATACTCCTTGAGTAAAAAAAATTACCGTTTACGTTGATTATTACGATTGGACATTACCAAGTATTAATCAACACTGCAGCACTGCTTCATGAGGCATGGTTGACAAATAGGCAGCAGTGGGTTTCCATAAATGTGGAGAAATCAGAATGGGGACACGTCACGAGCAGTGTTCCACAGGGGTCAGTATTGGGCCAATTGTTGTTCACATTCTACATAAACGATATAGATGAGAGAATAGATAGCAACATAAGCAAATTTGCTGATGACACCAAAATTCTAATGAGGACATTAGAGCACTCCAGGATGATTTGAATAGACTGATGCAGTGGTCGGAGAAGTGGCAGATGCAGTTTAATATAGACAAATGGAAAGTTCTAAATGTTGGACAGGAAAATAACCATGCCACATATAAACTAAATAATGTAGATCTTAATACTACTGATTGCGAAAAGGATTTAGGAGTTCTGGATAGCAGTAATCTGAAACCAAGACAACAGTGCATTAGTGTTTGCAATAAAGCTAACAGAATCCTTGGCTTCATATCAAGAAGTATGAATAATAGAAGTCCTCAGGTTGTTCTTCAACTCTATATATCCTTGGTTAGGCCTCATTTAGACTATGCTGCGCAGTTTGTCACCATATTACAGAATGGATATAAATGCACCTGATGGTTATGCTCACTGTGTAAGAAATTCTCCTTGATAGCCAGGATAACGAGCCCTTAGGATCTGGGTTTTGAGAAACCAGATATGGCAATTTGGATTCAAGACGTAAGTTATCTGAGGTACATGTCTTTTCTTTTGGGACTGGCAAGATAAATGTGGCCCTTATACTTACTACTTGTCTTGTATTATGTTTAACTTTTATTGTCTGCTGGAGGTTCTATGTGATATTATTTTAAGAGCATATATAGGTCTTGGGTTTATACCATGTTTGTTAAGGGGTTTATACCAAATTTTTTTGTGGACAAGGGTTTCGGTTTATTTACATATGTGGGATGTATAAAATTATGAGCAGGATTTGGTCTCAAACCCCTTTGATGTGAGTGGGATATAAGTTTTTGCTGAGTACTTTATGTTATAACAGCATGTTTTTTTTTATCATTGTATGTTACATGTACGAACTTATGTGTGTTCATAATGATTGGAAGTGGGCTGTTTTAACTTTCAGTTGGTTCCATGTTATATATATATATTTTTTTTTATTTATTTAAAAGACATACATAGTACATAAAAACAAACGACAAATTACATAGCGAAAAACAGTGGTGACAAAAAAAAAAAAAAAGAAATCAATACACACTGGAATTACAACAATAAGTCTTACAATATATGTTGCAGAATTCTGCATAGTACATGTACTTTCCAAATGATATGGTACATCTGAAAGACACAAATCTGTACAGTAAACAATGACCATTCCAATCCTTGGAGTAATGACATTATGCCTGGAACACTAAATCTAACCTAAAGAGTCCTTGGCAAGTACATCTAATTCCTGATTGAACATCCTGCCACGGAATGTACACCTTACATTCTGAAAACACTACCTCCTCCCTTTTTGCATGTTAAGTCACCTGACACGTAACAATCTTTATATTTAACTTTATATTGTATGAAATTCTTGCATTATTCCATACTGAACAACATGATATGTTCAGTATAACTCAATGTATAGAGATAATATAAAAATCAATTCTACATGATTCATGTACAACGTATATCTACTAAACACCCAAACATATCACCTTCTCGAGGAAAGTATAAATATATACATATGAAGCATACACTTTACAACAACTAGTAAAACAAACAAAAACCCAGTCCTATGTCATCCATCAAATACCATACAATATATGTCATCTCAAAGGTAACCAAAACCTAAGGGCTCTATAGAGATCCCATGAAAAAACAACATGTAATGAATTATTATTATTATAATCAAAAAGAAGCGCAAAGCCACAAGGGCTATACAGCGCTGCAGGGTAGGGAAGGAAGCGAGGGTACTGGGCGGCAGAAGGGGGAAGGGGCGATCAGTAGGTTACAGAAAACAGCGGGGCAGGGGATAGTGCAGGGGTAGAGGGTAGCAAGAGATTGAGGTAGAAAGGGCTGATGGTATCATCAGAGTTTGTGAAGTAAGTCAGTTGTTGTCAAAAAGTCAATGAGAGAGTCTGGATGAAAGGTGGGTCCATCAGCGAGAAGGGAAGGTAAAGAGAGAGCAGCAGAGTGAGGACGAAGTTGGAGGTAAATTCTGCGTGCTCGTTGATAAAGTGGGCAATCTAACAGAATGTGGCTGACCAATAATGGAACCTGACAATTCTCACAGAGAGGAGCAGGGCGCCTCTCCATGAGATATCCATGAGTAAGACGAGTATGGCCAATGCGAAGACGGGAGAGAGTAGTCTCCCAACCTCGACACTGGTGACAAGAAGACGGCCAGTAACCTATACTCGGTTTAATAGATTGAAGTTTGTTACCGAGCAGAGTAGACCAACGTTGTTGCCAACGGGTGTGAAGGTGGGATGCTATTGCAGCAAAATAGTCCGTAAATGGAACGCCTCTATATGAAACTGGTAGGTCAAGAACTGCTGACCGCACAACAGTGTCTGCCTGTTCATTGCCCTGTATGTCAACATGACCAGGGACCCAACAAAAAACAGTATCTTTATGCTTTGTAGAGATGCGGCATAGCCAAAGTTGGATACGGAGGACGAAGGGGTGAGGTGTATCAAATTTCTGTATAGTCTGTAAAGCACTAAGGGAGTCTGAGACAACCACAAATGATGACACAGGCATAGATGCAATACGGATAAGTGCTGCAAGAATGGCATACAATTCAGCAGTAAAGCTACTAGCCAAAGATAGTAAATGCCCTCGTACGACGCTGTCCTTAAACATTGCTACGAATCCTACACCGTCAGAAGACTTAGAGCCATCTGTGTACACTGCAATGGCATGAGAATGAGAGTGGAAGTGGTCAAGAAAAAGAGAGCGGGAAGCTACCGTAGACAGTTGGGCTTTCGAGCAAGAGAGTGAGAAAGAACAGACTCGAAAAGCTGGAACTTCCCAGGGGGGTAGGGAAAAGTGAGATGCTACATGAACATAGAGAGGTGGAAATTGGAGAGAAGACAAGAGCGAGTGTAGGCAAAGAGAGAAGGGACGGAGCAAACAGGGGCGGCGAACAAATAAAGAATGTCTACTAATATCGGTGACCATTCTATAAATGGAAGGATTGCGGAGATCATGAGAGCGTACATAGTAGCGATGGCAATGGGCATCACGGCGATTGGATAAGGATGGAACGTTCACTTCTGCATAGAGGCTCTCAACAGGGGAAGAGCGATGAGCACCAAGGCATAAACGTAATCCTTGGTGATGAATATGGTTGAAGCTAGATAGAGCAGCAGGAGAGGCCGCTGAATAGATCTGGTCACCATAATCAAGTTTCGATAAAATGAGGGTTGAATGTAGGCGAAGGAGAGTTCGACGATCAGCTTCCCATGAAAGATGAGCAAGGGTTTTAAGAAGGTTCAGCCGGCTGTGACAAGTTGTCTTCAGAGAGGTAATGTGAGGTTTCCAGGATAACCTACGGTCAAAGAGGAGGCCTAGAAACCTGACTATCACGTTCAGGGATACGGGTGCCATAGAGGTATAAAGGATGATCGGAAATGACAGAGCATCTAGTGAAAGTAATTTGGAGAGTTTTGGTACTGGATAATTTAAACACATGTGTGGTGGCCCAATTGTAAACACGGTCGACCGCATGCTGGAGAGAAACTGTAATGAGGTGACACTCAGCACCTGCACAGGTAATAGCATAGTCATCAACATAGAGTGATGACCAAATATTGGATGGAATACTAGAGGACAAATCATTTATAGCAAGGAAAAAAAGTGTTGTGCTCAGAACACATACCTGGGGGACACCTTCAGCTTGGATAAAGTCCAGGGAGAGCACATTATTAACCCGAACACGGAAGTGTCTGTTAGTTAAAACGTTCTTAAGGAAGGATGGTAGATTGCCTCGAATGCCTAAGGAGTGGTCTTGGGCCAAAATGTTATACCTCCAAGTTGTCATATGCCTTCTCAAGGTCAAAAAATATGGCAATAACTGAGTGGTTATTCGCAAAGGCATTACGAACATATGCATCCAAGCATAGTAAGGGGTCTATGGTAGAACGGCCCTTACAAAAGCCATATTGATGAGTGGAGAGACTGTTGGGTGTCTCTAAATACCACACTACATGTCTATTTACCAGGCGTTCCATCACTTTGCAAACTGCACTGGAAAGAGCAATGGGACGAAAGTGGGAGGCTTCATGTCCCGTAGTGCCCGGTTTGTGGAAAGGGAGAACAATGGCAGATTTCCACAGCTGTGGAAGAACTCCCTGTGACCAAATAAGATTGAAAAGGCGTAATAGGACTGCAAGGGCTGACTGATGTAAATGTTGTAGCATACGAATATGAATATCATTGGGCCCAGCTGCCGATGATCGGCAAGCTGAGAGTGTTGCCTCCATTTCCTGAAGTGTAAAAAGCACGTAATACTGTTCTTCTCTGAGAGAAGAAAAGTCCAATGGTGCTAACTCTCTGGCAGACTTTGAGGAAAGAAACGAGGGGCATAGAAGGAGCCCCTGAGAAATACAAACCAGATTATTGCCAATTTCATTGGCAACATCTAGTGGGTTTGCTATATCAACACCGGCAACCCGCAGAACAGGGGCCGGGTCAGGAGAATGTTTACCACTCAGTTTTCATACTTTTTTCCAGACTGTACTCATAGAATAAGCAGAGGTGATGGTGGAGATATAATCTCACCAGCAAGTGCATTTAGCATCACGGATGACATGACATGGTGAGTGATCGCACGCTTCTGCTTAAAATCAAGAAGTCTCTCCATGGTTCTATTGTACCGGTACCTGCCACACGCAGTGCGTTTCAAATGTACTGCACGAGCACAAGCAGGAGACCACCAAGGCACGCATTTCTGAGAATGCCTGCCCGAAGTTTGGGGTATAGAATGAGAAGCTGCGGTTAAAACAGAGGACGAGAAGAGGTGTAAAAGCTCATCAAAGGAGGATGAAGAAGGAACCTCACTAAAAACAGTTAGTTGTGAGTAAAGGTTCCAATTTGCCTGATCAAATTGCCAGTGTGGGTTACGAAGAGGTGATGAATATGAAGGGGAAGTAAGAATGATAGGGAAATGATCCCTGTCACGTAAATCCGGGAGAACAGATCAGGCGAAGTCTAATGCGGCAGAGGAAGAGCAGACGGAGAGATCGATGCAAGAGAGAATATGAGTCCGAGGATCAAAATTGGTTTGAGTACCTGTATTTAAACCATGGAGGGGGTGGGTAGCAAGAAAAGCCTCTAACTGAATGCCACGGGAATCACAGAGAGATCCCCCACAGGAAATGATGGGCATTAAAATCGCCAAGAAACAGAAGTGGTTGTGGTAATGACGAAACAAGAAAGGCAATATCCGGGTTAGATAATGCCCGAGGAGGAGAGAGATACAAAGAACAGAGTGTATACCACCTATGCAAGTGGATACGGGCTGCTGTGTAATGCAGCGAAGTATGAACAAATAGCTGATAGTACGGAATATCAGTGCGTAGAAGAAGGGCACTTTCATTACAGGTCCCATCAGGAAAAGGAACTGAAGAATACAATAAATTATAGCCTGAGATGGGATAGATAACGGCAGAGTGTAATTTTGGTTCCTGTAAGCAAACACCATTAGGGGAAAACTGGGAGAGCAACATCTGAAGCTCACCCTGATTACCCCTGAGGCCGCGAATATTCCACTGTAAATAGGCCATGATTGGCAACGATAAAGATACCTGAAATCCGCAGGTAAGGGTACCTACGGACTAGAGGGGTTAGAAAAGTCCATATGCGGTGGCAAAGGAAAACGTTCAAGTAGCGAAGGAAAGGTGCGTTGTGTAGAAAGGAGTTGGGCAGATGGAGAAGAGGAAAGAGAAGAAACAGAGGGTGGATCAGTGTCCATTGATGGTTTGGTCTCTGCAATATATTCAGAGATTGCTTCAAATGTTTCAGAGTTCAGAGACGTCGTATGGGAGACAATATTGGAGATGGAAGGAGGAGGAGGAGTTTGAGTAAAGATTGGAGCGGTAATGAACTGTACCAAGGTAGGGGGAGGGCGAAAGGGTGGAGGGAACTGGAGAAGTGTGGGAGGGGACAGAAGAGGCAGAAACCTGGGAGGTGGCAGAAGAGGAAGAAACTTGGGAGGGGACAGGGGAGGAAGGCACAGTACGAGAAGGAGGATGAACCTCCACACTTGTAACAGAGCCAGAGAAAGGGAAAGACCCAGGTACAGAGACTGGGAAGGAAAAATGTGGAGGTGGATGAAGAGAAGGAGGGGTTAAAGGAGATTTTTTTGACCTCTGAGAAGTAGAGGGACGATTGGGAGGAGGTGTCATACGAGGTCTTGTCGATACTGGGGTTTGTGAGGGAGGACACGAAGAAGTGAAGACAGACTGAGGAGTTGAAGTAGGGACGTCTGAGCCCAGGACAGCAAAAGAATTACATACAGGAGTGACTATGGGACTGGCATCTGCAGAGGAGGCTGCAGAAGATGTGACCTCAGAAGTGGGGAGACGCTTTGAAACACGAGAATAAGAAACACAGGGCAGTCTCCCTTGGAGGCGGAGATGAGAAACCGCCATAGCATAAGGGAGACCTTCTGCTTCTTTGAGGCAACGAATTTCCCGCTCATTTAAGTAGACTTGGCAACGGCGAGAGTACGAAGGGTGAGCCTCATGACAATTAAGGCAAGAGGGAGTTCGACTGCAAGATGTATTAAAATGGTCATCAGCACCACAGACTGGGCATTCGGCTATAGATCTGCAATATTTTGCTGGGTGGCCAAATCGCCAGCAATTCCTATACTCTTGCGGTGTATTGATCACCTTCCGAAATTGTAACTGATGTCCTGCTACATAAACAGAGGATGGGAGTTCACGGCTGTCAAAAATTAAACGAGCCACATTGCAAGGGTATCGTCTTCGCCTGCGGTCAGGAAGAACATAAGTGTCTACCTTGAGAATTGGGAGATCTTGGAGTTCCAGCTGTTCGAGAATGTCAGTGCCACATGTCTGGAAATTCTGTTGGACTATTGTATGGGGCAGAATAACAGTACCACAACAAAAATTGAGGGAATGATGTTTTTCGATAGTTATAGGAATAGTATCGATATGTGAAAGAAGAGAAAGATCATGAGCTTGGGTAGAATTCTGGACTGTGATGACGCATATACCACTCTTTAGAGCATGAAAGGAAATATTTCTACCAGCGTGGCCTATGAGCACTTTGCCAATACTATGGTCGGAAAGATAGGCAGCAGAAGAAGTCGGTCTTAATGTAAAGAATTTAGTCCATTGTGTGGTCCGAAACTGAGTGTGAAGAGGGAGTGCATGACGTGTCGGTCTTTTCCGAGTAGAATGGGAAGGTAACAAAGTAACATCATCAGGAGATTGTCGTTGACGTTTAGAAGTGGGACCAGAGTCAGTCCGACGTGGGACAGGCTTGTGATTCGAAAATTGCCGCACCGTAGAGGGAGAAGCCAGAAGCATAGTCAAAGGAGAGCGGAGGTCAGACAAATCGAAGGAGTCAGTCGAAACCCCAGCACCTGATGCGGGTGACGAAACAGCACCAGCAAGAGGTACAGGGGCCTTAGGAATGTCTGAAGAGTGGCCGAAAGACGAGGCGAGGTCAGAACGGGGTGCGGTAACAATAAGGGGCCCAGGAGTAGCGGGGTCATGGATCGGGTACTCCATGTTTAGGTTACTTCTTTCTTTTTGGTTTTAAGAAAAAAAAAGAAAGAAGAAAATAAAATAAAATAAAAAAAAGAATAAAAAAAAGGGGGGACCGGGGAGGGATAGTTCCTAAGAGGA
Organism: Cherax quadricarinatus; assembly: GCF_026875155.1. Taxonomy (NCBI): domain Eukaryota; kingdom Metazoa; phylum Arthropoda; class Malacostraca; order Decapoda; family Parastacidae; genus Cherax; species Cherax quadricarinatus. Next base: position 12,803,709 of record NC_069426.1, read on the forward strand.
ATGAAAGGGCCAGAAATCTCCCTTCGTGCATAAGAGAACTTCAGCACCGCAAGTAGTGCAGATGCAGCATGGAACCCGTGCCATACCCTACCCATCATGCCAGTAAACCAGCAATCCAGGATAGCAACCTCACATCTGCCGATCTACCTCCGTGCACAAAAGAGAGGGCGACCGGATATCTGCCACAAAGCATACCTCCTTCGGCCACCACCCCCGGAATCCGAAAGGTGGCTTCCAGAGGTACACCCGTCGCCTGAAAGACAACCAAAGCCAATTTCTGGGATACCGGAGAGGGATCGGGACATCCTCAGGCGATCAAGATTCCACGGCAAACTAAGCCACCGTCAAGAACGTCAACAGAATGGGATGGACCCCGGTACCCTTTCCCCTACCTAGGAACTAGCGCGCCTGTGGGAAAAAATCCCAAAGGCCAAAAAGGAAGGGCAAAAGGGTGTGGTGGGGAGGAGGAGGAGGAAAGGAAGAAAGAGAGGATGGGGTGGAAGGGATAGGGAAGGGAGGATTGGGGGGTATTAAGGTTTGGTCTGAGGACGGAGACCGACAGGTCTAATTCCTCAGACCAAGAGCCTCTTCACCACGCCAAGGAGCCCCCCTTGAAGAGGAACATGTAATGAAAACACAAGATGAGTCAAGCTTTTCTAAAAATAGTTCAACCGGTCAACAGAGGAGGATTGGGGTTGATTGATTTACGGTTAAGAGTCAAGTGTATTTATTTAAAGTGGGGGTTATGCCGTGTGTGGGGACAAGTGGGGAGGGGCGTGAATGACTTACATGAAGAGGTGCGAATGTGGTGGGGAGGGTCGGAGACGAGGGTATGTGAAGATGTGTTGTGGGCGTTGCTGCATGTCCGGGACCCTAATGAAGTTCGGGTGGGTGTTTTGGAGCGTGCTGTAAGGGCGAACGTAGTCGTGAAGGCTGAGAGTATCTACCCTATGCATGCGTGGGAGGATATATGGGAGAGGTTATGGTTTATGTGCATGCGTCCAAATGTGCGAGAGGTATTTTTCCGTTTTCTCCATGGTATACTGCATCGGGTGCTGCACTTAAGGAAAGAGGGTTGATGGTGGAGGGCGCACGTCGGGTGTGTGGGGATGAGGAGACGGCATTTCATGTAGTGTATTTTTGTGATAATCTAGGGAATATCAGGGAATGGATGGGTAAGGTTCTGAGGACAGTGGGAGGGGGCAGGACATCAGTACTGAGGGCACTAAGTTTGGACGTGGGAGGCATAGAGGCGTTTGTGCAACGTGCAATCACGTATATAATTGCGGATTTTGTTTTTGTATCCTGGGCGATGAGAGGGAATGGGGATTGAGAGGTGCGCAAAAGGGTGTTGGCGGTGACCATTTATAGAACGTTGTATTGTAATCGGGAAATATATGGAAGTCGCTGGGACCAGGCTTTTTCAGCAGGGTATCATAGTATGAGTGTGAGAGCATTGTTAGCGTTGTGAAAGGGGGGGGGGGGGGGTTGAAGTTCAGGGGATGGAACGGGCTCGTCTCCGGGGTTGGGTATGCACAAGGGCTGTGTTGCTGTGTGTATCAGTGTAATGTGTGGTTGTGGTGAATGTGGTTGTGTGAGAGGATGTGGTGGTGCAGTTATATAATGTGTTATAGCTGTCTTATGTCAGAGTCTACTGCCTTCTTTCTTTGTTGAAGTACTTGATTTACCTTTAGGCTTTGCCCTGGCACTCGGGGTTTGGTGTGTCTGTACCGAGCATTTTATTGCTATATTATATAATGTGTATAGCCTGTAGATGAGTGCGGAATGCTTATGGCTTTTCTAGTTTTGTAGCTGACTCGTAAGACTTGTGGTGAGGCGAGTATGTGTGACTGTAGGGAAACTTATGTACTGGGGGGTTAGTTGAGTAAGAGTATGTACTTTGTTTTATCATGAGATTGTAATGTAGGTCCTTTCATTTATTGTTTATTTGTGCAGGTTGTGAGTAACCAATATATTTATCGTAATATTCTTCTTATTAAATTGTGCATTGATAATATGTCACAGTAATATTATATAAATAGTGTATACCTGAAGGGATTATGGCTTTAATTATATTATTGAACCTGTTACAGGGGTCACCGACATGTTATGTCTTTGTTGTTGTTCTTGTGTAAATAGGATTAAGATTACCCATCTTTCTTAATGTTATGTTCTGTCATAAGCGATATTTTCTAGTGTATTTGTGTAACCTCTTTGTGTCTATTTGTGTAACCTCTTTGTGTCTGTTAATATTGTGTTTGTTATTTTGCTATTGTACGTCCTGAGGGATTGTGATTCATAATATATTTATATTAAATGTATGTCAACCCTTGTTTAAGGGGTTTTATGTTAAGCTATGTATTGTATTTTAAATAAAATATAAAAAAAAATAGTTTATGACAAGGTACTCATAATTTACGGTAAAACCATGTAAAGTTTCCCTTTGATGAGTTTCATTGTTCACAATTGCGTGGTGGTACCTATCAATGACTGTAATGATTTAGTGAGTTTTCTTTTGCGTGTACTGTTTGTTATAACAGGATGTTGGTATAATACTTGTCATCTCCAGGAATAACCTTGTACTAGTAGCGGAAACTATTAGGTCTTTGTATTCATTTACTATTGTTATGCATCCTTTGTACTTTAGTAAGGTTTTTAAATAAAAATATAAAAAAAAAACATTCCCTTGATTAAGCAACAGTAGCTGCTTCTTTGATCCTGCTTTTGTTTTTGTCCTGATAGAACTGTAGTGAACGACGCACACCTTGGCAGTATCTCTTGTCTTCTTAGCATACATGTGGTTCTACAGGCAAGACTTCAGGTCACAAAGACACAGTTAATACACTTTATCCACTTTTGCAAAGTGAAATCCTTACTCATTCACTCCACTCCCTGTTAAACACCTAACATTGTTTTCCACACAGATTTTTTTTTTTAGATTTTGCCACCGAAGTGGCTAGTTTATTGTGCACCCCATATCCATCCTGTGGACGGTAGTGCAAGAGCATATGGGTATACAAAATGCCTAGGAATTAGGCCCCAAAAGGGTTAACAGGTGTACATATGGTTTTTTTTTTATCTACATATCTACAGTTCACTTATCTGTTACAAGCCAATTTAGGAAATTTGCTTAGTATATCTGGTATCTTATTTTTATTAATAAGATATCTTGACATGTCACATAGGCTATTATACTGTCTGTCTCTGTATTCCTCAATAAGTGGACAATTAAGCACATAGTGTTCAAGACAGTGACGATATGCCCGATCACATAATTTGCATTTAGTTTGATCATCATTTGTGTGTCTCCCAAACTGCCAGAAGTTTTTTTTTTATTTTTTTATATTTTATTTAAAACTGTATTACAAGATGCAATATAAAGTTACCATGAAATGGTACATGTTTTGACAGAACATTCAACACTAGTACTACAACGGTCCACTGAGTGAACATACATACAATGTTACCTTAAGATAGCCTAACACAACCTACAATCTACCTAGAAACACAGTGTTACATAATCACAAAGATCTTCATAATACACTGATGCTAACACTGACATCCAACACTTCCACAACCACCACCCGCCCCTCTACAAGTTGAAACCCTGGCCACTCTCACGTGGTTAAACACGATAACAATATGTAACATTAAAAAGTTAACACCATTACCAATCTCACGTTGTTAAACACATTATCAATGTTAAACATTAAACAAGTTAATATCATAGCCACTCTCATGTGGTTAAACACATTATTATTATTAATCATTAAACAAGTTAACCTCATAGCCACTCACATGTGGTTAAACACATTATCAATATTAAACATTAAACAAGTTAACATCACAGCCACTCCCATGTGGTCAGTTGTAACATTGTGTATCCTTTAGAAAAAATTAACGACAAACCTTATGGTGTGGTCGTTTTACAAAAGGATAACCAAAAGACAAAATTTCACTTACACACCAATTAGAATGCTTAAAATAACCCATAAAAGGCAATTAAACCATTATACTATTGGTGCTGATAACAGCACGACGACTGTGTGTTACATGTCAGGAACAAAACCTAACGAGGACACTGGGAAAGACCCACATGGTGTGGTGCTACTACAATACCATGATGGTACTCCCTTCCCTGTATGCTTCCTAAGCCAGAAACTCCTTCCCGCACAAACAAGATACTCCACCATAGAAAAGGAATGTTTGGCCCATGTGTGGGGTATCTCCAAACTTAAATTTTATTTGCTGGGAAAAGAATTCATTTTAGAAACGGACCACAAACCTTTGATATACCTAGAAACATTTAAGGGAACCAACAGTCGCCTCTTGAGGTGGACATTGGCACTCCAGGCTTTTAAGTTCCATATTGTGTATATCAATGGTTCATCCAATTATTTCTCTGACTGGTTAAGTCGTGACAGTCAGTAGAAGATTTCTTGCCTTACGCGACTTCCATATGTTAGAACTTTTTCCTCACCTATTCTTCTTATACTCCTTGACTATAAGTCTTGGTATGGGGGAGTGTGAGGGAAAAGTTCAGTAGATAGGAGTAGCGAGGGAGTTTATAGTAACAATAGTTTCATTGCCGGCTACTTGTTAAGGTAAGGTAAGTCAAGCTCCCGCTATTCCCGCCTTTTTTTTCCCTCCCCGAAAGTGATAGTTTCAATGCCGGCTACTTGTTAAGGTAGGGTAAGTCAAGCTCCCGCTATTCCCGCCTTTTTTCCCCCACCCCAAAAGTAATAGTTTGACTGCCGGCTGCTTGTTAAGGTAGGGTCAGTCTAGCTCCTGCTATCCCTTCCCCTCCTTCTTCCCCCCCCCCCCGAAGGTGACGTGTTGGGCTCCGGTCCAAACAGTAATCACTAGACTCACAGCTCCCAGCACTACTGTAAGTACATGCCTGCCTTGTATTCTAGTGAATTTATTGGTTAAAAGCTTCACTTTTGACCAATAATAAATTTAGTCCTTTCAGCCTTGCTCTAAGTTGACTGTTGTAATAATCTCCACATCTTTTAGATAATATACTTATCATGGAGAGTGATTTCTTAAGCAGTGGGTAACCTGTTTATCTTTCCAGCTTGGATGACAGAGAGGGTCACCTGCCAATCAACGAGTTGAACTGATGGAGATGGACTAACGTCCTGAGACTTCCCCTTTTTGGATTTAATTACCTGTGCACCTGTATGAAGTAGCAGAATATAACCCCTCATCAATGCAGTGGAAAAAACCTGCTTTCCTATCATCTAGACTGATTATTCGCTGATAGACTCTGTGAAGAACGAGCCGGTGGGTTGTCATCAACACCTGCGACCCCCCCATCATCGGCAACAGCTACGATTTCAACAACAAGCAGTGTCACCAACACCAGACACCCAAGTTTTATATTAGCGTTGAATTCAATTATCATTTATATTTTTCATTTTTCATTTTCTTTAATGTAGGATTAATATTTCATATTTAAGTGTTTTATATTTTATTTTTTTGTATAATAAAGTGTTTATGTTTGTCTGTTATTATTTCTTTTTCTATTCATTAATTTTCCTGAGGAGGAGCCAGCCTTAGTAATACTGACTGAAGTTGTTACAGGGCTGAGTAAGCCTTCACAGTACTGTTACCAGGCATCATCAGGGATGTCTATGGGATACCGAACGATGAATTGTATGGTGTGGCCCTTAATGGAATGACAAAGGTTTTTGTGAAGTTTACAACAGTATTGTGGATGAATTTCATGAAAGGCAGATGAGTGTGAATTCAACATTGGAGGTGTGTCTACATGATGTCTCTAAGTATTACACATGGGTAAAGGTACGTAATGTACCCTTTGAGGCAACGTCGTATGGAATTCAGAAAGTCTTTAGCAGTTATGGAACTGTTCATTCGGCTAGTATTGGGGTGTGGAGGGACGGTCCACATGCAGGGCTGCCCGAGGGATTCTACACCCTGAAGATGTCATTGAGGTGGCCAATACCCTCGTAAGTTTCGCTGACAGGCTATAGGACCCAGGTATTCGTCCACTATGCAGGGCAGAGGAAAACGTGTTTATTATGTGATTCTTACGAGCATATGGCGGTGCAGTGTACCTGAAGGCAAGCCCCTAGGATGGTGACATCGTTGATAGTGGATCAGCAACCGTGTGATGTGAAAGTGGAGTTGGTGTTGCGGATGGATAGAAGACAAATATCTGGAGTGAGGAGGGGGAGAGGGTGGAGGAGGTTTTTGGGGCCCGTGTGTTACCCTCCTGGAGGTAACAAGAGAGAGCTCTCCGACGTGGACATGGAAGAGTCTACCCAGGAGAGGATGTTGGAAGTAGTGCTGCAGGAGTTCTTGGATGAGCCAGAGGCCGGGAGGAGGGAAACCCGAGAGGTTACGTGAGGTGCAGCTGATGGATGGGAAGCGGGGACAGGTGGAGGACTTGCGAAATGACAGGAAGGAGAGGGAAGTGGTGGAGAAGTCCATCAGGAGGACTCGCATGAGGTAGATATGTGTGGGGAGTGAGAGCTCACGCAAACGAAAATGCTGGTGCCTTGGGTATGGACGAGGTTTTAACACCAGGGCAGAGACTTGGAAGAAGTCATGGGTATGTGGGGTAGAAGGCAAGCAGGGGAGGGGGTGTACAGGGAAAGCTCGGTGGGGGAGGGCAAGGGGGGGTTGGTGGACAGGTTAGGAAGAATGATAAAGATGGTATGGGTAACACGAAAGGTGCATTGAGTAAGCCACAGCGGCATAGGGGTAAGCCACCTTTCCTGGGAAGCTCAAGTGTGTCACAATAAATGTAAATGGTCTTAAATCTGAGGTCCAAAGGGTTTTGGTTTTGAATGGTTTTAAGAAGGTTTGATGTAGATGTAAGCATTTTGCAGGAGCATAACCGTAGGTTAGGGTGTGAATTGCGTTTGTGGGGTTATAACCTATTTGTCAGTAAAGCGTTGCAATTGAAAGGAGGGTGGCAGTGACGGTAACGGAGACCAGCCCATTGCGCATCATGGTTGGGAGAAGGGGGGGAGGGAGAGGGTTGTAAGGGTGGAGGCTATTGGGGGGTGGGGAGAGTAATTCATTGGTGTTTACATGCCGGCAAGCAACAATGTTAGGGTGAAAGTCGATTTGGTCCAGGATGTTTTGATGTTTTATTTGAGGGTTTTACCTCCATAACAGTGGGGGGCGGGAACTTGGATTAGTAGGGGGATGTCCTCCCCGAGGGGGGGGGAGGTATTGGGTCTCAAGGGACGTTTTAAAGGGGATGTAAGTTGTAGATGTGGGGGGGAGGGAAGGTAGGGGTTTTGGGCAACTTTTCACGGGGGGGTTATGAGGGCTTAAAAACAACCCACTCTGGGGAATCCCGCTTCCAGTGACTAACTCTCGTCTGCTACACCTGACGTTTAGTAATAAGGCCAGGTTCCTGCTTCGTTTCAGAACCCCACGACACATGCTTTTTGCACCACCCAAGGTTGAGGGACTGATTCCCTTTTATCTTTGATAATCCACGTCTTCAATTTAGGTCTACAAAAAAATCCCCTTTTTGACGTGTTTAATTTCTCTTGTGGGTATTTTAACCATTCTTCACAATTGTCGACACGCAACATCATGGAATCTTGATTTGGGGACAGTACATAATCTTCAAAACTACGACAACTACTCTACAATAACCCATCTTTTTGGGGAAGGCCCTATTGCACTGGGGAATCCCGCCTCCCAGACTTTCCCCTCGCTGCTACCCTGCGTTAGTTTAAGCGCCGGCCCCTTTGTTTTCTGCTTCAGAATCTCCACGATACGGTGCTCTTGCACCTACCCCAAGGTTGAGGGACTGATTACCTCATTTCGATTATTTAATGTCTTCAATTTTTGGTCCTAAAATTTGTATTGAAAAAAGCCACGGATGGTGAAACGTCTACAATAAAGTACTCAGATGTTGCACTGTTCTTAATTTCTCTTGTCGTTAAACCATTCTGCAAGGAAAACCCTTTTGCCGATCAGACAGCTCAGTGTTTATGCAGATTTTTGGGTTTAGGGAGAATGGAGGAGGAGAAGGGGAGATGTCATGGGGGGTTTTTGGTGACATGGGGGCGATTATTTTTTAGGAAAAACAGGAAAAAGGAAATTTTGGGAGGGTAGTTTAGTGAGGGGGGTGGAGGAGGCGGTTTAGGGAAAAGCCTGGTAATCCCCGGGGCATTGGGGAATCCGAATGATTTTTACGAACTTATTGGGGGCTTGGGCAGGGTTTTAGGGGGGTCCGAATATATGTGGAGCAGTGGGAGGAGGGAAGGCTCAAAAAACCCGGGGATCTTTGGGTTTTAGTGCCGAAAAAAAAGGGAAGGGAAAGTACTGATTTAAGACGACATCCTTAAGTTGCTGATTATAAAATTTAGCAAAAATCGGGGCAATAGACTGAAGAAAGTTCTAGGATCTGATACAGGGGGGCCATTGGGCACCCGGGGAAAAGTAGGGGAGGGGCATATCACAAAAGGGGATTTTATTGAGAGCTGTACTGGGGGGAAATACCGGTTTAGATTGGCTAACGCGTATGTTTGTGTAAAAGGGGTTTTTTAAGAGTTGTTTGGAGAAGTTGGGTTTTGGGGGGTGGGGTGAATGGGTGAAAACCTTGTAGAGGGAGCGGTTGTAAGGTACAGGTTAATGAAATTTGGGGGACCCGTACTGATGGGGAGAGGGTTGAGGGAGGGTGTCCACTCCTCAGTTGCTGTTTCCTGCAGCAGAAACCTTTTTTTTGGGGTGGGGGTTGGGGGATGAATGGACAGGGGGGAGGGGGTGACGGGGGGATTGTTTTGGGATGTGGGTATATACGGTTCTGGAATGATGTGAAAGATCTAAGGAAGGGTTTGGGGGAGTAATTCAATTTTGGGGATGCACGGGGAAGAGTTAATTTAAAAGAAGTCCCAACAAAGGTGGGGGATTTGGGTTGGAGAGATTGGGTGGGGTTGGGATGGGCAGTAGTGGACCAGAATAGGGTTTGTGGGTATGGAAAATGGCGGAGGGGCAGAATGCAGGGGGTAAATCGGAAATTTTCGGGAAGGGTTTTTTGGGAGCTTGGAGGTTTTAAGGGTATGGGGGGTTTTCATTACAACAGAGAGTTTTTTGGGGGTTTAAATCGCTGTTCAGTAAGGGTGGGGGTGGCGGAGGGGTTTCCTTTTAAAAGGGACAACTGTTGCGGAAAACCAGAGGAGGTTTTTTTCGGGATGTGTGGGGGGTTTGGGGGGGCATGGGTTTTGTAAGAAGTGGTAATTGGATGTGAGCGAGGGGGGCTTTGGTTTGGCATTGGTCTACATAATGGCTTTATAAATTTTTAAAAAAGGGGATATTTTGGCTGGGGGAGGGGCCGGGCGTTAGGGTGGGGAGGGTAAGGAGGAGCACGCAATGGTGGGGTTAGTTTTAAATTTGTTTAATATGTTTTTATCACCCCATACCCACCTGGGCGGAAATCAAAAGATTTCAGAGGGACATAATGGGCCCGGGGCGGGGGCCCCAATTTGATAGGAGCAAGTACAGAGGTAAGAATTCCATTTTACAAAAAGGGAATGAACTCACAATTTTTAAAAGGGAATGAACTCCAGGTAGGTTAGTCACAATCATGACAAGTTACAAAGGTTTTACGATTACAAGGTACACAATGGCCAGGGACCGGGCTCCAATTTTGATGGCTGAACTGGTACAAAGGAATGAATCACAAGTTTCAAGGTAAGAACCACAAATTACAAATAATGAATACTGTAAGAAAGGTACTTAAGTTTATACATGGCTGCAACAGAAAAAAATTTTGAGTAATGAGCAAATTCAAAACTTTCCACACCCGGGGCCAACTGTAGTGGTTTTGGTGCAAAAAGTTTTGCTGAGAGGGGGTGGGAAGGATTTTAGGTATTGGAGGACTTTATTTTTTGAAAATAGGGCAGGTTTTAAATTTAAAAGGGAAAAGGGATGTTGTGTGCTGTGGTGGGGAAGGGCATCTTACAGGGGGGGGCGTATATCCAAAATATGACTGGGGAAAATCATTTTGGGGGAGTTTTTGGGTTTCTTAAATACCCGGGGGTAGAGAGTTAGTATACTTTTTTTGGGGGAATTTGGCCTCTTTGGATGATTGGTAAAAAGGGTCTTGCAAGAGGCCCCATGCTTGCACTGGGGAACGTAGAAACAGCTTTCATGAGATTTTTTTTTTTTTTCTTTGGGGGGGTAGAGTTGGATGGCGGGTGTTATCAACTTTTTGGGGGGGGGTAAGCCCTCCGGGCTTTATTGTTGGGATGTAATGGGTGCCAGGGGATGTAGGAAGGCTTTAATGTATGTCATGATGGATTATTTAATGATCTTGGGGGATAAAGGGAGGTAAGGGGAGAGTTGAGAATAAAAGCATTAGCGGCAAGATTTTATAGAACGATGTGTAGGAATAGACAAGTTTATGGTGGAGGTGGCATCCAGCTTCTCGGAGGGTTACCGGAATATCACTGTGGGCGCCTCCTTCTCGAGAACCCAGGGGGGAGGCAAAGGATTGGTCGCCTACCGAGGGATGTATGAGGGTAAGATGTTTTTTGGATACACTGCTGTTAGATGGTGGGGGGGGAATGAATGAATGGGGGGAAGGAATGTGTGATAAACCCCAGTCAATCTAAAGGGTTTTGTTCCCTGTGTACAGGATAACCTTTCTAACCATGGTAATCAAATCCCGGGGTCTCGGTTGGCGCAGTAAAAGTTTAATTTTACACCCAAGTTAAAATTAATTGCGATTCAAGAAAATTTGGGTTTTGGGGCGCTGTGACCCTGCATATTGTATTGCGGTAATAAATTAATGCTTTAGTATGAAGGTTAGTAGGATGGAATCTCGGTCCTGAGTTACATTTAGCCCAGGTACATTTATTTGCTGTCACAAAATTTGAATTGTTTAACATTTGTTCAAGCTATAAAAGTTTTTTCTACAGTGTTGTTTATTATGACATAGTTCAGTTTTTTATATTATGTGGGAAAAGTTAGGTTAGTTGTTGTTATTCATGGTTTCTCCCCTGACCTGTGTCGGCCCAGTCAATATTTATCATCAAGTACAATTTTATTTTTCTCTTGTGAACAATTTCATGTATATGAGAAATGCTTTAATTGTGAATCTTTTAAAAATATGACTGTTGTATGTTCAATTTATATCATTGTATTCTGTACTATAATAGGATTGGGCAATGATGATCTACGAGGGACTCCAACCATGGCTGGTGGGCGACGACTGTACAGATTCATGAATAGCGATGAACTCTGTCGGTGATATGTACATTTACTGAAATATTAATGTATATTGTAATCTTGTTTGATGAAAGTAAAGTATAAGCCGTGTAACCCTGTAATTAGGATAGGTGGGGAGGGATAAAAAGAAAGGGGAGGGAGGGGTAGCAAGCGCCTGCACGAGTTTGTATTAAAGGTGTGTATTTAGGCATGAGTTTTATTTTTGTGGGGGAAATTTGGGCTGGTTGATTTATTATTTACTGTATTGTAATGTTCTTTAAACAAAATTTAAAAAAAAAATAAAAAAATGTACTGAGGGGTTAGTTGGGTAAGAGTATGTACTTTGTTTTATGTGATTGTGATTACGTCATTTCATTTATTAAATATTTGTGCAGGTTGTGAGTAACCGATATATTTATCGTAATATTCTTCTTATAGTATTGTGCCTCGGTAATATGTCACAGTAATATTATGTAAATAGTGTATACCTGAAGGGATTATGGATTTAATTGATGTTTTTTTTACATTACATTATTGACCCTGTTACAGGGGTCACCTGCATGTTATGTCCTTGTTGTTGTTCTTGTGTAAATAGCATTAAGATTACCCATCTTTCTTAATGTTATGTTCTGTCATAAGCGATGTTTTCTAGTGTATTTGTGTAACCTCTTTGTGTATGTTAATATTGTGTTTGTTATTTTGCTATTGTACGTCCTGAGGGATTGTGATTCATAATTTATTTATATTAAATATATATCAACCCTTGTTTAAGGGGTTTTATGTTAAGCTATGTATTGTGTTTTAAATAAAATATAAAACAAAAATTCTGCAGAACATTCACTGACAAAATTATAACAGCACAATTTAACTAACACAAAGAGGTTACATATGTACACTCGCAAATATTACCATATGACAGACGTAACATAACCTCCTTAGAAACCTAGCGAGAACATAACTTACAGGTGACTGCAGTAACAGGGACAAAAAATAAATGACATTATATAAACATCCATTGAAACGAACCTTTCAGGTTTATATAGTTAACAGAAAATGCCTGTGACATATGACAAAGGCTCACAACCTTCACATTAGTCAACAAAAAGAATGACCTACATCATAATCTTATTAAAACAAAATCTTAAGCCTCCATTTATACTTAATAAATATTAAACACCCTCTTCCACAGGGGGAGCACATTATATAAAGTAAAAGGGAGACAAAACAAACCATTTGTCCGGGGTACGCGTGAAGGCAAGCACACATACCTACACAATAAAAAGGTGTATATCCTTACATATACAACCATAACACATTTCATAAATAACAATAAATTAACACCTCAAAACGCGATACACATCTCAAAACAAAATAACATTTAAAAAGAATGGGTAAACTTGAGCCTATTTCACAATAAACCTAACAATGACAACGTACAGATAACACTCAGTACCAGGGTCAAACATGAAGTATATGAACATCCATTGAAACCCAGCATTACAGGTGTAGTTTACACAATATTACTGACAAAGGTTCAGTTCAAGAGAAAGAATGTTCACTAAAAAATATATCCATTAATCACAACCTTCACATTAGTCATATAAACGAGTGACCTACATCATAATTCCGTTAACACAAGTACATACTCTCTCACAACTAACCCCTGATACAGGAAAATTCTCTAAAACATACATACGTTTCCCACTACAAAACTTTAATAAGTCATACAAAATTTATGGAAGTCATTAGCCTTCCGCCTTCATCTACAGATAAGCACATTATATAATGCTAAAATAAAGTCAGTACACTCACTACAAACTCCCTTAATCAGGTCCAGGCGGGAAAGAAATGACACAGTATACCAAACAGACCTTAAAAGAGAATATCATAGCATAAAACTCCATCACACAATACATAAATAACAAAACAAAACAAAAAATTAACCTCTAATTGCGATACCAATATCCCACATGACACATGCACAATAAAAGATATATAAGTACATTCTACATAGACCCAAAAAGCTCCTGCAAGGTCTTACACCTATAATCTTAACACCATTCACACTTAACATATTAAGAAGGTCATGACGACCCTGACACATCAAGCACAGAATTCTCCATGCATTATTACATATTACTTACTTCATCACCTTTGCTGTCCGTACCCACATGCATGTTACATACACTTATGCCACGCATCTACACCTCACTCTCACACCCCCCCAGGAGTCGACCCCGCCGGGACCCCCTGACTTTCCTCTACTTATATGTAATCCCCAAATCATAGTTAGACCATTATTCGTCTCATGACCTTCGAGGTGAGAGGATGCATTCTGAGCTTGCCTCTGCTGTCCCCTGGTGGCGGGTGGTGATCTCAGTGATCAAAATGGCGGACAGATATGACGCCGTGTGAAAATGGCCTGTGTCGACTTGGTCCGTGTACACTTACCAGTTCAACGATGCAGGTGCTGCTTCCTACCATCATCAGTGAAGTATATGGCATACCGAATGAAGAACTGTATGGTGTGGCTATAAATGGAGTAACGAGAATCTTCATCAAGTTTAAAAATGCTGGTTTCTACTCAAGAATCGTTGACGCATGTCAAGAGAAGAGGATGACCGTGAACACTGCAGTGGAGGTATGCCTTAATGATGTTTCCAGCTATGTGACATGGGTTAAAATAAGGAATGTTCAATTTGAAGCAACGGAGTATGATGTGGTGACGGTTTTCCGCAATTATGGAAAGATACATGCAGTGGAATTGGGAGTGTGGAAGGATGAACCTTATGTGGGGTTGCCTGAAGGATCATTCACACTGAAGATGACATTACCACAACCGATTCCGTTGTATGTACTACTGGAGGAATTCAGAACACAGGTCTACGTGTATTATGCGGGACACAGAAAGACATGCAGACTTACCTGGAGGTTACCTGGAGGTTATTCCGGGGATCAACGCCCCCGCGGCCCGGTCCATGACCAGGCTTCCCAATGGATCAGGGCCTGATCAACTAGGCTGTTACTGCTGGCAGCATGCAGTCCAACGTACGAGCCACAGCCCGGCTGATCCGGCACTGACTTTAGGTATCTGTCCAGCTCTCTCTTGAAGGCAGCCAGGGGATTATTGGCAATTCTCCTAATGCTTGATGGGAGGCTGTTGAACAGTCTTGGGCCCCGGACACTTTTAGTGTTTTCCCTTAGTGTGCCAGTGGCGCCCCTACTAATAGGGAGGGTGATGGAGGATGTGCGAAGGTAGTGGTGTGGAAAAGAATTACTTGAATGTGAGAATATGCTATGGTTATTGTTATTGATTGGCGAGGCAGCAAAACTTAAGGTGGGGAGGTTGGTGGAGATGAGTAGGGAAACAGAAACCATACAGGGGATATCAGTATACCCCATGTATGATTGGGGAATGATTTGGAATGATTTTCGAAAGCTTAGGTTAATGCCGAGAGTGAGGGAGTTAGTTTATAGATTTATGATGGGGATATTAGCATCAAAGACTGCTTTGTGTGTAATGGGATTGGTGAGGGAATCGACCTGCTTTCCACGCCGTTTATTTCTGTGAAGAGTTGAGGGAGGTAAGGTTGTGGTTGGTGAGAGTTTTCTGGTTGATGGGTGGGGGTAATGTAGATACCCTGAGAGCCCTAACATTAGAGGTACGAGGGGTCTCCGAGGACGTGAAAAGGGCGATTATGTATGTAGTGGCGGATTTCGTGTATATTTCCTGGGGAATGAGGGACACGGTGGGGAAGGGGGTTAGAATTAGGGCAATTGTGGCAGGAATATATAGAATGGTCTGTAGGAACAAACTTATTTATGGGGGACAGTGGAGGGCTCGTTTTCAAGAGGCCTACCGCAAAATTACGGTAACTAGACTCCTTCTCTTGGTGAGCTATTTATATGTAAGGGACGGTTTTCCTTTATATGCAGGTTCAATTTAGTTTTTGGAGGGGGGAGTGTATGATTGTGAGGGTTAGGAAGGTATGCAAAGGGTTGTGATGTAGACATGTATTTTAATGTGAAAGATTTTGACAAGTCAAGGATTGTATATTTTAGGGCCTTGTGATTAAAGGGAAATATAGAAGGACAGTTATGATGCAGCAATCAAGTTTAAGGAATGAATAAGAAAAATGGTTGTGAAGGTATGGTAATACCAGCAAAACTGCGTTTTTGTTGGTTGCAGGTAGCCACTAACACTTTACAGTGTACTTCAGAATATAAAAACATGTGTTATTATTTTGGGAACGAGGTAGTCTGATGTTGCTTAAAAAACATGTTTGAATGTCTTGCATATTTTTTTTTTTTTGAGTAAAATGGCAAGGTGTCGAGGTTAATACAGTCCTTGTATAATGAATCTGTGCTTGGATATATAATGGGATTGTATGCTACGGAAAATAGCATTGGTTGGTTTTGAGAGTGCTTTGTGTAGAGGAATGGATGAATGAAGTGTGGGGAAGTGAGTGGGTATACATGGTAAGGTATGAGGCATAAGTAACGTGCTCAAAGAAAGGGAACTTCAGTGCATCTGGTATGACTGGGTGGAAATGCAGTTAAGGTGAAATGTACTTGTGTCAGGTTTTCTATTGTATTTAGTTATCACAAACAATATGATAGTGTATATAGATAAAAGTTTAGGCATTTGTAAGTTGGTATGAAGAACCTACATGGTTTAGAAATACAACTGTCTAAGAATATATAATTTGTTAACGGGAAGAGTTTTATATCATGTATATGTTTTTTGTTGACACACTATGTGAGGGAGAAGGGGGTGTGCCAGAATTGTGTGGCGGAGAGGGTTTTCTCAGCCTGCATATTGCAGGTTTTGAGGGTGTTATAAGCAGAGTGTATAGTTTAGTTCTCTAGATAGGATAGATTATATTGACGTTGTATTGTGTAAATTTTGTTGTTGGTCCATATTTTGGACAACTTTTGGAATTTTGTACATAGTGTATTCTGTAAGTTTTTTTATAAATAAATTATAAAATATTTAGTTGGAAAATGCTAAGATCTATGTTAGTTTGTATGTAACAACTGTCATAAAACACCATGATTCTTAATGATTTAGGTTATAAGAGTTGTCATATCATGTATATATATTGCAGAACAGCTTTTTCTTAAGTTGCAAGCTAAGTACATGAAATGGGGGTTGTGCCACTATTATGTGGCGGTGAGGGTTCCTCATCCTGCACATTGCAGGTGTCGAGTGAGTGTTACTAGTGTGTAAGGGTTTAGTTCAATGGATTGGTATATATTGTGGTGAGATTGTAAATTTTGTAAGTTTTGATTTTGGTCCATATGTTGGACAAAAGCAATTTTTTTTATGTGTACATTTTTGTACTTTGTAAGTTTTAAATAAAATATAAAAAAAATCCCCAAACCCCCACCCCTTACTCAGCCCAAGTTGCAGATTCATGAGAAACCCTAACGTTAACATTCTATAACCTTCCGAAAAATCCTGCATCCACCTCCTCCCATACAGTTAACTGTTACGACACATTGTACGATGCACCGTAACCGCAAGTACCCGCCTCTGCACCTCACAAACCCCCCTCCCCCTCATCACCCACGATATATAATATATATATATATATATATATATATTGTAAAATCCACCATTACATAATCCAAAGCTCTTGTGACACCCTTGTCAAACCCTCCCACATCTAGGCTTAGTGCACGTAGAACCGACACCCCTCGGCCCCCCACCCTTTGTACCACCCTACTTAACCAATACCTAACACCCTCCAGCTCCTCACAAAAGTATACTGCATGGAATGCCATCTCATCCTCCCCACAGATTCTGCACCTCCCACCCACAATTACCCTTCTGGTTCTTAGTGCCTCTCCCGAGGGTAGTATGCCATGCAGAAAACAATACATTATCTCCCACACCCTAGGATTTTTAACTTCAGCTTGCAAAACCTATACCAAATACTCCTCCCTGCGTACATGGGGAACAATCCCTCAACTGGTACAGCAATCCTCCCTGCAAGCAACCTACACAAAACCCCTATTCTAATTTTCCTCGGTTCTCTAACCAACATCAAAGCCCTCAAAACAGTTTCACATTACCTCAACTCCATACCACAATATAACTTACCCAACCTATCATGTACTTTTTTCAGCTGCCCTGCCCCCTCACTCCCTCGTGCAAAACCTCCCATTTAAGAAACACACATTTAACCCTCCATCTCAGATCCATTAACCCCAACCCACCCTGGCACACAGGTAACGTTACAACCTCTCTCCTCAGCCAACTGTAACTTGAACCCCACAAAAATTTAAACACCCATCTCTGAATCCCCACAATCGCCGTCCTTGTTATTGGGAACTCGGCTGCTACATGCCAAACCTTACTATACAATAGTACATTTATTACAATTGCTCTTTGCACGAGAGTCAGATGCTGAGGTCTCAATGCACCCAGACGCCTCAGGATCCTTTCTAACAACCTATTTGAGTTTTCCTCTCGAGCAGCGTCCAAGCCATCCCTATAGATGATACCACAAATTTTTAAAGACACCGTTTGTTTCCTCACAACGTTACATCTCTTCCCCCCTATACCCAGTCACCCAACCCCATGACCATTGACTTCTCACTATTTACCTGCATCCCTGTTATACTTCCAAACAATTGCACAATATCATCCAAAACCCCCAGTGACATCCATTCCCAAACCAGGACTGTTGTGTCATCTATATATCCTATTATTCCAGGCCACACTTTCCCTACCTCCCCCCACCCCCACTCTTGTTACATACACTACGTTCAACCATTCTATAGAAGGGGTCCTGAATGCACGCAAACAATATTTGTGACATAGGACACCCCTGCCTAAGTCCCCTACCCATGACAATCTCCTTCCCCAACCATCCATTAATCTGTACCCTCATCTTAGCTCCTTTGTACAACGTGGTTACTCAGTTAACTATTTCTTCCCCATAATCCTGTCTACTAAGTATAGCTCCCAATGCTCTCCTTTCCACTCTGTCATAGGCCCCCTGCCAGTCTAAAGCCAACAACGCCGCCCCCCTCCCCCCCTTTTGACTCCACAAAACTTCTCAGTATCCCATGACCTTCAATCATCGACCTTCCAGGCAATCCATACTGCGTTTTCGAAACCACTCTCCCTACTACACATTTAAACTGATTACTCAAGACTTTAGCAAACAACTTATAGTCTGCACATAACAGCGATATGGCATGGTACTCCTTGAGGGTGTGCTGCCCCTTACCCTTCGGGACCAACACTACAACTGCAGTTGCATGCTTGTCCCCCATCACACCCTTCTCCTTCATCTTATTTAATAACCTAACCATAAAACTCCTTATTACCTCCCAATGTTGTAGATAAAATTCAGTCAGGAGACCATCTATTCTTGGTGCTTTGCCCTTCCTCATTCCCTTTAAAGCCACTTCTATTTCCTCTTCCATTATTACCCCTCCTAAAGCCTTCCTATCACTATTCCCTAAATTACACATCACATACTCACGTACCTTCTCTAAAGCCACATCTCCCACCCCCCTACTTGTCCAATACCTTTTATACCATTTATCCACATATGCACACATTCCTTTCGTGGCCTGTATCTCCTGACCTATCTTATAACTTCCCGCCATCTCATGTACCTCTAACCTTGGAATGGCTGTAACTTGCTACCTTTGCTTTTGACGTCTCAACACACACGCCGATGGCTTGTCTCCCAAAAGCACCTCCTCTACCCCTGCCTGCACCCTTACTGCCTGAAACCTCTCGTTTTGTAACTCCCTCAGTCTCCCCTTGACTTCGACAATTTCATCCATAGGATAGTTACCCCCCACAGCCCCCCGCCCATGACAACCCCTTAAGATGTCCTCTGAATAATTTGAAAGTCCATATTTTAAATTATTTATATGTTTACCCTCTCTCACACAATATTTCCTAATCCTTTCCTTGGCTACACAATCCCACCATTTCACGACATCTTCCACCCCCCATACGTCCTCACTAAGCTCCTTCCATAGGACAGAAAATCCCTCTAACCCCTCCTCATCACTCAGAACACTTATATTTAATTTCCAGTAACTCCTGTATATTTCCACAAGCGCCTCCCACTCTACCCCCACTAACACTGCTCTATGATTCTATGATCTGACAATGCTACTTCAACAGTTTTGAAAGATTGCTCTACAACCCCAAGAGAAAGATACACTCAATCTAATCTCACTGCATACCCTCTCCTAACAAACGTATGCTCTGTCTCCCACACTCCCCCCTCAAATGCGTCCCGTAACCGAATATCCCTCATTAAATCTCTTAGGGTCACAGACACATAGCCTGCCCCTTTCGGTTCCATGTCGGCCCTCCTAATAACACAATTCCAGTCACCCCCTACAATTGCCACCTCCGGTAGTGCCCGGAAGAAAAACACAAGGTCCTCACACACAAACTCCTGTTTCACCTGTACGTTATTCTCTGCAGGCGCATACACGCTTACAAAGGCCACACGTTTGCCTAACCACCAATCATCCACGTGCAACACCCTTGACCCTCCTCCCCTCACTTCTCAGCAAAACAAACGGGCTCGCCTCCTTAATTAATATACCTACACCTCCTTTCAAATGGGCAGATGGCAGGGTTACCACCTGAAACCCTGCCACCTCCAGCACCCTACCCTCCTTAATATTATGCTCCTGAAGGAACACAACATCCACTCAGATTTATTCAGAAACATTCTAACCCATTCTCTCTTCACACTTTTACACAAACCATTAACATTTACTGTCATACACCGGAGGCCTATTTCAAAGTTTCCACCCCTGTCTCCTCTTTTCACTCTTCCGATGGGCACCAGAACTTATGGATCCACTTGTCACCTTCATACTTCCCTCTCTCCCCCCTCCCCTCCTTTCAGTGCCTCCTGTCGTGGCCACCACTACCTTCAACCTCTGCCCATGTTTGTTTCCCAGGCCACTGTGCTGGCGTTAGGACATCATCCAAATCCGATGCAGCGGCCCTCTTCATCGTGACAATCGCATCCTCCATAGCTTGGTCTGGGGATGCCTCACAATGTACCTCTACCTCCATTGTACACTGTTTCAATGATGCTGGTGACACCTCTGCCACACTGTCACTCCAGTCGTCTGGGTAGTTCTCCAGTCGTTGATGCACCTCAGCTGTCAACTCATCATCTACCACCTTCCCAGGCGCGGCCACATCCTCAGGCAGTTACAAAGACTTGAGCACCCTGTTGTATGGATCATGATGTCATCAGCATAGCTTATTGCTATATGTTTAGGTGAGGCAGGTAGAGCATTTAGGAGAGCATTAATCAGAATATTATATAGCATGGGACTGAGAACTCCTCCCTGAGGTGTGCCGAAAGGCATTTCTTTAGACTCACTTCTAAAGCCTTGGTAGAGG
Source organism: Cherax quadricarinatus (assembly GCF_026875155.1). NCBI lineage: Eukaryota > Metazoa > Arthropoda > Malacostraca > Decapoda > Parastacidae > Cherax > Cherax quadricarinatus. The sequence goes on from NC_069426.1 coordinate 12,824,320, forward strand.
ACAGAGGATACTCTATTTGTCAGGTAACCTATTATCCAGCAGAGCAAGCTACCTTCAATATTTATTTTGGCTAGTTCATGTAGTATAACGGTTCTGTTCGCAATATCAAATGTAGGTTTTAGATCAAGAAAAGTGGTAAAACTAGAAGAGGTGTGTGCAGTGAGAAAGCTGGAAATACAGTTCTGCACGCATTTACCTTTCATGAACCCACAGAGGTAGGGGGAAAGTTGGTGTCTGATTCTGTAGTACAATCTGTTAAGTATCATTCTTTCAAAAGTTTTAAAATACAACTTGTTATGGAGATCGGTCTAAATGTATCAGGCTGTTGGGGCTTAGTGATAGGTACAATGAGACTATTGGTCCAGGAAGTAGGAAGAACTCCCTGAATGTAACTGGTATTATACAGTGCCAACAAAGGGTTATCAAGCACGTGCCTTAAAGTTCTGAAAATATCATAGGTTATGACATCCTCTCAAAGAGCCGTTGATCGACCTTTAGTTAATGCAGTATCTAATTCATACTCGGTGAAGAGGCAATCACTCTCATCAATATTTTGGCTCATAAAATTAATCAGTTTCAACATTTCTTCAGAAGCACTCTCTAATTTTTTTTAATATAATATGGAAGGTTTTCATGCCTAGATGTTTTAGACCAGTTATTTATGAGGTCATTTGCATTTTCAAGAGGAAAGGGATGAGCAACATTGCCAGTCTTTTACCTGGTTATTTTATTTATACCTTTCCAAGCCAAACTTAAAGGGGTGGACCTATTTAATCCACTAGCAAATTGTTTCCATTCCTGTTGCCTAAATTCTTGCTTTCTATTCCTTGCATTTGTTAGTGCAGCTTGGAACGTTCTGAGCACGTCTGGGGTTCTACATTCACGGTATGCTTTACCAATCCTCCTAGCTGCTGCATGTGTTAGATTGCGTAACTCTGGATCATTATAGTATTTACATTGGTTTTTACTGTCATTTATAGTGGAAGGTCTATGTTTTCTTTTCCTGCCCACTTCATTTACGAGTACAGTCTCACTAGTGGAAATTAAATCATCATTAAATTTTTGTGTGCCAATGAGCTCGTAATTCTTAAACCATTGATCCAAGTGGTTAATAAAGTTATCTCTGTGTTCTGGGTTGAGAATAAGTTTCCTCCCTCTGTATTTAGCTTCTTGATTGCTGGAGATGTGATCAAGATTGACAGTTGTGAGTCTTGGGAAGTGATCAGATGGAAGATCATCAACTATGACACCTCTTCAAAGGGGGGGGGGCTCCTTGGCGTGGTGAAGAGGCTTTTGGTCTGAGGAATTAGACCTGTTGGTCTCCTTCCTCATACCGAACCTAATTACCCCCCAATCCCCCCTCCCTTATCCCATCCTACCTTTTTCTTTTTCTCCTCCTCCTCCCCACCCCTCCCTATTACCCTTCCTCTTTTCTTTTTTTTCCACAGGCACGCTAGTTCCTGGGTAGGGGAAAGGGTACTGGGGTCCATCCCATTCTGTTGAGGTTCTTGGCAGTGGTGTAGTTTACCATGGAATCTGGATCGCCTGGGAGAGTCCCAATCCCTCTCCGGTCTCCCAGGGAGTGGCTTTGGGTATCTTTCGGGCGACGGGTGTATCTCTGGAGGCTGTCTTTTGGATTCGGGGGTGGTGGCCAAAGGAGGTATGCTTTGTGGTGGATATCCGGCCGCCCTCTCTTTTGTCCACCGAGGTAGCTCGGCAGATGTGAGGTTGCTATCCCGGATAGCTGGTTTACTGGCATGATGGGTAGGGTATGGCATGGGTTCCATGCTGCATCTGCACTACTTGCGGTGCTGAGGTCCTCTTGGGCGCTGAGGGAGATTTCTGGCCCTCTCATTCCTCCCAGGAACTATCCCTCCCCAGTCCCTCCTTTTTTTATTCTTTTTTTTTATTTTATTCTCTTTTCTTCTTTCTTTTTTTTTCTTAAAAACAAAAAGAAAGAAGTAACCTAACCATGGAAGCCCTAGTCCATGAACCTACTACCTCCGGGCCCCTTCTTGATACAGCACTCCGTTCTGACCCTGCCTCGTCTTTGGACCACTCTTCGGACACTCCTAATGCCTCTGTACCTCTTGCCGGTGCTGTTTCCTCGCCCCCTTCAGGTACTGAGGTCTTGACTGACTCCTTCGATTTATCTGACCTCCACTCTCCTTTGACTATGCTTCCGGCCTCTCCCTCTACGGTGCAGCAATTTTCGAATTGCCAGTCCGTTCCACGTCAGACCAACTCTGGTCCCACTCCTAAACGCCAACAACAATTACCTGCTGATGATACTTCTCCACCTTCTCGTTCTTCTCAGAAAAGATCGACACGTCCTGCACTCCCTTTCCTAGCTCATTTTCAGAATGCACAAAGGACTAAATTCTTCACTTCACGACTGACTTCCTCTATTACCTGTCTTTCCGACCATAGTATTGGCAAGGCACTCCTACGCCATGTTGGTAAAGATATTTCTTTTCATGCTCTTAAGAGTGGTACATGCATCATCACTGTACAGAATGCTACCCAAGCTCATGATCTTTCTTTTCTTTCCCATATCGATACTGTTCCTGTCACTATTGAAAAACATCATTCCCTCAATTCTTGTAGTGGTACCGTCATTCTGCCCCATCCCATAGTTCAACAAAATTTCCAGACATGTGGCAATGACATTCTTGAACAGCTGGAACTCCAAGATCTCCCAATCTTCAAGGTAGACACTTATGTTCTTCCTGCCCACGGGCAGAGACGATACCCTAGCAATGTGGCTCATTTAACTTTTGACAGCCGTGAACTCCCATCCTCAGTTTATGTAGCAGGACATTGGTTACAAGTTCGAAAGGTGATCCCTACACTGCAACAGTGTAGAAATTGCTGGCGATTTGGCCATCCAGCAAAATATTGCAGATCTATAGCCGAATGCCCAGTCTGTGGTGCCGATGACCATTCTAATATGTCTTGCAATCGACCTCCCTCGTGCCTTAATTGTCATAAGGCTCACCCTTCATACTCTCGCCGTTGCCAAGTCTACTTAAATGAGCGGGAAATCCGTTACCTCAAAGAGGCAGAAGGTCTCCCTTATGCCATGGCACTTTCTCATCTCTGCCTCCAAGGGAGACTACCTCGTGTTTCTTATTCCCATGTTTCAAAACGTCCCCCCACTTCTGGGGTCCCATCTTCTGCAGCCTCCTCTGTTGTTACCTCTCCCATAGTCACTCCTGTATCTAATTCTTTTGCTGTCCTGGGCTCAGACGTCCCTACTTCAACGCCTCAGTTTGTTCTCGCTTCTTCGTGTTCTCCCTCACAAGCCTCGGTATCGACGAGATCTCGTATGATACCTCCTCCCAATCGTCCCTCTACTTCTCAGAAGTCAAAAAAAGGTCCTTTAACCCCTCCTTCCCTTTTTCCACCTCCTCATTTTACCTTCCCTGTCTCTGTTCGCTTCTAATGACCAGAGCTTTGGTAAGATGGGGAAGGAAGAAGGATGGGTAAGGATGGAAATATTGGAAGAGGGTTGGAGGGGGGGGGGGAGAGGTAGGATATAAAAGGTAAGTGGCCCAACCACTTTGGTGTAATTTAAAAAGTGTATTTGAATTGATAAGATTATTTTTTAAGAGGTATAATACTAACCCATCAGAGTCACATAAATATAATAGGTATATAAGTACATGACTCTGAATTGGTTGTAATTATACAAGTTGCAATTGCTTTTTTTTTTTTTTTTTTTTTTTTTTTTTTTTTTTTTTTTTTTTTTTTTTTCGCGATTGCACAACGGATATTCATACGACAGGAAAGGCAATATTTTCTGGCCAGTTTATGAGCTCGTGACAATAGCTTCTTAATGGTGGTGTCCAACAATAGTCAAAAGCATAATTTTACATTAGAAAGTTATTTAAGATGTCTCACTAATTGGGGGCGATGGTTTTTTCAGTATACATAGAAGGGTTCTGGTAGTATCCAATCTTCTTCGTCAGGTAAGTTGCTCAAAATCATGGGTCGAGGGTAATCATCTTTATGAATAAAACGACGAACCCTCTGTGGGAGAGTCATTCTTTGAGTCCTGAGAGGTGGAGTATTGATGGTGTAATCGGTGGTATTTATCACTTGTATAGGATGTTCTCTATCTGGCATGTATAGTTCTTGCATTGTATAAAGTTGTTTCTTTTTTAGGGTGTCAAGGCGTACATTTATGGCAGTGATATCTTGTTGTGTGTGTAAATCTGCCATTTTAACTCTGTCTCTCCTCCTGGTATTGGTAATAAATCGAAGAGCTCTATTCTGGACCCTTTGTAACCGTAGCATGTTGGTCTTTGTTGTTAATGATATTGGGACACAAGGGTATTCAAGTATAGGTCTTATTATCATTTTGTACCTGGTTCTTCCCCTCTCACTGGCTCTGTTACAAGTGTAGAGGTTCACCCTCCTCTTCCTACTGTACCTTCCTCCCCTGTTCCCTCCCAAGTTTCTTCCTTTTCTGCCACCTCCCAGGTTTCTGCCTCTTCTCTCCCCTTCCACGCTTCTTCTCCAGTTCCCTCCGCTCTTTTGCCCCCCCTACCTTGGTACAGTCCATTACAGTTCCAATCGTTACTCATCCTCCCTCTACCATCTCCAATACTGTCTCCCATACAACGTCTCTAAATTCCGAAACACTTGAAACAATCTCTGAATATATTGCAGAGACCAAACCATCAATTGAAACTGATCCAGCCTCTGTTCCTTCTCTCTCCTCTCCTCCATCTGTGCAACACCTTTCTTCGCAGCACACCGTTCCTTCGCTGCTTGAACGTTTTCCGCTGCCACCGCATGTGGACTTTTCTAACCCCTCTAGTCCGTAGGAACCCTTACCTGAAGATTTCAGGTATCTTTATCGTTGCCAATCATGGCCTATTTACAGTGGAATATACGTGGCCTCAGGGGTAATTGGGGTGAGCTTCAGATGTTACTCTCCCAGTTTTCCACTGTTGGTGTTTGCTTACAGGAACCAAAATTACACTCTGCTGTTATCTATTCCATCTCAGGCTATAATTTATTATATTCTTTGGATCCTTTTTGCTGATGGGACCTTTAATGAAAGTGCCCTTCTTCTACGCACTGATATTCCGTACCATTTGTTCGTACTTCGCTGTATTACACAGCAGCCCGTATCCACTTGCATAGGTGGTATACGCTCTGTTCTTTATATCTCTCTCCTTCTCGGGCATCATCTATTCTGGATATTGCCTTTCTTGTTTCGTCATTACCGCCACCGCTTCTGTTACTTAGCGATTTCAATGCCCATCATTTCCTCTGGGGGGATCTCACTGTGATCCCCATGGCATTCAGTTAGAGGCTTTTCTTGCTACCCACCCACTCCATGTTTTAAATACATGTACTCACACCCATTTTGATCCTCAGACTCACACTCTCTCTTGCATCGATCTCTCTGTCTGCTCTTCCTCCACCGTATTAGACTTCATCTGGTCTGTTCTCCCAGATTTACATGACAGCGATCATTTCCCAATCATTCTTACTTTTCCTTCATATTCACAACCTCTTCGTATTCCACGCTGGTAATTTGATCAGGAAAATTGGAACCTTTACTCAAAACTAACTGTTTTTAGTGCGGTGCCTTCTTCGTCCTCCATTGATGAGCTTTTATACCTCTTCTTGTCCTCCGTTTTAACCACAGCTTCTCATTCTATACCCCAAACTTCGGGCAGGCTTTCTCAGAAATGCGTGCCTTGGTGGTCTCCTGCTTGTGCTCGTGCAGTACGTTTGAAACCCGCTGCGTGGGGCAGTTACCAGTACAATAGAATCACGGAGACTCTTCTTGATTTTAAGCAGAAGCGTGCGATCGCTCGCCATGTCATCCGTGACGCTAAACACACTTGCTGGTGAGATTATGCCTCCACCCTCACTTCTGCTTCCTCTATGAGTGCAGTCTGGAAAAAAATACGAAATCTGAGTGGTAAATATTCTCCTGACCCGGCTTCTGTTCTGCGGGTTGCTGGTGTTGATATAGCAAACCCACTAGATGTTGCCAATGAAATTGGCAATCATCTGGTCAATATTTCTCAGGGGCTCCATCTATGCCCCTCGTTTCTTTCCTCAAAGTCTGCCAGAGAGTTAGCACCCTTGGACTTTTCTTCTCTCAGAGAAGAACAGTATAATTTGCCTTTTACACTTCAAGAACTGGAGGCAACACCCTCAGCTTGCCGATCATCGGCAGCTGGGCCCGACGACATTCATATTCGTATGCTATAACATTTACATCAGTCAGCCCTTGCAGTCCTATTACGTCTTTTCAATCTTATTTGGTCACAAGGAGTTCTTCCACAGCTGTGGAAATCTGCCATTGTTCTCCCTTTCCACAAACCAGGTACTACGGGACATGAAGCCTCCCTCTATCGTCCCATTGCTCTTACCAGTGCAGTTTGCAAAGTGATGGAACGCCTAGTAAATAGACGTTTAGAGTGGTATTTAGAAACACACAACAGTCTCTCCACTCGTCAATATGGCTTTTGTAAGGGCCGTTCTACAATAGACCTCTTACTTCGCTTGGATACATATGTTCGCAATGTCTTTGCGAATAACCACTCAGTTATTGCCATATTTTTTGACCTTGGAAGTAAAATATTTTGGCCCAAGACCACTCCTTAGGCCTCCGAGGCAATCTACCATCCTTCCTTAAGAACTTTTTAGCTGACAGGCATTTCCATGTTCGGGTTAATAATGTGCTCTCCCCGGACTTTATCCAAGCTGAAGGTGTCCCCCAGGGATGTGTTCTGAGCACAACACTTTCTCTCCTTGCTATAAATGATTTGGCCTCTAGTCTTCCATCAAATATTTGGTCATCACTCTATGTTGATGACTTCGCTATTGCCTGTGCAGGCGCTGACTGTCACCTCATTACAGTTTCTCTCCAGCATGCAGTCGACCGTGTTTCCAATTGGGCCACCACACATGGGTTTAAATTTTCCAGTACCAAAACTCACCAAATTACTTTCACTAGACGCTCTGTCATCTCCAATCATCCTTTGTACTTCTTTGGCTCCCGTATCCCTGAACGTGATACAGTCAGGTTTCTAGGCCTCCTTTTTGACCGTAGGTTTTCCTGGAAACCTCACATTACGTCTCTGAAGGCAACTTGTCACAGCCGACTGAACCTTCTTAAAACCCTTGCTCATCTTTCATGGGGAGCTGATCGTCGAACTCTCCTTCGCCTACATTCCGCCCTCATTTTATCTAAACTTGATTATGGTGACCAGATCTATTCAGAGGCCTCACCTGATACTCTCTCTAGCCTTAACCCCATTCATCACCAAAGATTACGTTTATGCCTTGGTGCTTTTCGCTCTTTCCCTGTTGAGAGCTTCTATGCAGAAGCGAACGTTCCATCCTTATCCGATCGCCGTGATGCCCATTGCCTTCGCTACTATGTACGCTCTCATGATCTCCGCAATCCTTCCATTTATAGAATAGTCACCGATATTAGTAGACATTCTTTATTTGTTCGCCGCCCCTGTTTGCTCCGTCCCTTCTCTCTTCGCCTACTTTCGCTCTTGTCTTCTCTTCAATTGCCACCTTTCTATGTTCATGTAGCATCTCACTTTTCCCTACCCCCCTTGGGAAGTTCCAGCTGTTCGAGTCTGTTCTTTCTCACTCCCTTGCTCGAAAGCCCAACTGTCTACGGTCGCTTCCCACTCTCTTTTTCTTGACCACTTTCACTCTCATTCTCATGCCATTGCAGTGTACACAGATGACTCTAAGTCTTCTGACGGCGTACGAGGGCATTTACTATCTTTGGCTAGTATTTTTACTGCTGAATTGTATGCCATTCTTGCAGCACTTATCCGTATTGCATCTGTGCCTGTGTCATCATTTGTGGTTGTCTCAGACTCCCTTAGTGCTTTACAGGCTATACAGAAATTTGATACACCTCACCCCTTAGTCCTCTGTATCCAACTTTGGCTATGCCGCATCTTTACCAAGCATAAAGATATTGTTTTTTGTTGGGTCCCTGGTCATGGTGACGTACAGAGCAATGAACAGGCAGACACTGCTGTGCGGTCAGCAGTACATGACCTACCAGTTTCATATAGAGGTATTCCATTTACGGACTATTTTGCTGCAATAGCTACCCACCTTCACACCCGTTGGCAACAACGTTGGTCTACTCTGCTCGGTAACAAACTTCAATCTATTAAACCGAGTATAGGTTACTGGCCGTCTTCTTGTCACCAGTGTCGAGGTTGGGAGACTACTCTCTCCCGTCTTTGCATTGGCCATACTCGTCTTACTCCTGGATATCTCATGGAGAGGCGCCCTGCTCCTCTCTGTGAGAACTGTCTGGTTCCATTATCAGTCAGCCACATTCTGTTAGACTGCCCACTTTATCAACGAGCATGCAGAATTTACCTCCGTCGTCGTCTTCGCTCTGCTGCTCTCTGTTTACCTTCCCTTCTCGCTGATGGACTCACCTTTCATCCAGACTCTCTCATTGACTTTTTGACAACAACTGACTTACTTCACAAACTCTGATACCTTCAGCCCTTTCTACCTCAACCTCTTGCTACCCTCTACCCTCGCACTATCACCTGCCCCGCTGTTTTCTGTAACCTACTGATCATCTCTACCCCCTTCTGCCGTCCAATACCCTCGCTTCCTTCCCTACCCTGCAGCGCTGTATAGCCCTTGTGGCTTAGCGCTTCTTTTTGATTATAATAATAATAATCAGCTATGACAGAGTCATGCATCGTATATGATGTATTAAATCCGAGGCACAGACCTTGGGTAGCTTTAAGAAGATACTGGACAAATATATGAGTGGGAGGGGCTGGGTTTGATTGGTGTCATTGGGTACGGGAGTTATTTCTTGGAAGCTTTAGGTAGTAGTCGTTTTGATAAGGACCTGCCTCGCATGGGCCAGTAGGCCTTCTGCAGTGTTCCTCCATTCTTATGTTCTTATGTTCTTATACCACCATATATGTGAGAAGGCTCAGTAGTGCCCACAATTCGAACATTATCATGTTCATTTAGCAATTTCACTAGTTTAGTTCCATTGGTGTTTGTTATAGACCCACCAATATTCTTATGTCTGGCATTAAAATCTCCAAGAATGAGGGTAGGTTCACTATCGATGCGATTTGGTAAAGCATCAAGTCGAAGTTGGTTCGCTGGAGCATAGAGATTAAAAATGTTTATGGAAAAATCGCCTGCATATACTTTGACACCATGATACTGCATGTTTACTCGACTCTGCAGAGCAAGCAGTGAATGTGGTAAGTTCTTTCTGACATACATCACACAACAGTTGAACATTAAAATGGTATAAAATACCGACAGGTTGTTAGGTAAGACACACATACCTAACTGTTGCATATGTGTCTTACCTAACAACCTGTCGGTATTTTATACCATTTTAATGTTCAATCTGTCAGACACTGCAACACAAGGGTATCTTGGTACAGACCTGCAATCAACTTCGACAACTTCCACTAGTGAGAGCGGCTGGATTTGAGAGGGACCTGACCGCTCAACATCTGAGTTCTTACCTCTCCTAGTGGCCTACGTCTCACCTCTTCGCGCTATAAAAAGCTCCATCCTGTCACTTCATCTCCATATTGTTTCATACTATGGAACAATGCTCTTCTCCAGACTGAGGGACTGACCACCTCAAAACTTTAAGGGTGATGGACTGATTACATCTTCTTCAAGTATCTTCTGCTTCTGGAAATAAATGGTATAAAATACCGACACAATGGCAATATAAACACAAATGCAGTATAATGTGATCCTTTATTGACTACGTTTCGCCCACACAGTGGGCTTTTTCAAGTCACAAACAGAACTACCTGGGGTGGAAGGAACGCGAGTATTTATAGTCCGGCTGAGGTCAGGTGAAGAATGCTGCATCTGATGATGTACCGAGTTGGGTTGTAGAGTTTTTAGACTCTACAACCCAACTCGGTACATCATCAGATGCAGCATTCTTCACCTGACCTCAGCCGGACTATAAATACTCGCGTTCCTTCCACCCCAGGTAGTTCTGTTTGTGACTTGAAAAAGCCCACTGTGTGGGCGAAACGTAGTCAATAAAGGATCACATTATACTGCATTTGTGTTTATATTGCCATCTTCTGCTTCTATCAACTTTTCTGTACTTGACTGAAGAAGCCTACTGTGTAGGCGAAACGTTTCATAATAAAGATACCTAACTGTTGCATATGTGTCTTACCTAACACACAACAGTTGGTTGACCTTAAGTTACAAGCTGCATATCCAGGCAACTTTGGTGGAGGTGCTCCATCTTTCAGTCTACATTCCTGCAAACAGATGACATCAATATTCTTGATTGCACTAATATGATGTAAGTCAGGCAACCGCTTCTTGATGGAAGCAATGTTCCATGAAAAGATTTGTAATGTATCCATTGTAGTGAGTTATTACAATCTCTTGCTCATAAGATGGTAAGACTATTATGCACATGTGCAACTCTTGGGTATCTTTATTGAGGAAACGTTTCGCCACACAGTGGCTTCATCAGTCCATACAAAGGAGAATCTTGAAGAACAGGAGGAGAATGAGGTAATCAGTCCCTCAACCTTGAGTCGATGTGGTCAGTCCATCAATCTTGAATAGAATACGGCATACGTGCTGAGAAGTAGCTTATAAACCGTTGGCAGGAGAGGTGAAGCAGTCATAGGTCGTGTAACATTTGTTCAATGTTGAAGTAGGTCGTGCCCAAGAATTAGGCAAGCGAAGAATTCCCAAGTATTAAGATCCCAAGAAGTTGCAGTGTCTGACAGGTTTGTATTCATCTTAATACTTGGGAATTCTTCGCTTGCCTAATTCTTGGGCACGACCTACTTCAACATTGAACAAATGTTACACGACCTATGACTGCTTCACCTCTCCTGCCAACGGTTTATAAGCTACTTCTCAGCACGTATGCCGTATTCTATTCAAGATTGATGGACTGACCACATCGACTCAAGGTTGAGGGACTGATTACCTCATTCTCCTCCTGTTCTTCAAGATTCTCCTTTGTATGGACTGATGAAGCCACTGTGTGGCGAAACGTTTCCTCAATAAAGATACCCAAGAGTTGCACATGTGTCTAATTTATCAACATGTCGGTTCTCTGAACCATTCATCTACAAACCTGTCAGACACTGCAACTTCTTGGGATCTTAATACTTGGGAATTCTTCGCTTGCCTAATTCTTGGGCACGACCTACTTCAACATTGAACAAATGTTACACGACCTATGACTGCTTCACCTCTCCTGCCAACGGTTTATAAGCTACTTCTCAGCACGTATGCCGTATTCTATTCAAGATTGATGGACTGACCACATCGACTCAAGGTTGAGGGACTGATTACCTCATTCTCCTCCTGTTCTTCAAGATTCTCCTTTGTATGGACTGATGAAGCCACTGTGTGGCGAAACGTTTCCTCAATAAAGATACCCAAGAGTTGCACATGTGTCTAATTTATCAACATGTCGGTTCTCTGAACCATTCATCTACAAAGACTATTATGCTTTGGCTATAGTGTGCAGACACTTAAGAGCAAATAGCATAGTTTGTACGTCTTTATCTTCAGGACCTTTCTCTTTAAGCATTTCTCGGCATCTTGGCAGCCACTTCCAAGGCAACCTTTGAAGTCAAGAGTCATAGGCTTCTTTCTTACAAATTGCTTGAAACTGAACTGAGATTGCTGCACTTTGACATCATCACTGTACTCAAGAGCATCATCCCGACTACATATATTTATTAAACTTGTCAGGATCTTTTCAAGATGCTCAATTTTTTTTCTGCAAGTTTGTTATAATTTGAGGAAGGTCGGGCGAATCCAATGCCTCTCCAGAGGATCGCACTTTGAGTAAGTTCTTTGTTTAACACCTGTCACCTTAACAGGTACCATGGTTACATTAGTGTTCTCTGATGGTGCCTGTGGCGAGACTGCCTCATCATTCATTGTAGGTAGGTCCTGTACATCTGACTCATCTCTAGTTTCCAGGGGGGTTACCTGTGTGGTGTCCGTCTGACTGTTGTAGTTGTGTGTATTGGGAAAAATGACATGCTCATCCCCATATTCAGGTGTAGGCGTAGGTATCAGTAGTGGGAGATCAGTAGTTCCACATGTGATAGCAGGGATGGCTAGCTCCTCCACAGCTGGTGTGTGTGTGATGGTATTCTGATATCACCAGAATCCTTTGCAGGGAGGTTGGTCCCTTCCACACTTGGCAGAGGTTCCATCTCAGATTTGGCTGTGGTAGACTGGATGGCCTCATCCTGGATTACCATTAAAGGACTGTTATCAGGTTTACGTCGAAGGTTGCTTGGGTTCCGACTGCAGTCCTTGTGGGAAACTGTAATCCCATCTTCTTTACAGTTAATACACTTGAATTTTTGGCTATCAAGGCCTACTTTGCATTCTCTTGTGGAATGTTTCCCAGCACACTTATCACACCAACAATGTAGTATTCCACAGTCTATTGCAACATGGCCATAGTGCTGGCATTTGTAACACCTACGTTGAAAGGGTAGGTACACTTCGATGTTTAGGAAACGTAGGCTAGGCACCCAGATATTTCGCGGGAGGGGCACAGGGCCTACTCAACTTGCAATAATTTGGGATTTTCCTTTAAGTCTTTTAGGCTTGATGATATGCTCACTTAGAGTCAGATGGGATGGGTCCATGTAGAGAGGGTATCCAAAGATTATGACACTGACCCATTTTTTAAAGTGATGAGTGTCTGATGGAAGTCGGAACAGCTTAATACCCCCATGAGGTGTATTAAATAGATCACTGATTAGTTCTTCATTCTGTTTCACAAACACAAAGTTGTGTGGGTTTATCCTAAATTGGATCCTTCCCTTAGGATGTTTCTTTACAGCTTCCATTAGCTGCACACTTAGCAGGCAGCAGGGTGTTGTCAGGGAAGTTCAGCTTAACACATTCTACTAGTCAAGTGATCCTGACTACGAAGGCGCTCTAGCCCTTTCTCACTTTTTCTGCTTTGCTTACTTTTAAAGGTCTGGAAGCTATCATCAGATTAAATCGACCAGCAGGGATCAGGTTCTATATGAACATTCGTTTTTCCAGAAACTCAATACTCTATGTATCGATACAAATCATTAACTATTCAAGAGTCATGTAGGGTCTTAATAATATGGTCATATATGTACACAAGGTTAACACGAGCTTAAATTCAACCACTTCCAAATTGACACTGTAACAAGTTTACAGCTCTGTATACGATACAATCTGTAAATGATTATCAAGAGACATTCTGTATGTGGCTTCAAAATTGGACAATTGATTGTACAAAGAAAGTCTTAACAACACATTTATTGCTTAAAGTATCAATGTGCTACCTTCGTCCATTTGAGACAACGTAGCAGGGTTAAAGAACTTACTGCTTAGCATCATTGTAGTATATTGCATCAAACAGATGGTGCCTACAAGATGGTGCAGATTGATCTGATCAATAAATTATCTGTAACTCATTTACATTGTTATGTTTTACAAAGTAACACTCTTCGAACAGAGAATAAAGTAGCGACTTATACTGTCAACTAACCATGCATTATACTATATGTTAAGGTTATATAAAGTAAGTTTGTCGCTCGATTATCAAATCGAGTGGTGATTATGTGAAATATATTCCACGTATCATACGTTGATTGTTCTCTATTACAATACCAGCAATGTATTAAACACTGTTTATTCATGCAAATAATTTCATTCCTCTAACTTCTCTCTATCTTCAAGTCTCTCTACATCTCTATCTCTCTCTCTCTCTGACTCTCTCATCTCTCTCGTCTCTCTCTCTGTTCCACTGTCTGTACTGTCTGTGTCTGTCTGTCTCTCTCTCTCTACTCTCTCTTCTCTCTGTCTGTCTGTTCTGTTTGTCTGTCTGTAATTTCTTCTCTCTCTCTCTCTCTCTCTCTCTCTCTCTGTCGTCTGTCTGTCTGTCGCTGTCTCTCTCTCTCTCTCTCTCTCTCTCTCTGTCTGTCTGTCTGTCTGTTTTCGTCTGTCTGTCTCTCTCTCTCTCTCTCTCTCTCTCTCTCTCTCTCTCTCTCTCTCTCTCTCTCTCTCTCTCTCTCTCTCTCTCTCTCTCTCTCTTTCTCTCCCACTCCTAGTATGACGCATCGGTGTATCTAATTCAAGGGTCTCCAGAGGAGGTAACTCATATATGTAACGACTAATTAAGAAACTCAGAGGTCTAACAAGAGGACTGATAATTACAGTACTGATAGGGAAATGAGAACTATTAACTAATTACATTCATATATTTTTAATAGTCAAATACGACTTGATTTTATGTGTGGGAAATATTCGGTATAGAAAGTATTTTTAAGATGTGAGTAATAACTTAAACGTGATGTTTTTATTTTGCCTTTTTCATAAACAATTATTACCACTTTGTTCATAGATAAAAAAATAGTTGGAATATATGGCATAAAATTCCGATAAGAAAGATCAACAACATTTTGGCCACGCAGTTGTCTTTATCAAGTCACGAACAGATATACCTGAGGAGGAATGATTTGCATATACACTGCTGGCATTATTATTGGATTTTTAAAAATTCGATATTTTACTGCTAAACAGTCAATTTAGTCAATTTCATTGATTACTAATGGATTTGTTTTCATGCATCGTAGTGTGCACCTATTTAAAATTAACTTTAAAAGAGTTTAGGAATATTGTTTCACCTCAAACAGTGAAATTA
>NC_069426.1:12844041-12964428 GCF_026875155.1 Cherax quadricarinatus
TCGACAGGAATATAATAGAATCAAGTTTCATAAAAAGCAGTTTGGAAATAATATATTTATTTTGGTTTATATAAATTTGATTATACATTAGACAAGTAAAAAATCTTAATGCTTGGGTACAGTACCAGTAGTGTTTCACAGAGTTGGGTGTTGTCACGGGTCTGTGAGGTGTAGTCTTGCTCTTAAATGCTTCCTTTGTTTTTTCTAGTTCTTTGATAATGAGAGAAGTCACGAAAACACTTGGAATTTCACTATTTTTTCACATTGGTTGTTTTATATATATTTATATAATATATATAATATATATATTATAATATTTATATATATATATATATATATATATATAATATATATATATATATATTATATATATATATATATATATATATATTATTTTTTTATTATTTTTTTTTTTTTTTATTATCACACCGGCCGATTCCCACCAAGGCAGGGTGGCCCGAAAAGAAAAACTTTCACCATCATTCACTCCATCACTGTCTTGCCAGAAGGGTTGCTTTACACTACAGTTTTTTTAAACTGCAACATTAACACCCCTCCTTCAGAGTGCAGGCACTGTACTTCCCATCTCCAGGACTCAAGTCCGGCCTGCCGGTTTCCCTGAATCCCTTCATAAATGTTACTTTGCTCACACTCCAACAGCACGTCAAGTATTAAAAACCATTTGTCTCCATTCACTCCTATCAAACACCTCACGCATGCCTGCTGGAAGTCCAAGCCCCTCGCACACAAAACCTCCTTACCCCCTCCCTCCAACCCTTCCTAGGCCGACCCCTACCCCGCCTTCCTTCCACTACAGACTGATACACTCTTGAAGTCATTCTGTTTCGCTCCATTCTCTCTACATGTCCGAAACCACCTCAACAACCCTTCCTCAGCCCTCTGGACAACAGTTTTGGTAATCCCGCACCTCCTCCTAACTTCCAAACTATGAATTCTCTGCATTATATTCACACCACACATTGCCCTCAGACATGACATCTCCACTGCCTCCAGCCTTCTCCTCGCTGCAAACATTCATCACCCCGCTTCACACCCATATAAGAGCGTTGGTAAAACTATACTCTCATACATTCCCCTCTTTGCCTCCAAGGACAAAGTTCTTTGTCTCCACAGACTCCTAAGTGCACCACTCACTCTTTTTCCCTCATCAATTCTATGATTCACCTCATCTTTTCATAGACCCATCCGCTGACACGTCCACTCCCAAATATCTGAATACGTTCACTCCTCCATACTCTCTCCCTCCAATCTGATATTCAATCTTTCATCACCTAATCTTTTTGTTATCCTCATAACCTTACTCTTTCCTGTATTCACCTTTAATTTCTTCTTTTGCACACCCTACCAAATTCATCCACCAATCTCTGCAACTTCTCTTCAGAATCTCCCAAGAGCACAGTGTCATCAGCAAAGAGCAGCTGTGACAACTCCCACTTTGTGTGTGATTCTTTATCTTTTAACTCCACGCCTCTTGCCAAGACCCTCGCATTTACTTCTCTTACAACCCCATCTATAAATATATTAAACAACCACGGTGACATCACACATCCTTGTCTAAGGCCTACTTTTACTGGGAAAAAATTTCCCTCTTTCCTACATACTCTAACTTGAGCCTCACTATCCTCGTAAAAACTCTTCACTGCTTTCAGTAACCTACCTCCTACACCATACACTTGCAACATCTGCCACATTGCCCCCCTATCCACCCTGTCATAACGCCTTTTCCAAATCCATAAATGCCACAAAGACCTCTTTAGCCTTATCTAAATACTGTTCACTTATATGTTTTCACTGTAAACACCTGGTCACACACCCCCTACCTTCCTAAAGCCTCCTTGTTCATCTGCTATCCTATTCTCCGTCTTACTCTTAATTTCTTTCAATTATAACTCTACCATACACTTTACCAGGTACACTCAACAGACTTATCCCCCTATAATTTTTGCACTCTCTTTTATCCCCTTTGCCTTTATACAAAGGAAACTATGCATGCTCTCTGCCAATCCTAGGTACCTTACCCTCTTCCATACATTTATTAAATAATTGCACCAACCACTCCAAAACTATATCCCCACCTGCTTTTAACATTTCTATCTTTATCCCATCAATCCCGGCTGCCTTACCCCCTTTCATTTTACCTACTGCCTCACGAACTTCCCCCACACTCACAACTGGCTCTTCCTCCACTCCTACAAGATGTTATTCCTCCTTGCCCTATACACGAAATCACAGCTTCCCTATCTTCATCAACATTTAACAATTCCTCAAAATATTCCTTCCATCTTCCCAATACCTCTAACTGAGGTACGTTTATTGTCTTCTCTGAGGATGAAGGCAGGAAGTGTGTTGCTATTTAAGGAAAAATCGCAAGGTTTACCTATTCAGCACAATAAATATATATCATATATATATGATATATATTATATATATATATATATATATATATATATAAATATATATATATATATATATATATTATATATATATATATATATATATAATATATATATATATATATATATATATATATATATTATATATATTGTGCTGAATAGGTAAACCTTGCGATTTTTGCTTAAATAGCAACACACTTCCTGCCTTCATCCTCAGAGAAGACAATAAACGTACCTCAGGGAAAACTCAAGTTCTTCCCGGAGTCGTATGAATATTTTTCTACTACCCCCTATATTCTATATTCTATATGAACTTTATTAATAGACAAAATACATTGACAGAAAAACACAAACATGAATTCATTGGTACAAAGTATCAAAAATTATGAATCCTCCTTCAGCTCCTCCAAAGCCAGATACAAGCCCAGTTTAACAGCATGCATTTCCCCTCTGGATGGCCATGCTGAGGCACTGGAATATGAAATAGCTGTCTTTGGGTCCCTGGTGGTGTCGATTAGTCTGGAATCCAGTTCTAAGGGAAATGTGTGGCATTTTATCCCATGATACCAAAGTCTCTGATCCCAGTGGGATAAATTGTTCTGTTGGCTTATGTCCCGTACGAGATGATCTTGTACTCCTCCCTGTGGTCAGCAGCTCCTCCCTGTCGCCCGACACTGTGATGGATGTAGGTGTCAACCAGCGTCGACACACAAGTAATGGTGCCATGCTAAGAGCTTGCCATTCTTCCAAGGATAGATGGTGATCCCGTCAGGGCGGTTAGCTTGGTTATGGGTATTGTTGGCTGCTAGTGCTCGGGCTCTGTCTCGGCTGGAAATCCAACTGTAGCTAGAGTTTTCTTTATGATATCGTTGACTTCAGTGTGTCTTGCATACCAGCCCTTGGTTTTGGAACAGTTAAGACCATGTAGGCCATATTGGTATCTTGTTCATCACCGCATTTACACGTACATTCTGTGTGAATTGGGGCAGCGAGTCAAAGAGCCAATGCAAAACAGAGGGTCTTATGGTCGAGGAATGTTCCCATTGCCGAAATGGGAACTATTTGGAAGAGGTAGGTTGATAGACAGCAACCACCCAGGGAGGTACTACCGTCCTACCAGACGAGTGTGAAACACAAGTCTGTAACTGTTTTGCATGATAATAAGATTGCTGGTGTATTTTTCTGTCTCTTAAACATGCAAGGTTACAGGTATGTCTTGCTACCTCTATTTACACTTACGCCACACTACACATGCATGCACGAGCATATATATACTAACCCCCTTGGATTTTCTTCTATTTTCTTCCTAGTTCTTGTTCTTGCTTATTTCTGCTTATCTCCACAGGAAGTGGAACAGAATTCTTCCTCCATAAGCTAAGCGTGTCGTAGGAGGCGACTAAATGCCGGGAGCAATGGGCTGGTAACCCCTTCACCTGTATAAACTACTAAACACAAGGAAAAGAAAAAAATATAAAATTGGGAAGTTTGAATGTGTACTGATGTAGTGCAGATGATAAGAAAAAAATGATTGATAATGTTATGAATGAAAAGAAATTGGATGTCCTGGCCCTAAGCAAAACAAAGCTGAAGGGGGTAGGGGAGTTTCAGTGGGGAGAAATAAATGGGATTAAGTTAGGAGTATCTGACAGGGTTAGATAAAGAAGGGATAGCAATAATGTTGAAGGATCAGTTATGGAGAGAGTAGAGGGAATATAAGTGTATGAATTCAAGGATTATGTGGATTAAAATAAGGGTCGGATGTGAAAAGTGGTCATAATAAGTGGGTATGCACCTGAATAAGAGAGGAGTGTAGAGGAGAGAGAGAAATTTTGGAAAATGTTAAGAGAGTGTGTAGGAACTTTTGAGCCAAGTGAAACAGTAACTGTGGTAGGGGACCTAAATACTAAAGTAGGAGAAGCGTTTATAGAGGATATGGTAGGTAAGTGTGTGGTGCCAGGTGTAAATGATAATGGGAGCATGTGATTGAACTTTGTATGGAAAGGAGTTTGGTTATAGGTAACACATATTTTAAGAAAAAGAGGTTAAATAAGTATACAAGGTGTAATATAGGCATAATGGCAGTAGTTTTTGGATTATATATATTGGTAGATAAAAGACTGTTGGGTAGACTTCAGGATATACATGTTTAAAGAGGGATCACAGATATATTAGATCAGTTTTTAGTTTTAGCACAGTGAGAGCAAAAGGTAGATGGGACATAAGGAAAATGGATGCAGCAAGTAAGAGAGAGGTGAAGGTTTATAAACTAAAGAAGGAAGCAGATAGGGTAAGATATAAACAACTGTTGGAGGGCAGGGCCAGCATGAGTATAGGCAATGGGGTAGACGATGTATGGGTAAGTTTAAGTATATAGTGTTAGAGTGTTCAGCAGAAGTTTGTTGCTACAGGAAAGTGGGTGTGGGAGGGAAGAAGAGCGATTGGTGGAATGATGATGTAAAGAGAGATGTAAGAGAGAAAAAGTAGAAGTGATACAAGGAGGGAGGAGTATATGGAGAGAAAAAGAAAGATTAAATAGAGCGAGCTCAGCGCGAACAAAAATTTTGTCGAAAAATTCACAAATTGAGTTAATCATATAGAAAAATAGCTTAACTCTCTGGCAACACAATGGCACAAGAATCATTGTTCTACGACATTCCTACAAGGAATTATAGTAATTTAAAACACCTTGTGAAAATTTGTGTGGACTGCCTCCAAGTGAGTCGCCTACCCTGGCAAACTCTGTTGACACCGAGCTCTGAGGTGGGTACCTCAGCCTCACAAGTGGCTTATAGGACAGATTTTCACAAATGATTGGTATTGCAAGAAACCTCGCCTGCATGCACGTATAAAGGACTAACTTACTTGGTGTTGCAGCATATATCCTGATCTTCACTTCCCCAAGCTAGCCTTAGCCCCTTTGGACTCCCCCTCAGAAACCACGTTCAACCTGGAGCATTAATTCCTGCAATATTCAATCGTAATTAGTGTCCTACCTGCACCTCAGAAATTCCTATATCCAAGAGGGTATGTATCCCCTAGTGTAACTATGCAGACTCAGACACTAGCTTCAGACGGCTCTGAACACTGGAAACTTACTGGCATGCTCTCTGTTGCACACCGGTCCCACAGTTAAAACTCACTCACGATCTCCCAAGACACTGGCCAGAACCCACGGGAAAAAGTGAAGATCTTGTCTTACGTATGGGCTGATGGAGGAGGTCATCTACGGTACATCGAGGTGCCTGTACCAGATTTCCCCAGGTCTCAGATGTGAAGACACATGGGGCGCCGTCTGCTGATCACGGCACTCTTGTCCATTGGTGTCTGTCGTAAGAAGAGCGAGCTGGTCCTCCCTTCCAGACCCTCGTCTCTTCCTCAAACTAGGGCTGCTAGTTCTCCCTAGCTAACTTATCCTAGTGTTTGCCTACATTATCGGCCTTTTACTACCTATTTTTAAGGTCTTAGGTCTACTTTATTATTATCTACATTTGCCTTAGAAACCTAATATTAATATACTATCAGTAAACACCTACTCCTTCCCTGAAGAGTAAATCATAAATTAAATAAGCTTACCAACAACCGCCAACCAGAGAATGCTTTGTTGGGAGGTTTAAGGCCACCCGCTCAGCCGACCCGACGGCCATGCGGATCTGAGCTGTGGAACTTTTTGGACCAAATAAATTTCCACATCCCCCGCCGGCGAAGGTAGGCGCTAAGTCTAGATCAAGTCTGCCCCCCCGGCAGGCCCCCCCAGTGGGCCCTGGACTTGAGCGCCTTTCGAGGGTCCCCGCCGCTCAGCTTGCTCAACCTCTGGTCAAAAATCTCATGTCCCGGCCCCCACCGTGTGGACCTCGAGAGGTAAAAGCCTGTTGATGGGTCTTATAGTCTCGACACCATTCATTCTCACTTTCACCATTCTCAACCGCCCAAAGCCCTTGTCTGGGTGGTGACACTACCAGCCAAGAGGCCATATGCCCTGGGTGCCTCGATTCTACTAGCACCAGGTCCCCTTCACTTAACATCACCCTTATTTGCCTCGGGGTCGGCACCATAGAAATGTTCCCGAAAGGGTTGTCAAGTAATCCCTGCGCCACACCTGGTTCCATTGTCCAGGATTTCACCAGTCTGTTGTGACTCCTGTGCAGTTCTTCATTGATGGGGGGACCATCTGGCCCATAATAATCCAGCCCCTTTGGGAAGACTGACTCAAAATTGCGGGAAGGGCTCAATCCTTCTTCCAAACAGCATGTGATTGGGGTGAAAAGCTCTTGCTCGTCAATCCCATTTTTTTACGTAGGTCAGAGGCCTGTTATTAACTCTTGCCTCTATCTCAACTAACACTTCCCAGTTTCATCACAGCTCACCCTCCTGCCATGCAAGACCTTCCGAATGCACCTTTTGACTGTGCCCACCATGCGTTCATAGAATCCCCCTTGCCAGGGGGCGCCCTGGGAGCTATGAACCTCCACTCGCACTCTATTCTCTTCAGGTTTTTCTCGTACTTCTCCGTTGTCCCTAAGATTCCTGAAAACTTTATGGCCGCCCTAAAGCTTGTGCCATTGTCCGATAATCAATCGCGGGCACGAGAATCGGCAGTAAACCTCCTGAACAACTTCACAAAAGTCTCTGTTGTCATATCTCTTGCCAACTCCAAATGCACCGCCGAGTAGGGGCACAAGTAAACAGGCAGACATATACTTTCTGAGGGCCCCCCTTTACGTCTCCGGGGTTCTCAATGTGATAGCCCCAGTATAGTCTATTCCGACCGTCTCAAAGGGCCTGTCACTAGTACCCGCTCCTGGGGCACGGTGGTGGACCTGGGTATGGTAGGGTCCTCCCATCGTACCGCCAGCAGACCGTGTAGCCCCCTTTTTGGGACGGCAGCTCAAACCCTTCAATACCCAGAAATTTCTGATGTAGGCAGGTGAGGGTATCTCCAAACCCCCCATGTAAGGTCCTCTGATGGGCATCTTGTATCAATAGCTCTGTCGCCCATCCCCCCTTTTTCCCACACACGGGATGTTTTGGCCCAAGCTGAGCTCAGAGTTTTGTATTCCCCTCCCATCTTATTAGCCCCGCATATCTAGGAACAACCCCCAATGATGAACCATTTGCTGTTCCCTGAGTCGTCATCATTGGACATTCGCCTGACGCCATAACCTGCTGCGGGTCGCAAGTACTTCCAGCACTCCTGAAAACCTCTCCCTTGGTACTCCCTTATCCAATTTCTCTGGGACCCACGAGAGACAACTGTCGACCTTTTGGCTTACCTTGTCATGCACTTCCTCACAAATCGAAATACCATTTCCGTGACTCCTATAAGTTTTCCTCCACGAGAGTAGCGCCTGGGGTAAAATTTAATTTTCAGTGTCGTGTTCCCCCCACAAAGTGTACTATGCTGCGGGTTTGTCTCCACGAATTTCTGCTCCGGCCGCAATCCCTTGCCGGTAACCAGTCGGGCCCTTTTGAACCAAATCTCGCTTTTACTCAGCTTTCTGTGTGTCACCCCTTTCGGCTTATCAGGTCGCTGGGTTTGATCTGTAGGCAACATACAGAATTGTTGACGTTGACTGTAGTTTCCCGTATCTCCTTTACCCGATTCCTGACATAGGGGAACTTAGACCTGTCATTCTGGACCCACTGAAAGGGGCCACCTCCGAGTCTGTCCATACAAAGGTGTGTGTCACCCTCAATTACTCAACACCTCCTCTAGGGTACTACCCAGTCTTGCTCCCAGCAACACGCCGTGACTCTAGCTTGGGATCGAGCAATCCTTCAGGGTGTCACCCGCGCACGACTGGTGACCAGATTGCTTGGTCCCCGGCCACCAAATACGCTACTGCCCATAGCCCTGGTGAGGCATCACAAAAGACGTGCAAGTCATAATCCCGCCCGGTGCACCCGATGGACCTGGGGAATGTAACTCGTGCAATTCCACTAGGTCTTTGTTAACCAGATCCCACTCCGGGCAGACTGTTCTGGCAGTGGGTCGTCCCAACCTAGGTTCAGCTCCCAGGTCGGTTGCACTAGCATCCTCCCTCGAATGGTGATGGGTGTCAACAAACCCAAAGGGATCAAGGCAGTTTTGCACTTTGCTCAGCAAAGACCTCCTGGTCAGCTTCCCTTCCCCATCAGGCTTCCTCTTTAGCCTAAGTCTGTCTTCCTTGATTTCCCACTCCAGTCCCAACACCGATGTTACCTCAGGCACTGAGTAGCCAGCATAGTCACGTTCCACCATGCCCCGCAACGTTGGATTGTTTTGGTCACCCATTCTCTCAATGGCATGTTAGCCGAGAGAATCTCCTGATTAGACTCTCGGTAAATGTCCATCAACAGCCTTTCATCTGAGGTGGTACCTTGCATGTTGTCTACATGCACAAGGTGGTAGTCTATGGTAGCCTGTAATAGGAATGGTGAACTAGTGGCACCAAACAACACTGCCCTGAATCTATAGGTTATCATAAAACCTTGCTTGGGCACCTCCCTGTTAGCCAACCAAAAAGAACCTTGTGTAGTCCCTGTCCTGTGGCTGCAACCCAATACGTAGGAAGGCTTTGCTAATGTCTGCCGCATAGGCGTACTGTTCTGTCCTGAATCTCAACAACACATCTACTAATTTCTGCGTCAGGGAGGGCCCTGTGAGCAGACAGTCGTTCAATGATGGCCTCGGGGACTCGCCTGTGAGCTGCAGTTGAAGACTAATCTGAGGGGAGTGGTTACCGACTCCTTGGTGACTGCCATGTGTGGAAGATAATGGTGTTTTCCCCAGGGCTGGCATTGGGCATTTCTTTCTCATGAACCCAAGGGCCAGCTTTTCCTTAATAATATCACATATTTCCCCACCAGACCCTTCTTGGTCAGGCTGTTCACCAATGAATTCAACTGACCACGTGCCCTCTTGAAATTAGTGGGCACGTTGGGTGGCCCGGTTTCCATGGGAGTCGCACCCAAAACTGTCCGCCCTGAACTGCACATGGTTCAAGTAATCTCGATACGTCTCTTCGTGTTTGGGGGCGGGGTGGTCACCTTTAATCCCTACTACATCCAGGTCCCATAGTTTATGGACCGGCTCACTGTCGGATATGCCAACTTGCGCCTCTGATAGACCTTCGTGCACACCAATCCGCATCCCCAGTACAGCCTCAGTCGCTGTAATACCAGAGCCCTCCTTTCCCGGGGTCGCAGGGAAGTGAGCTGGTACTTTGCCTCCTACGATGTACCTCGCTGGAGTCCTGTACAGGCCCACACCCTCCTTGATAACCCTTCTCGTAGACACGAACTCGTCTATGTAATCCCCTCCTACCAAGATACATTACTAACATTGTCTGTAGCAATGTCTGGTTCCGCTAGCTTCACACCCAACTGCCTCAAACGTTTTACGCTGCAAACCAGTCCCCTAGTGGTAATGATATTGGGCAGCCTCTTCACCATCAAGGCTGAAATTTCCCGTCGATGCCCGGCTAACCTGACCATCACATTGACTACTGGATAAGACCTGCGTGGGACTTCCCCACCAAACCCTTCCACCTTTATGTCAAGTTTACCAACTGTTTCCAGCTTCAACCTAGTTGCTAGACTCTCCGCTATGAAGGATCTCTGTGCCCCCCTGTCGAAGAACAAACGGGTCGTTTCCCGAAATTCTTCCCGTTCGCAACCACCGCCATTAGGTGGGCAAGGCCACCGAGCCTTGAAACTGGCTCACCAGAACAAATTCTCGGTGCCGTACTCACCACACTCATCGCTACTTCCGACTTGTTCTTGCTCTCCGCCCTTTCTTGCGGTTTTCTCTCCTTAACTTTTGCTAATCCGGCATCATTAGGACACAGTGCACTGTGGTGCTTTCCCTTCCAGCAGCCCCGACACCCTGGGGCTGGGGGTTACAGTTCCTGGGAAAATGTTCTCCACAACACTTGAAACAAGTCTCAACTCCCTTAGTCGTTGAACCCTTTGGTTATAGGTGGTGAAGCTTGAACACCCTGAACTAGCGTGTTCTTTTCACAAAACACCACCGTCTCATACTGGCCGCTTTAGTGGCTTCTCCCCTTGGGCCCGTGGTGGAGGACTCGCCCTGGGTATAATACGTGCCTACCTTAGTAGGAGGTGTTTAGGTCTATTTCTCGAATTTTCGGGAAGTTGTCCAACTCTCCTTGTAGGTAATTTCTCCCCCTGACCTACGCTCAGGTGAGATATGAGATCCCCTAACCCTTCAATAATTTGTTTTTATCGGAGCCTATTCGTCCGATATTTTAAGTGTAACTCATGCACTGTCGTGCTAGCCAGTTTTCCTCTGAATCACCTGGCCCAAGGACCCATTCTGAATCATTCTCACATGCAAATCTCTGAAAACTGTTTGTCAAGCTCAAAATCTCAATCCGGAACTTCTCTAGTCTTTGACGGTCATGTCCGCAAGCCTCTAGATCCAACAAACCCAATAAAGTATAGCTACCTTTATCCCTCAGTGTTGCCAAAAAATGTCTTCTAATTGGTCTTTGCATGTTGGTAATTTTTGTCAGTAATCTGGTAGTGCCGGACCAGGTCTAAGGGCTTTAACCCTTGAGCTGCGACACAAATAAATGCAACTTGACGGCATCTGACAAAACGTTTCTGTCATCTATCTGGGCTCTAAACTGATCCCCGAAAGCAATGTACTCTGTTAAGGTTCCGTCCCAACGTTGGCAAATTCAACTGGGGCAACTTGGCAACATATTACAGGTGTGTGGTTGTTTGGGGTACCTGCGGTGTTCAAACCCCCCCCTTGGAATACTAGCCTTTAATGTACTTAACTTTCTTTGTACATATTTATTTCCCGATGACAGTCTACATCATCCTTATCGAATTCGTCCATACCTGCTGAAGACTTCCCTGGGGTTCCTCATCCTCAATAGCCTGTTGCTCATATGCTGAGAAGCTCTTCATAGGCTTCCCATTTTTCCCCCAAACTCTTCAAGCAGTCTTGCAAATCATCGCAGTCTACATTACTGCGTTGGCAAGTAAGCCTTGCACCTGTTACGCATTCTTTCAGATGCCCTTTGTAGCTGCTACTGACGTCTTAATTTTGTTAACACTGAACCAGACTCTCCTGAACCCCCCTCTGCCATTGTCGAAGTTTAATGAGGAGTGTGACACTAATTGTACTTTACCCAGTCCACCCCACAGCACGTCACGGTGTAGGTAAAATGAACGAGTCTTTAAGGCTTCTCAACAAGCTTAGCAATTCCCTTTTTTATAATTGACTCTACTATGATCAAAAATGTACACTGTTAGCTCTCAAATCCCAATCAAAAAAGTGTATCGATGTGAAAGCTTAATCTAGCACTTAACTGTACAATGCCAGCAAATAATTACGGACTTAACCTAGTCTCAGGTATAATTCCAAATCCCACATTAAAAATGAATCAAAGACGATGAAAATCACACAATAAAAGGGTGCAGTATACAAATTAAAATCACTTGGTTTAACACAAGTAAATTCAACAATTCAACTTGTGAGACAGTAAATAATTAATGTATGTAACCAGCTTGGGCCCGTGCCCAGCTTACTCTGTCTAGCATGGATGGTTGGAAAAAGGTAAATCCTAACCTAGGCTAGTGTGCTAATAACTTAAACCTCGCTTTAAAAACTCCCTGCAAATAATAACTAGGTTAAATCTGTCCTAGCTACTATAACCTTTGTAAAATTTGCACAAGCCTAGCCTAACTGTGGGTAAACCCTTTCGAATCCACTGTAAGTAATCAACACACAAGTCGCCTACTCTGGATTACTTTTAATCACTGTAAATAATTAAATTCCAAGCTTCTCTAGCCTACCTGGCCTGCCTGTAATACTGCAAATTAACCAAATTCTGTGTATAAATCAGCTTGGCCTAGCCTCTGTGTAACTTTGAACCTAGTGTGCTAACTTAACCTAACTCTGTAAAACTGGTTCCTAACTGTGGCCTAGCTATGATAGCTTAACCTAACTCTGTAAACTGGTTCCAACTGGGCCTAGCTATGATAGCTAAAACCCACTATTCCACATCACGGGTTTTTGAAGGAACACTTTTGTGAAATTTGGTGGACTGCCTCCAAGTGAGTCGCCTACCCTGGCAAACTCTGTTGACAAACCCATTTCTGAGGGTAACCTCAGCCTCACAAGTGGCTTATAGACAGAATTCACAAATGATGGTATTGCAAGAAACTCGCCTGCATGCCCCTATAAAGGGCTAACTTACTTGGTGTGCAGCATAACCTGACTTCACTTCCCCAAGCTAGCCCTTTGCCCCTTGGACCCCCCTCAAAACCACGTGCAACCGGGAGCATTAATTCCTGCAATATTCAATCGTAATTAGTGTCCTGCCTGCACCTCAGAAATTCCTATATCCAAGAGGGTATGTATTCCCTAGTGTAACTATGCAGACTCAGACACTAGCTTCAGACGGCTCTGAGACACTGGTACTTACTGGGCATGGCTCTCCCCTTTGCACACCGGTCCCACAGTTTAAAACTCACGATCTCCCAAGACACTGGCCAGAACCCACGGGAAAAAGTGAAGATCTTGTCTTACTGTAAAGGGCTGATGGAGGAGGTCATCTACGGTACATCGAGGTGCCTGTACCAGATTTCCCCAGGTCTCAGATGTGAAGACACGTGGGGGCGCCGTCTGCTGATCACGGCACGTCTTGTCCAGTTGGTGTCTGTCGTAAGAAGAGCGAGCTGGTCTCCCCTTCCAGACCCTCGCTCTTCGTTCAAACTAGGGCTGCCAGTTCTCCCTAGCTAACTTATCCTAGTGTTTGCCTACATTATTGGCCTATTACTACCTATGTTAAGGTCTTAGGTCTACATTATTATTATCTACATTTACCTTAGTAAACCTAATATTAATATACTATCAGTAGAACTACCTACTCCTTCCCTGAAGAGTAAATCTATAAATTAAATAAGCTTACCAACAACCGCCAACCAGAGAATGCTTTGTTTGGGAGGGTTTAAGGGCCGCCCAGCTCAGCCGACCCGACGGCCATGCTGGATCTGAGCTGTGGAACTATTTGGACCAAATAAATTTCCACACACCTAGGGTGACGTCACCACCCGCGGCAGGTCTGCTCACCTGTCGTCAATTTTCATTTTTTTCCGATTTTTTTTCATGTATTTATTGTATTATTCTTTAATGCTATGCATATAAGTGGCTTTGGCATGCTGCTCTTACCTGTATTTTTTTTGTACCTCTGTATGTATGCTAAAATTTATAAATAAATAAATAAATAAATAAATAAATAAGATAATAATTGACGATTTGGCATCATAATACAGTGGGTGGGATTTATCCGTAGACTTACCGCGGGTTCAATCCCAGCCGGGGGTATGGTTTGGTTAGCCAACCAGGAACCTCCTGGGAAAATTTTGCTGACGTCATGGAAAATTCCAGTCTCTGGATGGCTGGGGAATATGCTTCAATATAACGTTATTGTAGCTTCTTCGGCTTATTTGTTTATCACAATTGATCTAATATGACATAATAAACAATATAAATAAAAAAGAAATATGGTAAATACTCCAGACACGGAGGGCCCGGGTTCGATTCCCGGCAGTGGTCAGTCGTCACGTGAGGTCACAGACCCTGAGCTGCTTTGGGGATTAGCGTGGACGGTTACAAAGCATGGCTTGCTTCTGCAGTGTTTTAAAAACTGAGTTTGGAGAGTTGAAGGAGGAGGTCTTGCTTCTCCAGGAGGAGATTAGGAGGCTGAAGGTCCACCTCAATGGGCCTGGGAGAGAGTGTGAGGTGGTTGGAGATGTGGGGAATGAGGCTTCTAGCAGTGAGGTGCAGTCTGTCTCTCACTGTGAGGAGGCTGTAGGTGGGGAGGTAGCAACGGTACCAGCAGTGAGGTGCAGCCCAGCACCTGCTACAAGTGGCGAGTTGTTCACAGTAATGGGAGGCGCATCAGAGTAAGGAAAGTTAAGAGTGAAGATCTGAAGGTAGGAAATCGCTTCTCTGTTCTCCAGGATGAATGTACTTCATGGCCAGTGAAGGTAAGGGTACTACTGCCCCTGCTAATGAAGGTAAGCGCATTCTTGTGGTTGGTGACTCTCAGGTAAGATATGTTGACCGTGCTTTTTGTAATAGGAATAAGAAGATGAGAGATAGAGTGTGCTTCCCTGGAGCTGGTGTTGGGGACATTGTCAACCAGACTGGATAATATCATGTCAGGTAATGGAACAAGCCCATTATCTGTCTCAGTGCTGGTGGAAATGATATTGGGAAGGGTAGGAGAGAAGAGCTGCTAGATAAGTACAGGTCAGCTATAGATTTCATTAAGTCTAAGGGAGGGATCCCAATCATATGTAGCATCTTGCCTAGAAGGGGAGTAGGAAATGAATGGTTGTCTAGGGCAATTGGTGTAAATTGCTGGCTAGACAGATACTGCAAGGAACTTGCAATCCCATTCATTGACACTGGAACAACTTTTATGGCAAACATGATATGTATGCAAGGGATGGGTTCATCTCTCTGGGGCAGGGGTGGTAGCACTTGCAGACTCGATTGAGAAGGCCATTGGTGAAATGCCTATGATTTTAAACTGATGGAAGATAGAGGTATGGGTGTTGTGTGGGAAACAAGCAGGTTGCAACACTAGGGTTGGAAACAGTAAATGAAATAAAAGGCATTCAGCATGAAGTTATAAATAAAGACAATAGAACAGGTCAGAAAAACAAAGGGGGACAGCAGAGGGCAGCAAGGGACTAGCTCCCTTAAGGTTTACTATAAAAATAGCAGGAGTGTTAGAAATAAGATAGATGAGCTAAGATTAATTGCAAGTGCAGGAAACATAGATATTATTGCTATAACAGAGACCTGGCTCAATCTGAAAGATAGAGAGATGCCATCTGAATGTCACATACAAGGCTATAAATTATTCCACACTGACAGGGTCAACAGGAAAGGTGGTGGAGTAGCGATGTATGTCAGAGACAATTTAAATTGTTGTGTTAGACAAGATATTAAATTAGAAGCGTCAGCCACTGAATCTGTTTGGTTACAGCTTCTCGAGGGCCGAGAAAAACTAATTTTGGGTGTGATTTACAGGGCCCCAAATCTTGATAGGGAGTGCAGTAAACTTCTATGGACGAAATTCGTAAGGAAATCTACATACGAAAATGTTGTGCTAATGGGAGATTTCAACTATAGACAGATTGACTGGAGCAATTTGACAGGAAATTTAGAGTCGGGGACTTTCTTGATACGATCCAGGATTGTTTTTTAAAACAGTTGTGACAGAGCCAACTAGGGGAAATAACCTCCTTGACTTGGTTCTTGCCAGTAGGGAACACTAATTAAAATCTTGAGGTTAATGATGAGCTTGGGGAGAGTGATCACAAATCACTCAGTTTTAACATATCATGGAATTCCCCTAATATGGCAATCAAGTCTCCGTCCCTGACTTTCGCTTGGCTGATTTCATAGGACTGAAAAATTACTTAGGTGGGCTGAACTGGAATGACCTGACTAGGGGTCAGGTAGGTGGTGATGGTTGCCGATATGATGCTTTCCAGGGCATAGTTCTAGCTGCTCTGTCAAATTATGTTCCAAATAGGGAAATCAGATCAAACAAAAATGATCCTAAATGGATGAACAATAGATTAAAATATCTGATTGGTCAAAAGAGAGGCATATATAGGCAAATCAAAAGAGGAGAGGGGCAATTAAGAAATCGATATATTCAGTTAAAGAGAGAAATAAAAAAGGGAATTAGAAAAGCAAAAAGAGATTATGAGGTTAAAGTTGCAAGAGAATCGAAGACTAACCCAAAAGGATTCTTTCAGGTATACAGAAGTAAAGATCAGGGACAAGATAGGCCCACTCAAAAGTTCCTCGGGTCAGCTCACTGACAGTGATAAGGAAATGTGTAGAATTTTTAACACATACTTCCTCTCAGTTTTACACAGGAGGATACCAGTGATATTCCAGTAATGATAAATTATGTAGAACAGGACGATAATAAACTGTGCACTATTAGGGTCACAAGTGACATGGTCCTTAGGCAAATAGATAAATTAAAACCTAACAAATCCCCAGGCCCTGATGAACTGTATGCAAGGGTTCTAAAGGAATGTAAAGAGGAGCTTAGCACCCCCTTTGGGTAATCTTTTCAACATATCACTACAAACTGGCATTTGGGGCCAGATAAGTGGAAAATGGCAAATGTGATACCTATTTTCAAAACAGGTGACAGGTCCTTAGCTTCGAACTATAGACCAATAAGCCTAACCTCCATAGTGGGAAAATTTATGGAATCAATAATTGCCGAGGCAGTTCGTAGCCACCTTGAAAAGCATAAATTAATCAACGAATCTCAGCATGGTTTTACAAAGGGACGTTCCTGCCTTACGAATTTATTAACTTTTTTCACTAAGGTATTTGAGGAGGTAGATCATGGTAACGAATATGATATTGTGTATATGACTTCAGTAAGGCTTTTGACAGGGCCCCCACATCAGAGACTATTGGGGAAAATTAAAGCACATGGAATAGGAGGAGAAATTTTTTCCTGGATAGGGGCTGGTTGACAAATAGGCAGCAGAGAGTTGCATAAATGGGGAGAATCAGAGGGGGGAAGCTCACGAGGGGTGTTCCACAGGGTCAGGTTGGGCCCCTGCTGTTCACAATCACATAAACACATAGATGAGGGCATAAAGACGACATCGGCAAGTTTGCCGATGACACCAAAATAGGCCGTCGAATTCATTCTGACGAGGACATTCGAGCACTCCAGGAAGATTTGAATAGACGATGCAGGGGTCGGAGAAGTGGCAGATCAGTTTAATATAGACAAATGCAAAGTTCAAATGTTGGACAGGACAATAACCATGCCACATATAAACTAAATAATGTAGATCTTAATATACGGATTGCAAAAAAGATTGGGAGTTCTGGTTAGCAGTAATCTGAAACCAAGACAACAGTGCATAAGTTTCGCAATAAAGCTAAATAGAATCCTTGGCTTCATATCAAGAAGCATAAATAATAGGAGCCTCAGGTTGTTCTTCAACTCTAAAACATCCTTGTTAGGCCTCATTTAGATTATGCTGCACAGTTTTGGTCACCGTATTACAAAAATGGATATAAATTCTCTGGAAAATGTACAAAGGAGGATGACAAAGATGATCCCATGTATCAGAACCTTCCCTATGAGGATAGACTAAGGGGCCCCGAAACTGCACTCTCTAGAAAGACGTAGAATAGGGGGGATATGATTTAGGTTATAAGTGGAAGACAGGAATAAATAAAGGGGATGTAAATAGTGTGCTGAAATATCTACCTAGACAGGACTCGCAGCAATGGTTTTAAGTTGGAAAAATTCAGATTCAGGAGGGATTAGGAAAGTACTGGTTTGGTAATAGAGTTG
Source organism: Cherax quadricarinatus (assembly GCF_026875155.1). Classification (NCBI taxonomy): domain Eukaryota; kingdom Metazoa; phylum Arthropoda; class Malacostraca; order Decapoda; family Parastacidae; genus Cherax; species Cherax quadricarinatus. Next base: position 12,861,836 of record NC_069426.1, read on the forward strand.
TGGATGAGTGGAACAAACTCCCAAGTACCGTTTATAGAGCCAGAACGTTGTGTACTTTAAAAATAGGGTTTGGGTAAATACATGAGTAGATGTGGGTGGGTGTGAGTTAGACCTGATAGCTTGTGCTAACGGGTCGGTTGCCGTGTTCCTCCCTTGAGTCAATGTGACCTGAACCTGACTAGGTTGGGTGCATTGGTTTAAGCCCGGTAGGGACTTGGACCTGCCTCGCATGGGCCAGTAGGCCTTCTGCAGTGTTCCTTCGTTCTTATGTTCTTATGTTCTTATATTCCTTGAGCGTTCCCACGGGAATATAAGATTCCCATTGTTAGGGATGGGCTTCCATTCTCCTTCTTTCACATCCATGGTGCTTACATTAAAGAAAATGGATATGGGTAACTATGATATACACTCGTAAGATAAGATAAGATTAGATTTCGTTCGGATTTTTAACCCCGGAGGGTTAGCCACCCAGGATAATCCAAGAAAGTCAGTGCGTCATCGAGGACTGACTAACTAATTTCCATTGGGGTCCTTAATCTTGTCACCCAGGATGCGACCCACACCAGTCGACTAACACCCAGGTACCTATTTGCTGCTAGGTGAACAGGACAACAGGTGTAAGGAAACGTGTCGAAATGTTTCCACCTGCCGGGAATCGAACCCGGGCCCTCCGTGTGTGAAGCATAAGCTTTAGCCACCAGGCCACCGGGCTATTTTCTCGAAAAAAAAAAAAAATCGGTGGGCCGGCTGTTTCGCGGATTATCTCGGAAGTAGTTTATTCACATATATATTGCTATACTGTCGTTAATAATAGCAGGAATGCAATGAAATTCACAGACAACATAAAGGAAAGATTATTTTACAAAATGATGTTTATCTTTCTGAGATATCATAATTTGTTTTTGATTTTTGATATATATGTATGTATATATATACTACCTATAGAACTATACTGGGGACCCTCATCCTCAGAGAAGACAATAAACGTACCTCAGGGAAAACTCAATGTTCTCTCCTGAGCTGTATGAATATTTTCTTCTTCTACCACCCTCTGCATTTTTATGCAGAGGGTGGTAAAAAACACAAACACGAATACATTGGTACAAGTATCAAAGGTTATGTGTGCAGCATGCATTTCCCCTCTGGATGGCCACACTGATGCTGGAGCATGAAAGTGGCTGTTCTTGGGTCCCTGATGGTTTCGATGAGTTTGGAACCCAGTTCTTTAAGGAAATGTGTGGCATTTTTTCCCCATGATCCCAAGGTCTCTGATCTCACTGGGACAAATTGCTATTGTTGGCTTATGTCCCTCTACTTGCCGATCTTGTACTCCTCCCTGTGATCAGCAGCTCCTCCCTGTGTGGACACACATGTATAATCCCATACTAAGAGCTTGCTATTCTTCCATGGGTTAACGGTGATCCCATCGGGGCAGTTTGCTGGGTTGTGGATATTGTTCACTGCTAGTGATCGGGGCTCCCTCTCAGCTGGGGATCCAGCTGTAGAGAGGGTTCTTTTTATGATGTTGTTGACCTCATTGTGTCTTGCATGCCAATCCTTGGTTTTGGAACAATTAAGACCATTCTGATTTCCTCTATGAAGAGTATTCCTGTGACTTTCTTGATAACCAAACAGAATAGAAAGAGGGCGAGATTGTCCCCCTGTTGCACACCCCTCACTCGAATCAATTTCATGGTCCCCTAAACAACAGTTTAGAAGTCACACTATATCACGATTCTATGAAGGGCTAGAGAGAAGGGAAGTGTCTAGAAACTGCTTGGAGAGCAGCATCCCTTCTAAGTTGAAAGCGTTAGCAAAGCCAATTTGATCAAGGCTTTTTTATCAGACATGTTGTTGATGTATACTCGTGCTGCATGGGCAGCTGCTTCACAGCCTTGTTGAACACCAAAACCGAGCTGAGTTGGTTTCAACATTGCAGTAGCCTCTTGACTCACCATTCTTACTGCAGCCTTGGCGACTAGGCGCCGAAGGGTGTTGCCCACTGCAATGGGCTTGACTCCTCCATCCTTTTTCCGGAGGACACACAATGAGGCACCAAAGAAAAGGGGTCTAATGACCTCTGGGACACTGCCAGCCAGGCACAGGTTGGAAAATTTGATGAATTCAGACAGCAACCTCTCTGAAACATCACCAAGTGCTGGACTGAGCATCTGTTTTAAGTATTGTGGCCTTAAACCGGTGAAACCGACATCTGAGCTCTGTGGAAAAGACAGCAGCTTTATACACATCAGCATCCTGTAAGGTTAAATTTTCTTCTGCTGCTGCAATGTCAGGGAGGTCAATGTTGGTACTGGGAACCCTGAGTGGATGTTTGTCCATCAGAGCTTGTGCCTTACTGACGTCCTTAAGAGAGATGGTATCCTCACTGGTTATAAGTCTCAGTGCTCCCTCTTCTATTTTTTTGCTAATTTAGGCTCTGATTTTTGAGGCGTCAGGTGTCCTGTTGTTGGCATTTGCCCGGGAAAGGTTGTCATCCCTGGGGAATGCATTTATTGCCCTTATAACATATGTTGCTAGTGACTTGTCCCTCCTTGGTGGAACAGCCAAACAGGTATTGCCAGAAAGCAGTAGGTTGTGCCAGGATCCGTTGTTTCCAGGAGCATCGTTGACTTTCTTCTGGAGGTCAGTGAATTTGCTAGCAGCTTGATGGCGAGCTGCTTTGGGGATGTGTGTCAATGTCCTGGTGGATGTAAATTTGATTGCAGATTTTAGGTCCTCTGTAGAGGTGAAGTCAGGGTAGCTGTCAGCTCTGTCTGCTGGGAGGCGCTGTTGGTTATTCCCATTTGGAGCTCTCCTGGAGCCTAGACATCCATTGTGTGCACGGATGTTGCCACTAATTCGTTAATACGGTCATTTCAAATTATGACCTAAACTCTCTATACGGCTCCCCCCCACCACCTGACTTTCTAATACGGTCACCGCACCCCACCCTGTTTGTTTACATTCTCCATGAGCTCCGTAAGCACCACATCTCTCCATTTGTGTCTGGAAACTCCAAAATTTCAAGTGTTCTTAAAAGTTATTTCATATTTTATATATACAGTGGAACCTCAAATATCGAACTGCTCCCAACTCAATCAGTTATGTAAGTGTATTTTTCTAAGTTCTTTTATAAGCGTATTTATCAGGGGTCTGAAATGAACTAATCTAATTTACATTATTCCTGATTCCACTTGAGGGATTGAGTGCACATTCCCTGTGGCACACCTGGCAGATGCCACGTGAACAACGGCTTTGGGTTCGACCCCACGAAACATTGTCCCACCTCAAGAGACAACGCAACGTATGTGTCACCTTATCCGCTCCACTGTTGAGGCGGGTATTCAAACAACAGGAGGCCGAAATTGATCCTTGAGCATCCATTGCCACGAGTGTCCTCGCAACATGAAACAAGCCTTTCGATAGGCTCATGTTATTTGAAGTATCGATGGCAGAGTGGATAAGGAGGCACCTACGTTGTGTTGCCTCTTTTAGGGGGGAAAAGTGTGTCGTGGCGAAAACCCCGGGCCCGCCGCAGTTTGGTAAATGATTCAGTATCACTTGTTTTCGTGGTTTCATTGCTAAATATATATTATTAAATATATATATTATTATATATATTATAATAATATATTATATATATTATATATAATATATATATATATATATATTATCTTATTTATTTTATTAACACCAAGGCAGGGTGGCCAGAAAAAGAAAAACTTTCATCATCATTCACTCCATCACTTTCTTGCCACCCCTTCGGAGTGCTGGCACTCTACTTCCCATCTCCAGGAATCAAATCCGGCCTGCCAATTTCCTTGCATCCCTTCATAAATATTACCTTGCTTACACTCCAACAGCATGTCAAGTCCTAAAAAAACACTTGTCTCCAATTGCTCCAATCTAATCTAACACGCTCATGCACGCTTGCTGGAAGTCCAAACTTCTCGTATGCAAAAATTCCTTTACCCCCTCCTTCCAATTTTTTCTAGGCCGACACCTACCCCGCCTTCCATCCACTACAGATTTATTCACTCTCGAAGTGATTCTATTTCGTTCCAACCTCAATACATATTCAAACAATCTCAATAACCTCTTCTCAACACTCTGGATAACAGTTTTGGTAATCCTGTATCTCCTCCTAATCTCCAAACTATGGATTCTCTGCATTATATTCACACCACACATTGCCCTCAGACATGACATCTCCACTGCCTCCAGCCTTCTCCTTGTGCAACATTTACCACCCATGCCTCACACTCATACAAGGGCATTGGTATAATTATACTCTCATACATTCCCCTCTTTGCTTTTATGGATAAAGTTCTTTGTCTTCACAGACTCCTCAGTGCACTACTCGTCTTTTTACCTTCGTGAATACTATCATTCACCTCTTCTTTCATAGACTCATCTGCTGACACATCCACTCCCAAATACCTGAATACATTCGTGTCCTCCATACTCTCTCCCTCAAATCTGATATCCAATCTTCCATTACCTAAATTTTTCGTTACCTTCATCACCTTACTCTTTACTATATTCACTTTTAATTTCCATCTTTTACATACCCTACCAAACTCATCAACAAACCTCTGCAATTTCTCTTCAGAATCTCCCAAAAGCACAGTGTCATCAGCAAAGATCAGTTGTGCTCCCACTTTGTGTTAGATTTTAACATGGTTAGTTTTGATGTTACTTCCTTGTTTACAAAAGTTCCAGTTGATGATTTATTAAGTTTCTTATCTGAAGAACTTGTTAATTATGATTTACCATTGCCAGTTCCTACTATCATTAAACTTAATAAACTTTGCATTGTTGATGCAAAATTTGTATTTAATGATAAGTTTTACACTCAGAAATTTGGTATAGCAATAGGAAATCCTCTTTCACCTGTTATTAGTAATCTATACATGGATTTTTTTGAATCAAGGCTGCTTAACACAATCCTCCATAATAGAGCTAAAGGGTTCAGATATGTTGATGATATATTGTGTCTTATGCCTAAGAATGTAGATATAAACTATTTCCTTGTTAAATTAAATAGCTTAGCCCATTCTATAAACTTTACTGTTGAGTTTGAGGAAAATAACTCATTGCCTTTTCTAGACGTTTTAATTATTAAGAGTAATAATGAATTCAAATTTAAAATTTACGGAAAACCTACAAATAACTGTTCCTATGTACAGTATTATTCTTCACATCAAGACAGAGTTAAACTGTCGGTTTTCTCATCAATGTTTTTGAGAGCTTTACGTATTTGTAGTCCAGAGTTCATAGATGAAGAAATATCCAAAATTTGTGAAATAGCTAACGATCTGAAATACCCAAGAAACGTAAATGATAAGTCTTTTAAAATTGCTGGAAATACTTTTTGCAATCCAGAAAGGGACAACCAACCTTATTCAACCAAAAAATATGTTGGTTCTCCCTTACCAAGAAAACTTGGTTGATATGCCTTTTCTTCCTAAGACTTTTAATATCGAAGTTGTGTTTACAAATCTTGATACAGTAAAAAAAAAAAACTTTTGATAAAGAATTCCTCCCAAAACGCTGACAGATGTGTCTGTAAGATTCCTTGTAAAATTTGCGATAAAGTGGTCAAACTGGTAAAAGTTTCTAAGATTGAAACAACATAAATATAGCATTAGAACTGGACAAGATTCCAATGCTCTATTTATTCATATGAGAAATTTTAACCGTCCAATTGATTTTCAAAAGTTGAGAAAGTTGCATCAAGCAAGTCCATGGTCGACAGGAATATAACTGAATCATGTTTCATAAGAAGCAGTTTTGAAAATAATATGAATATTTCCTTTGTTTTATATAAATTAGATTCAGTATAATTAACAAAATTTGGGAAAAATTTAATAATACATTGGGCAAATAATAAATCTTAATTCTTGGGTACAGTACTAGGGTTGGGGAAACATTTTGTTAGTGGACTGTCATGAAGGACCTGCCTAGTTGGGCCAACAGGCACGCAGCAGTGTTCCTCTTTTCTTATGAGTCGGGTGTCATCGCACGTCCAGTGTTGCTTTGTTGTGGGATGTGATAGTGAGGAGTGGTCTCGACCCTTCATATGCCTGCCATTGATGTGTTGTTTTATAGTTCTTTGATAATGTGAAAAGTCATGAAAGTGCATGGAATTCCACTATTCTTTCACAGTGGCTGTTTTGTATATATATATAAATATATATATATATATATATATATATATATATATATATATATAAAATAATATATATTTATATATATATATATATATATTATATATATATATATATATATATGTCGTTGCCGGAATAGAAAAACGGGTCAATTAGCAAGAACTCATTTAAAATTAAGTTCTTTCTAAATTTTGTCTTATACGTTTAAAGATATATGTTTTTCATTAAAGGGTTTAAAGTAAAAATTTATAATTTGCACCAAAAGGAACTTAGAAAAATTACCTAACCTTATTATAACAAGAACAATTTATTTTAGCCAACCCAACTAAATATATTTTAGATTGTTTACAATAATTTTAAAACTAAACAAACACAATCAAATATAATTTTTTTGTTAGGCCTCGAATGATTTTGGCGAAATTATTGCATACACAAATTTTCACTTGTCCCATATGGCAAGATGAGCGTTGTTATTTAAGCCAAGATGGCAAGTTCTGCCTATTCGGCACGACATATTAAACATATATATATATATATATATATAATATATATAATTTTATATAATATATATATATATATATATATATATAATAATCCTATGTGAACATTTATTAATAAACAAAATACATTTACAGAAAAAAACATAAACATGAATACAAGGCACAAAGTATCAAAGATGATGAATTTTTCCCCCAGCTCCTCCAAGGCTGGACGTGAGCCAAGTATGCAGCAAGCAAATTTTCCCCCCTGGATGGCGACGCTGAGGCGCTGGAACATGAAAGTGGCTGCCCTTGGGGCCCTGGTGGTGTCGATGAGTCTGGAACCCAATTCTTTTAAAGGGAAACGTGTGCATTTTTTCCCCATGACCCAAGGTCTCTGATCCCACTGGGACAAATTGATACTGTTGGCTAATTTTCCTGTACTTCCTGATCTTGTACTCCTCCCTGTGGTCAGCAGCTCCTCCCTGTCGCCCACACTGTGATGGATATAGGTCCAGCCAGTGTGGACACACAGGTATAGTCCCATGCTATGAGCTTGCCATTCTTCCCAAAGGGTAGATGGTGATCCCGTCGGGCGGTGTGCTGGGGTTTTGGGTATTGTTTGCTGCAAGTGATCGTGGCTCCCTCTCGGCAGGGCATCCAGCTGTAGCAAGGGTTCTCTTAATGGGTTCGTTGACCTCATTTGGTCTTGCATGCCAGCCCTTGGTTTTGGAACAGTTAAGACCATGTAGACCCGTATTGGTCTGCTTGCACTTCGCCGCAAATGCACATATATTCTGTGTGAATTGGGCAGCAAGGCGCAGAGCCACTGCAATACGCAGGGTCTTAGGGTCGAGTCGCGTTCCCATTGCCGATATGGGAACTGTTTGGAGGAAGTCCCCGGAGTGAGGTGCACTCACAGCCTGGAGACGGGCAATCTCCCTAACTGATGTTGCAGCCCTGAGCATGTTGGCAAGCACCTTTTCAGCAATTGGGCCCATCCCAGCTTGACTGTTTTGTGAGCCAGTGCTGCACTAGGGTTTGGTGCTGGAGCAGCAAGAGTCTCCCATTCGGTGATGGCACTGACATAGCTAGGGTCTTCTATTCCTGCTGAGTCACTGAGGGTGTCAGGAAGAATTTGTCTTATCAACTCGTTTGAAAGCAATGGAAGAGGATAAGAAAGCTGGGAGAGCAATCTGGAGGATCTGCGTACTCCTAGCCCTCCAAGCCTGAAACCCAAGTGAGGCTTGCAACCACTGTCCATCGTCAAGGGAAAAGATTCAATTTCACTCTCTAGCATGGCCTTCAGGAGAGAGTCATATTCCCCTTTAGTTTTGGACTGCTGAAGGCTGGGGAGCATCTCAGAAAATAGGTAAGTTTTGGGGGTTTACAGGCACCTGGTGAGTAGGTAGAAGGCATCGTGTGTGTCAATGTCTTTCATCCTGCTTTCCATCGTCCGGAGGTCTGAGACTTTTTTTCCTAGGATCAGATCGATGGCATTGGACCTAAGAGGACCACCGAGGAGAGTGCTATTGGCTGGATCAATGGCTCGTGCTCCTGGTAAAACGGTACTAATATTCTGGATCAACTGTTGATTGGTAGAAACTATTTCACATTTGGTGGGGTTTAAAGAAAGGCCCAGGCTTTCTCCCATGTCTTTAATTTTACTGATGTCCTCCAGGAGAGATTCTGTTGTGCCAGCTAGGGTACCGTCGTCCAGGAACCAGATACTGAGCTCGCTGGAGAGTGCCTCCGTGACTTCCTTGATGACCAAACAAAATAGAAAGGGAGCGAGAGGGTCCCCCTGTTGCACGCCCTCACACGAGTCAATTTCATGGTCCCCAAACAATAGTTTGGAAGTCACACTATAACACGATTCTATGAAGGGATAAAGGGAAGGGAAGTTTCTATAAACTGCTTGGAGAGCAGCATCCCTTCTGACTGAGTTGAAAGCATTGGCAAAGTCCAATTTGACCAAGGCTTTTTCATAGGACATGTTTTTGATATATACTCGTGCTGCGTGGGCAGCTGCTTCACTGTCCAAACGTATATTGACGTTCTTTCGAGTGGCACTCCGAATATTTTAAAAAATAAATAAAAAAAAAGTAGTTTTTTTTTTATTTTAAAATGAAGAGCACATTTTTTTATGTTATAGAATTAAAAAAAACTATTTAGGGTCAGTACTTACCGAGATATATGACCGTGAAGTTGGTTCTGGACGCTCAACTGTCAGAAACATCGACTCTTGGCACTTGCAGAAGTGTTGTCGATATACCTTTTTTTTTCTCGTTTTTGTTTTAATTTATATATTTTTTTATGTTCTCATAATTACAATTTATAATAGTTCTTGTAATTTCATAGCCAATCTTTGTTCTGAAACTAATATTAGGTAGTGAAATAGTGCTCAAATAGTCACAATCACATTGACAGGTGAACATTTACACCTGCCTGGGTTATTTACTATTGTCTAGAAATATATACAAAATATTTATAGGTCCCAGCAATGTTTTAGATACCCTGGCGTATACCTTGAAGCATTTTTTTTTTTTTTTTGCATGTTGTTATGACATGCATCCCCATACTGTTGACAGCTCAGTGACTTTTGATAAATGCCCACTGCTCCAGCTGACCCTCGCTGTATATGTTATCACTGTTACACACAAACATGTCTTGTCTCTCTGTCTATTTATCTGTCTGTCTATCTGTCTGTTTGTCTGCCTGTCTGTCTGTCTATCTGCCTGTCTATCTATCTGTCTCTGGCTGTCTATCTGTCTGCCTGTCTGTCAGCCTGTCTCTGTTTATATATCTTTCTGTCTGCCTGGAGTATAGGATATCAAACACCTTGAAGAATCATGTTATGACATCTGTCATCAGCTCGGTGACATTTGATAAATGGTTGCTCGGGGGAACCCTGGCTTATTTGTTTTCACTGATACGCACAAACATTTTTCTGTCTATCTGTCTGTCTATCTATCTTTCTATCCATCTATCTATCTATCTATCTATCTATCTATCTATCTATCTATCTATCTATCTATATATCTATCTATCTATCTGTCTATCTGTGCCTTTAATTTTTGGATTATCCTAGGTAATTTACACTATGTATAATAACTGTACATAAGTGTACATTTGAGACAGATATAGATAAACAGAGATACATATAGAGGTATACATAGAGATATACAGATAGAGATATAGATAGAGATATAGACAGAGATATAGACAGAGAGATAAAGACAGAGAGACAGCCAAAGAAAGCCAGCCGGCCAGCCTGCCAAATACACAAGAACATAAGAAAGAAGAAACACTGCAGCAGGCCTACTGGCCCATGCAAGGAAGGTACATGTCACACTCTTCACCCCGTCTTAGACAAATGACCCACCTAGTCACGTCACATCCATTGACTAGCACAAGCTAGTCAGGTCCAACTCACATCCACCCACATTCACTCATGTATTTATCTAACCTATTTTTACTTTCCTCTTAAAACTGGAGTGTTAATGTGACATGGCATCAGTGAATCCCTGGTGTTTGCCATGCTGTTTGCTGTAGCTGGCTCAGTTGAACTGGTGCTCCCACAAGGTACTAAGAGCGCCCAGATTTTTTTAATAGTGCGCACAGAGCCATTCTTTCATGCCCACGCTACTCAAATCTATTGTGCCAAATTTGAAGGATTGAAAATTAAAACGTTGATCTACGTTTGGACAGTTTAAGATAATATATTTATAATATATATATAAAAATTATATTTATATATATTATATATATATTATATTTATATATATATAATATATATATATATATATATATATATTCAAAAAAAATTAAAAATAAAATTAATTTTAAAAAATTTAATTTTTTAAATTTTTTTCAAAAGATTATTTTTTTTTTTTTTATTTTTTTTTATATTTAAAATATTTTTATTTATTCTATAAAATTATATAATAATATATTATATATATTATATATTATATATATATATATATATATTTTATATATTTATTATTTATGTCGTGCAAATATGTAAAACTGGTCAATTAGCAAGAACTCATTTAAATTAAACCCTCCCGAAATTTTCCTATTGTTAAAAAAGTATATTTTTTTCTTTAAAATTTTAATGAAAATTTTTTTAATTTTGCCCCAAAAGAACCTAAAAAAACCCCAAACCCTTTATTAAAACAAGCTCAATTTTTTACCAAACCCCAATAAATTATTTTAGTTTTGTTTACAGTGTTTTAAAATAAACAAAGACAATGAAATATTTTTTTTTCGTTAGGTTCAAAATGATTTGGGCGGAATTATTGCATAACAAATTTTCACTTGCCCTATAGGCAAGATGAGGTTGCTATTTAAGCAAAAAAAACAAGTCTCCCTATTCGGCACAAACTATTATATATATATAATATATATATTTTATATATATAAAAATATATATATATATATATATTTTTATATATTTTAAATATATTATATTTATATAATATGGAAAGGAGGAAAACATCTTGTAGGGAGGAAGGCCAGTTGTGGTGTGGGGAAATTCGGGAGGCAGTGGGAAAAATGAAAGGGGTAAGGCAGCCGGGGTTGATGGGATAAAGATAGAAATGTTAAAAGAGGTGGGGAGTGTTTTGGGAGGGGTTTGGTCAATTATTTTTTAAAATGTATGGATGAGGGAAAGGTACCTAGGGATTGCAGAGAGCATGTATTCCCGCAAAAAGGGCAAAGGGGGAAAAAAGAGAGTGCAAAAATTATGGGGGGAAAAAGTCTGTTGATATAACGGGAAAAAGTGTTGGTGGGTTTATTATTGAAAAAATTTAAGAGTAAGCGGAAATGGATAGAGATGAACAAGGAGTTTTAGAAAAGGTGGGGGTGTGTGGCCCAGGGTTTACAGTGAAAAATATAAGTGAACAGTTTTAGATAAAGAAAGAGGTCTTTGTGGCTTTTAAATGGATTTGGGAAAAAAGGCGTGTGAAAAAGGTGGATAGGGGGGCAATGTGGCGATGTTCAGGTGAATTTTTAGTAGGTAGGTTACAAAAGCGTAAAGAGTTTTAACGGGATAGTGGGGCTAAGTTGGGTAGTAGGAAAGAGGGAAATTATTTCCCAAAAAATTGGCCTTAGACAAGGATGTGTGTGTCCCCGTGGTTGTTTAATATTTTTATAGAGGGGGGTTGTAAGAGAAAAATTGCGGGGTCTTGGCAAGAGGCGTGGAGTTAAAGATAAAAAATTACACAAAAACGGATTGTCACAGTTGCCTTTGCTGATGCACGTTGTTTGGGGAGATCGAAGAGAAGTTGCAGGATTGGGGGATAAATTTGGGTAGGGTATGCAAAAGAAGAAAAATTAAAAAGGAAAAAGGGAATGAGAAAAGGTTAGGGGATAACAAAAAAGTTAGGTGATGAAAATTTGAATATCAGATTGGGGGGAGAGATTTGGGAGGGGGTGAATGTATTCAGATATTTGGGAGTGGCGTGTCAGGATGGGTTTGAAAGATGAGAGAATCATAAAATTTTGATGGGGGGAAAAGGGTTAGTGGTGCACTAGGGTCTGTGGGAAAAAGAACTTTTTTCCGGGAACTTTGCCCCAATAAAACATAAAATCAAAAAAACTACTTGGAAAAATTTTTAAAAAAATGTTTTAACCTTCTAAAAACTTTCCCGGACGTTATCTACAAAGGGTTTTTCATCCTCACGACACCCTACATTTTTTTTTTTTCCCGGGGAAGTTGAATATGTTTTACCAACGTCTTATATGGGTGGAAGTGGGTGATGAATGTTGAAGCGAATAGGGTGGAGGAGGGAGTGTCATGTCGAGGGCAATGTTGGTGTAAATATAATGCAGAAAATTCGAGTTTGGAAGTTAGGGGGGTGCGTGATTCCCAAAAAATGTTGTCCGGGGGCGAAAAAGGTTTTTTAGGTGGTTCGGAATGGAGAAAATGGAGCGAAACAGAATGACTTCAAGGTGTATCAGTCTGTAGGGGAAAGGAAAGGCGGGTGGGGGTCGGCCTAAAAAAGGTTAAGGGGGGGGGAAAAGAGGTTTTTTTGGGAGGGGCTGGATTTCCCAGAGGGCGGCGTGGCGTGTTTGATGGAGGAAGGGAGAAAAATGGTTTTAAAATCTACTGCGTGGAGTGTGAGCAAAGTAACTTTATGGGGGTTCAGGGAAAACCGGGCGGGCCCGGACTTGGTCCTGGGATGGGAAGTACAGTCCCTGCACCTGAAGGAGGGGTGTTATTTTGCGTTTAAAAATGTAGGTAAAGCACCCTTCTGGAAAGACAGGTGGATGAAGATGGTAAAAGTTTTCTTTTTGGGGCCCCACCCTGCCTTGGTGGGAATCAACCAGTGTGATAATAGTAAATATTTTAATATATTTTATTTTATATATATATATATATATATATTTTTTTATTATTTAAATATTTTTTTTTTATCCAGGGCCGATTCCCCCCAAAGGCAGGGTGGCCGAAAAAGAAAAAAAAATTTCACCATCATTCCTCCATCATGTCTTGCCAAAAAGGGTGCTTTACATACAGTTTTTAAATGCAACAAAACACCCCCCCTTCAGAGTGCGGGGCACTGTACTTCCCATCCCGGGACTCAATCCGGCCTCCGGTTTCCCTGAATCCCTTTAAAGTTACTTTGCTCACACTCCAACAGCAGCGTATTAAAAACCATTTGTCCCCCTTAACCTATAAAACCGCCACGCAGCCTTGGAAGCCCAACCCCCTCGCACACAAACCTCCTTTACCCCCCCCCTCCAACCCTTCCACCCCGACCCCTACCCCGCCTTCCTTCCATACAGACTGATACCTTTTGAATCTTCTTTTTCGCCCCATTCTCTCAATGTCCGAACCACCTCAACAACCCTTCTCAGCCCTCGGACAACAGTTTTGGTAACCCGCACCCCCTCCTAATTTCCCAAAAACTACAAAAATTCTCTGCTTTTTAAATTCCCCACCATTCCCCCAGCATGACATCTCCACTGCCTCCGCCTTTTCCCTCGCTGCAAATCTCCCCCACGCTTCCACCCATATAAGAGCGTTGGTAAACTATACTCTCATCATTCCCTCTTTGCCTCCAAAGGGAAAAGTTCTTTTTCTCCACAGCTCCTAAGTGCACCACCACTCTTTTTCCCTCATCAAATTCTATGATTCCCTATCTTTATGACCATCCCCTGCACGTCCACTCCCCCAAAAACTGAATACGTTCACCCCCTCCATACTCTCCCCCATTATATTTAATCTTTCTCACTAATCTTTTTTTTCATCCTCATACTTATCTTTCCTGTTTCACCTTTAATTTTCTTCTTTTGCACACCCTACCAAAAATTCATCCACCAATCTCTGCGCTTCTTCAGAATTCCCCAAACACAGTGTCATGCCAAAGGCAGCTGTGCCCAACCCCCACTTTTTTGTGTGATTCTTTTTTCTTTTAACTCCACGCCTCTTCCAAGACCCTCGCATTTCTTCTCTTACAACCCCATCTAAAATTATTTAAAAAACCAGGTGAAATCCACCCTTTCTAAAGGCCCCCTTTTACGGGGGAAAAAATTTTCCCTCTTTTCCCCAAAAACTCTAACTTTGGCTCCTTCCCGTAAAAACTCTTTACTTTTTTCGTAAACCCCCTCCTTCACCATAACTTCAACTCGCCCTTTTCCCCCCACCCCCCCTTCATACGCCTTTTTCCAAATCCATAAAAGCCCAAAGCCTCTTTCCTTATTAAAAACTTTCCCTTTTTGTTTCCCGTAAAACCTGGTCCCCCCCCCCCTTCCTAAGCCCCGGTTCATCGATATTTCGCTTACTCTTAATTCTTTTTTAAATTTAACTTCCATCAATTTTCCCGGGGCACCAACAGATTTTCCCCATAATTTTTGCATCCCTTTTTCCCCCTTTTTTTTACGGAACAGCGTCTTGCCCTCCCTAGGTACCAACCCCCTTTATTTTTTTTGCCCAACCACCCAAACTTTCCCCAACCGCTTTTTATTTTAATTTTAAACCCTCAACCGGCTGCCTTACCCTTTTTTTTTCCTCGCCCCGAACCCCACATACAATGTTTTATAAAATTTATTTTTTGTATAGAAACGCTTCCCTATCTTTATCAACATTTAAAATTCCCCAAAATATTCCTCCATCTTCCAATACCTCTAAAATCTCCATTTAATAACTCTCCTCTCCTATTTTTTAAATGACAAACCCTTTGTTCTCTAGGCTTTTTTAAATTGTTAACTCACCCAAAATTTTTTTTTATTTTTACAAAATTTTTGATAAATCTCACCACCCTTTCATTTGTCTCTTTTTACTTGCTTCACCCCTTTTTCCCTTTAACCCCTCTCTTTTTCTCCTATACTCTTTCCCCCCTTGCATACTTCTACTTTTTAAAACTTTTATATGTAACTTTTTCTCCCTTAACTCCTTTCTTTAATTCCCCCAATCGCTCCTCTTCCCCCGCACCCCCTTTCCCGAAACCCCAAATTTTGTAACACTCTAACACACATTTTTTAAACCCACCCCATACCTCTTCGACCCCCTGCCCATGCTCTTTAGCCCACTATCCCAATAGCTGTTTATACTTACCCTAACTGCCTCCTCTTTTTTATTTTTAAACCCTTTACCTTCTCTTCCCCGTGCTTTATTCCTTTTCCCATCTACCCTTTTTCTCAGTGAGTCAACTAGAAAGTGTCTGATATATCTGTGGGCCCCCCTATAAACATGTACACCGAAGTCTACTCAACAGTCTTTTATTACCAAACATAATCCAACAACTACTGTCATTTCGCCCCCATCATATCGTGTATATTTTTTTATCCCTTTTTCTTAAAATATGTATACCTATAAAATAAACCCCTTTTTTATACAAAGTTCAATCAAAAAGGGTCCCTTTATTTTCACCTGGGACCCCAAAAATTTCCTCCACACCCCTCTAAAATTTTTCCACTTTAGATTAGGGCCCCCCCCCAAATTACTCTTCCTTGGTTTAAAGGCTCCCATACATTCACTTTAACATCTCCCAAATTTTTCTCTCTCCTCTACATTCCTCTCTTCTCCCGGGGCATACACGCTTTTATGACCCACCTTTTTGCATCCCCAACCTTTACTTTTTTCCCCAAAAATTCTTGAAATTTTCAAATTCATATTTCTTTTTTCCCCCTTTCCCTAATGATCATTTAACATTACTGCTACCCTTCCTTTTTCTTAACCTCTCGATACTCCAGATTTAATCCCTTTTTTCCCCCCATGAAAACTCTCCTACCCCCTTTACTTTGTTTCGTTGAGCCCGGACATCCCAAATTCTTTTTTATTAAACATCAGCAAACCTGTTTTTTTGTCATCCGCACTAATCCACGCACTTTAAGCATCCCTTTTTTTTTTAAATTTTTCTTCTTCTCTTTTTTTTGTAAAAGTATACAGGAAAAGGGGTTTACTAGCCCCTTTTCTCCCCGGATTTTTGTCGCCTCTACGACAGCAGGCTTAAGGGGGGAAAGATTCTTTTTTATTCCCCCGGAAATAAAGAAATAAAAAGAAAAAAGAGTATTTAGAAAAAGGAGAAAAAAACTGATTAGTATTATTATATGCTGTGCTGTCTGGAAGTGTGCCAAAGTGTAAATAGGGTAGAAGATATCCCTGTTATCTACGTGTTTATGAGACAGAAAAAAAAACCAGCAATATATATATATATATAAATATATATATAATTATATATATATATATATTTAAAATATATATATTTAAATATATAAAAACAAACATGATCTTTTTTTTTAAGGAACTGAACCCACGAAACCCTTTGGAACAAGGATGCGTGCATACCAATCTCACCACACTGGACAATAATTTTGGGGTCAAACTTGCGCAAATGAAAAGCTGTAAGCTTCTCCTGAAAGCTGGCTGCCTTTGGATCAAAGTCTAGCGCAAGTGGACCCAAGGTATTGGGCCATGAGGTGAGAATTGGTAAGCATGCGTCCTTTTTCCCAAGGGTTGTGGTTCGAGTCTCCTTCACCCGAGAACAGTTTTTTATATATATAATAAATATATAATTATATAAATATATATATATATATATTATATATTTTTTTAAAGGGCAAAAAACATTGACAAACATTCACAAAACTACGAACAAAGTAAAACAACATAGGTAACTCAGAGCTACATCTCGAATACTCGTCCGCTCCCCCGGGGGTGGGCCCCGTGCCCGAATGCTGCAGCTTTTTCCCCCGGATCGCAACACTGGTCTCTGGAAAGGAAGCTGTTGCCCGTGGTCCCTTTTTTTCTATGATGAGCTTTTTACCCGCTCTATTTGGAACTTTAGGCACACTTGCCCCTGCCCAATGGTCACTGACCTATTCCCTTTCATCCTATGTTCCTTTCAACTTTCACCCTTTTCACACTTCTCAAATCATCCATACCTTTGCAATTTTTTTAAATCTCCCATAAGACAGTATCATCAGCAAAAAGTAAAATGGTCAATTCCCCCTTTTGAATTTAAATTCCCCCTAATTTAATCCCACCCCTTCCCAACACCCTAGCTTTACTTTTTTTACAACCCCATTAAAATATATTTAAAACCATGGTGACATTAAACATCCCGTCTAAGACCTACTTTTACGGGAAGTAGTCTCCCCCCTTTTACAACCCTAACCCCGGCCTCACTATCCTATAAAAACTCTTTACAGCATTTGTAACTTACCACCCATTCCATAAACTTGCAAAATCGCCACATTGTCCCCTTTTCCACTCTATATAGCCTTTTCTAAAACCCTAAAGCAATAAAAAAATTCCCTACCTTTATCTAAATACTGTTAAAATATGCTTTAATGTATATATTTAAAATATTATATATATTTTATATATATTATATATTTTTAATATATTAAATTTTATATATATATATATATTATATATATTAAAAATATAAAAATTTTTATATATTAATATATATAATATTATATATATTTATATTATATATTTTATATATTTATATATATATATATTATTATAGCTATTTACTTATTCAATTGTGTACGATGACATGCGTGTTACCATTGCTTCCTTATACCTTGTATATATCACCTCTATAAAATAAAGCAATACCACTGTTTGGAAATTGCTCTGTCTCTCCAACTCACAGATTCTCAGCAGTGACAGTTTAACATGTGCCTTTTGCTGAGCAAAATACGATAACTTATGCATATTTAATGATTACTGCAGAAGTGTAGAAAACCTTGTCTTGCCATTGTCACTACATCTTACTGATGAGTTGAAACGAAGATCTGTACATCATCTTAGGAAGGTTCCACTGACGGTCAATATCTCTCTTTGGTATCACCTGGAGAACAAGGTAATCTTGGCATTAGAATTACACGACATCATTGAATAATAGACTTGATGTTATTAATTTCTAAGCTTATTGTTCTTTGCTTTACATTTAGTGTGTTCATTTATTTTTTGACAATTTACATTTGACTTATTATATATGCCTTTATTCTTATTTCACTCTGCTATTAGATTTCTGATTCCACAATTCGACTTAATTTACCCTAGTCATCGTAATAGTGCTCCGTACTATTAGACTTATTGTATTTCTTGAAGATTATTGAACTCTTTCATAGATGAATGGTTCACAGAACCGACACGTCGATAAATTAGACACATGTGCAATTCTTGGGTATCTTTATTGAGGAGACGTTTCGCCACACAGTGGCTTCATCAGTCCATACAAAGGAGAACCTTGAAGAACAGGAGGAGAATGAGGTAATCAGTCCCTCAGCCTTGAGTCGATGTGGTCAGTCCATCAATCTTGAGTAGAATACGGCATATGAGCGGAGAAGCAGCTTATAAACCGTAGACAGGAGAGGTGCAGCAGTCATAGGTGGTGTCACATTTGTCCAATGTGGAAGTAGGTCGTGCCCAAGGGTTAGGCAAGTGAAGAATTCTCAAGTATTAAGATCCAAAGAAGTTGCAGTGCCTGACAGGATTGAAGATGAATGGTTCACAGAACCGACATGTTCTTCAAGTTTCTCCTTTGTATGGACTGACTAAGCCTCTGTGTGGCGAAACGTTTCCTCAATAAAGATACCCAAGAATTGCACATGTGTCTAATTTATAACTCTTTCATAGTTAATATATTTTACTATTAGTCTTTTTTCTCCATATTATAAAAATTATTGTGTAAAACTCTGACTTAATGTACATTAGTATTACACTTACTGAATCATTACACACTCTCTAACTTATCTTTACGTTACTTAGTGCTCTCATCGTCTCACAGAACAAAGGCACACTGGGAGATTGGATTCTTTATTAAGACAGTTTTTCCTTGGAAATGAAGTTTAAAGAGAGTTTATAGGAAACGTGAGAATATGTAAGTGCAGTGAATATTATGCAAATTAACTTGGACAGAAGTAAATTTTGTGAGTATTTCACAATATGCCTTAGTCTCCGGCTTAATGTAGTTTGGGTAATTTTGAGAAGAGTTTGCTGTCGACTTCTAGCAATCATCCAGGTGTGGTTTTACCCTGCGACTCTCGTCAGTGCTACAGAAGCTGTTGTTCTGTAAGGGTATTTCTGCATGCATGCTCCATGAGTGAATGTGGTATCGCCAAATTCTACTCTTCAGTTCACAATTACTGTTGAAATTCATGATGCATGTTACACCTAGGAAGCGGGCAAGTATTGCAAGTCTTAGAAAACATGGTGAGTTGAGAATCAGACAGATCGCCGAACTTTAAGCTTAGGTAAGTCAGTTGTTGGTCGGATTGTCAAAAGAGGTGACTCTGGAGCGCTGCGTCAAGGAAGATGTGGAAGAAAAGGCAAGACAGCAACTCACGATGACAAGGTTATCATAAGAAATAATCCTAAGGATCCCAAGAACACCAGCAAATATCTACAGACAGATTTGGTTTTGCTGGCGTAAATGATGTTTCTTCAACTGTTAAAAGAAGGCTCCTTGAAGTTGACAGAACAGCCAGAAAGCCGATAAAGAACAATTACTGTTTGCTGCTATGAAGAAACAACGGCTGCGGTGGGCACTCAATCATATGGGATGGACGAAAGATGAATGAAGAAAAGTTATATTTTCAGATGAGACGCATTTTGAAGTACAGTGGAACCTCTAGTTACGAACGCTTCCAAACACGAACAAATCGGTTTGTGACCAAAAAATTTGCTAAATTTTTGCATCTGGTCACGAACACATAATCGGGGGGTGAACAAACACAGCCACGCCAATTTTCACATTCTGCACCATTTTTTTGCACGTGCCAATTTTCCCCACTTCCTTGAATTTTGAACGATTCCTTACAGAGATATCGGAATGCTATTCGCAGGTTTGCTAGGTGACCATATGCTGCAGCAGTAATCAGGTAGATGTGCTCCTCAGGAAATGTGGTGGGTATTATACTCTCGCCAATAACTTTTTCCTTGAGTGAGGTTTGCAGTCTTTGGCCACTTAGCCCCATACTCTGTTTGCTGTCTTCTTTGTCCTTCTCCGATCTTCATGACTTCATATTTGGCGGGGATAAATTCGAGGAGCCAGCTGTTGGACCAGGTTTGCAGCCTGTGCAGGTCTCTTTGTAGTTCTACCTGATCCTCATTCGACTTAATTATCCTCATTAGTTTCACATCATCTGCAAATAAGAACACTTTTGAATCTATCCCATCCGTCATGTCATTCATATATACCAAAACTAGCACTGGTCCTTGGTCTGACCCCTGTGGAACCCCTGCTCGTCACAGGCGCCCACTCTGACACTTCGTCAAGTACCATGACTCGTTGTTGCCTCCCTGTCAGGTATTCTCTGATCCATTGCAGTGCCCTTCCTGTTATGCGTGCCGAATCCTCTAGCTTTTGCATTAATCTCTTGTGAGGAACTGTGTCCAAGACTTTCTTGCAGTCCAAGAAAGCGCATTCTACCCTCTCCTCTCTCTAGTGTCTTACTGCAGTTACCTTCTCATAAAACTCCAGTAGGTTTATGACACAGGATTATCCTTCCCTGAATCCGTGCTGATTGTCACTTATAAGTTTATTTCGATCCAGGTGCTCCACCACTTTCCTCCTGAAAATCTTTTCCATGACTTGGTTTTCTTTACACACCAGTGACACTGGTCTGTAGTTTAGTGCCTCGTTTCTGTCTCCTTTCTTTAAAATAGGGACTACATTTCCCATCTTCCATACCTCAGGTATTTGCCCAGTAGCAATAGATGTTGAAAATTGTTGTTAGTGGCACACACAGCATCTCTGCTCCCTCTCTAAGGACCCATTACCTGGAGTTTACCTGGAGAGAGTTCCGGGGGTCAACGCCCCCGCGGCCCGGTCTGTGACCAGGCCTCCTTAGGTCAGTGTCCCAGGATGCGACCCACACCAGTCGACTAACACCCAGGTGCCCATTTTACTGATGGGGAACATAGACAACAGGTGGAAAGAAACACGTCCAATGTTTCTACTCTGGCTGGGAATCGAACCCAGGCCCTCACCGTGTGAATCGAGAGCGTTAACCACCAGGCCACCAGAGCCCCCCATGGAGAGATGTTTTCCGGTCCCACCGCCTTTGAGGTATCAAGTTCGTTTTAGCAGCTTCTTCACCTCCTCCTCGGTGTGTGTATCTCATTCAGCACTTGTTGGTATATTCTTTGTTGGTTTACCCTCCTGTTTTGACTTCCCAGAGTTTTTCTGTCTTCACTGTAAATACTTCCTTAAATCTCATGTTGAACTCCTCACATACTTCTTGGTCGTTTCTTGTGAGCTCCCCACCTTCTTTCCTCAGCCTGATTACATGGTCCTTGACTGTTGTCTTTCTCCTGATGTGGTTATACAACAGCATCGGGTCACACTTGGCTTTCGATGCTATGTCATTTTCTTACTGTTGCGGGCACGCCCTCCTTATCTGTGGCTCTTACTTCCACCAATCTCTTTAATTTCCTGGGTCCTTTGTCCCTTGTACTTTTTCCATTCTTTGGCACATACAGTTTTTGACTCTCTACACCACAGGGTAAACCAGAAATAATGAGACTTCCCATTATTTTTGTTGCCCTTGGGAACAAAGCTCTCTTCTGCCTCCTTGCATTTTGTTGTCATGTAGGATATCAATTTGTTTACTGATTTTCCTACCAATTCTTTTTCCCACTGAACCTCCTGCAAGAAGTTCCTCATGCCTGTGTAGTCCTCCCTTTTGTAGTTTGGATTCTTCCATCCCACTCATGTTGCCCTTTCCATGTAACTACTATGTATTCAAAGCTCAGAAATACACGATCACTATCTCTGAAGGGCATTTCACATGTGATGTCCTCGATGTCCGAACTTCTCAGGGTGAATACAGTGTCTAGTCTTGCTGGCTCATCCTCCCTTCTCTCTCTGGTAATATCCCTAACATGTTGATGTATAAGGTTTTCCAGTAACACATCCATCATCTTGCTCTCCATGCTTCGGGAACCCCATGTGGCTCAAGGTTTTCCCAATCAGTCACCTTGTGTTTGAAATGACCCATGAATAGTAGCTTTGCTTTACCCGTGTGAGTCTTCTGGCCACCTCAGCTAGTGAATCCACCGTTGATCTGCTGCTCTCTTCATATCCTTTCTCTTGGCTTCCTGCAGTTCTGTGGTCGCTTGTACATCACTGCAATAACTACCTTACGTCCCCCAGCCTGAACTGAACCCATTTCGGTCATTCATTCCGTTTCCTCAATTCCTCATCGGTTTTTAATGAGCAGTGCATCTCCTTGTCCCCCCTCAACTCCCTCTATCTTTCTTTACATCTGATATCCAGGTGGGAAGATTGCATCTCTCATCATCCCAGTTAGTTTTATTTCTGCAAGTGCTATGATGTTTGCAGACGTCTAATTGATTCTATCATGCCCTTTTCACATTTATTTGTTATTCTATCCGCATTTTTATGCTAAACATTCAACTTCATTTCTAAAACTGTGGTCTGGGGAGAACGTCGGGGTTGAGGGAGTGGGATACCTGGCGGGAAACTGTGGGAGGTTTCTGTGGGGGTTGAGTGTGTGATGAGGGGGGAGGGAGCAGTGGGTACAGTGTGTGGGTTTTGGGTTAGAATGTTTGGTTGCATTAGGGTTGTAGTGGTTGAGGTTCTTCTGTAGGTGGTTTACGAAGGTTGTATTTTAAGGAGCATTGAAAAAATACAGATTTTAGAGATGCAAGCTGCACTTTTCAGGCATTATTTATATCGTCACAACAAATTTTTGTGTAAAATTTCAGACCATTTCATGCCCATTTACCGTGCAGCATCGTGATCGACTTTTCGTCAAATTGCACTCCATTGAAAGCAATTAGTTAAAATTTATCAGGATAATAATCAAGTGTACATGATGGTTCATATCATCTTTGGTTGTGAAGATTGAATAATCAAATGTACATGGGTTATATATACCATCAAATATTTAATTTTAATCTATTTCAAGTTATAAGTGAAGTATTTTTTGGTGCAGAACTTGGGCATGACTTTCCTGGAAAATATTCTTTGCTAGATATATCCATCTCTTACCTTCTGTAAAGTCACTTCAATGCAAGCTTCAGCCATCAATTTTATCCCTCTCTCAACAGCTTGAGTGTTGTTTGGCCACTTGGGCACCTCCAGTGGAGTCTCAATAATTTTCAGACACTGTTGAACTGATAGAGAACCAAAGAAAGGAGGCTCAGTTTTGAGTTCAGTCTTCCAGTAAATCATAGAATAATAGTTCTTTGCTTGCCACTTTAATTTGGGAATCACTACTTTTCTTTAGATTACAATAGGAGCCACATTGTTATTCTCTTCATATTCAGTATTATCCTCATCATCAGTGTAGATTAACCAGTCCTCGTCAGCAGCATCAGCAGAATCTTCTCCATCCCCATCAGAGCTTTCAGTACTTTCTTCTGTCTGCTAATTCTCTTGTCTAATTTATCTTATCACTGAGACTGCTTTGTCTCTCATAGTCATATCTTCATCAGCACATATACCAAGAAGCAGCTGATCTGTGTGAGCAAAGTAGTAATTTTTTGGGGCAGTCTTCTTCATTGTTTTCTTTTCTTCACTGTTCAGATGTTTCATAAACTGCAGTGACTGGACCTTGTGTGACACATGTGTGCAGCTTGATGTGGAACCACATTGGAGCACTAAACTTTAAAATCATAATGATGACGCTTGTCAGCTCCGGTCTGGGTCTTGATGTTGCCACATACATCCTAAGGATCTTACTCCATAAAGTATTCCACTTTGACACACACGGTGGACCTGGCTCAAGAGCAGCCAAATTATAATCAGCAACACCTGTAATCACTCATTTGCGAATCATATACAAGTATTTCTGGTCTCAGGACAGATCCTCTGCCACCTTGTCATTCAGAGCAGGAAAATCAGTGAAAATGACTGGTTGGAAATCAACAACTGGCAGCTCAGACAGAGGATCCTTGGTTTGGTTGCCAATGGGACCTCTCCAATGCTCAGGACCACTTGGCTTACCCTCATAGTGATATAAAACAGCCCGGAATGGCAGCTCATTTCCATGAAGCTGACAGATGAAATAATGGACTGGATGAACAAGCAACATTTCAAAATGATGAATGGCTTCATTGTCAGCTCTGATATTTACGTTGGTTTTGTCACAACTAATACATACAGCAGGCTACCGAGTTAGTTTCTGTTCCACCAGAAATGCATAGATGGTCTTGGTAGTCTCCTTTCCATGGCCTGACTTGAGAGTCATGTGAGTGAGATATTCAGTGTCATGCTCTTCCATGATGACATAATAATTATTCACCACTATTTGGACTCCATTCATGGTTAACTCATTCTTTGTCACTACATGAGTGGAGGCCTTCTTACCATCAAAATACAGTGATGTGATATTTTCCAAGTTTGTTAGCTCATCTTCTTGTCTCTCCAGTCGGTATTTGTGTCTAGCATCTCGTAACTTGTATGGTCCAATAACCTGAATTTTGTTGTCCTTGGTGATAGTCCATTAAGGTGGAAGTAGCAATGGCAGCTCCAGCATAATCACTGATCAAGTATCGGTCACATGTGGCTGCCAGTGTGGGGAGTCTTGTTCTGTTCTACTGCGAGCTGCTGGCAGTCAGACTACTCAAGACATAGTCAGCATCAGTATCATTTGAATTATCGTCAAAATCAGAAACTTCTCCAGCTGCCGGTTCACTCTGTCTTTCTTCCAGCTGCTTTCTGGCTCTGGCTGCATCCTGCTCATCTTTTACAGACACTCTATCCCACATCCTCGTTACTGTCATGTCAGCACAGCCAATTTTCATTTTCCTATCGCCTCTCTGGTCAAGGAGGAACTGTACCTCACATTTAGGAACTTTCACATCACAATTACAGGCCAAATGGTATCTGTCATACTCCTTTATTTTGCACCCTACATCTTGACAGGAGACATCATGACAGAAATAAATACTTATAACAAACAACTCGCTCATTTCTCCTGAAATGTAGCTTTTTTGGAGACATTTTTGTTCTTATTAAGTTCTATTCCTCTACTGTACAATTTTCTCAATCTTTCCTCAGTAGTTTTCTGGCTGAGAATATAAATAATCTTTCTGTCTCCAATTGATTTCTCCCAAAGTTCATAACAATCCTTAGCTGGTATCTTGATAATCATTGAAACATCAGTAAACTTTCCTTTATCACATTTATGTCACCAGTAGTTCCTGATTAACATATCGCCTTCAGACGAAAGTTTGTTCATTGGAAGAACATTGGCATGACCAAACAATGCATGTTCTGTGGCTTTCCTCGTTGACATTGTAGCTATCTCGGTAGTAAAGTATACAAGTAATCAGAGTATCTGAAAAGAAAGTTAGTTAATGTTTATAAATACTGCAGAGTGCATAGATACAATACATAAAACACTGCGCTGCGCTACTCAATAATTCAGGCATATTCCAAAATTTCAATCGCAAAAGTTGTAGGCTGAACTTCAACCAATCAACTTTATATTTGTCACTGAATCTATGATGTATATAAGGAACAATGCCTGAAGAGTGCAGCTTTGACTAATATTTCAATGCTCCCTATTGTATCTGCTCTTCCTCCTGAGTCTGGGTTCTCCTGTTTATCTCTGTCTTCGCCTTTTTTTCCTCCTCGGATCTTTGTACTCTCTTTCTTTCAGCTTCTGCCTTTCTTCATGTGTTCTATTGCAGTTCCTTAGTCATGTTTTCTCTTTTTCTCTTCCAGGATCCTGTTTCGAGCTAATTCTTCCTTGAAAATCACTTTGATCTTTTTTTTTCTTGCAAACTTCCCTATTCTCAGAAAGTGTGTCAGCTGGGTCATGTCATCCTCTCCTATTGCTTTCATGAAACTTTCAATCACTTTTTTTCTCCTCCTGTCTTTTTGCTTCATAAATTTCCCCTTCAACTTCCTGGAGCCTATAAACAAAAACTGATCCCTCCCTTTCATCCTCCCACTGCATTTCTCTTTGCATCCCCTGAGTCGATTTAGTTGCCTCCAATGCAGCATTTCTTCCTTCAGTCTCTTTTCTGTCTGATGTCCTTGTGCTCAGTGGTCTGTCATTTGCCCTTCACAGAAAGAGCTAAGCATACAGCTTAACTCTTTCATTTTCTTCAGTCCTTTCATTTGTTTATGGTGTGCTCCTCGTCTTTTCCCAGGCTCCACGAATCTGATAGTCTCGTCGTTTGTAACTGATGTAGCAGTTCCCGATATCATGCCCTTATTGCTCTTTGGTTCTTTGGACTGATTCAGCTTTTTTTAGTTCCTCTTCTAAGGTCTGTATCTTAGCTTCTGCTGTTGTGGCTTCTAGCTCTTATTTCTTGCTCTCTGCAGCTATCCTCTCCTCCATTTTCTTGCTTAGCAAATAGACCCCTACAACCTAATTTTGGTTGTAGGGGTTGATTCATAGCTCCTGGCCGTGCCTCTTCACCGGTCGCTACTAGAGTGACCTGTGTGAATGTGTATGTGTGTGTGTGTGTTTGTGTGTGTGTGTGTGTGTGTGTGTGTGTGTGTGTGTGTGTGTGTGTGTGTGTGTGTGTGTGTGTGTGTGTGTGTGTGTGTGTACTCACCTAGTTGAGGTTGCGGGGGTCGAGTCCGAGCTCCTGGCCCCGCCTCTTCACTGATCGCTACTAGGTCACTCTCCCTGAGCCGTGAGCTTTATCATACCTCTGCTCTGTGTGTGTGTGTGTGTGTGTGTGTGTGTGTGTGTGTGTGTGTGTGTGTGTGAGAGAGAGAGAGAGAGAGTGTGTGTGTGTGTGTATGCATACTCACCTAATTGTGGTTGCAGGGGTCGAGACTCAGCTCCTGGCCCTCCCTCTTCACTAACCGCTACTGTGTTCTCTCTCTCCCTGCTCCATGAGCATTATCATACGTTGCCTTAAAACTATGTATGGTTCCTGCCTCCACTACATTGCTAGCCAGACTAGTCCACTTCCCAACAACTTTGTGGCTGAAGAAATACTTCCTAAGATCTCTTTGACTCCATCTTAGTCTTCAGCTTCCAATTGTGACCCCTTGTTTCTATGTCCCATCTCAGGAACATCCTATCTCTGTCCACCTTGTCTATTCCACACAACATTTTCTATGCTGTTATCATGTCTTCCCTGACCCTCCTGTCCTCCAGTGTCGTCAGACCGATTTCTCTTACCCTTTCTTTGTAGGACATTACCCTGAGCACTGGAACCAGCCTTGTTGCAAACCTTTGCACTTTCTCTAATTTCTTGACGTGTTTGACCAGGTATGGGTCCCAAACTGGTGCTGCATACTCCAGTATGGGCTGATGTACACAGTGTATATAGTCTTGAACGATTCCTTACTGAGGTACCGGAATGCTATTCTTAGGTTGCCAGGGGACCATATGCCACAACAGTTATCTGGTTAATGTGTGCTTCTGGCGACGTACTCGGCATTAGACTCACCCCAAGATCTTTCTCCTTGAGTGAGGTTTGAAGTCTTTGGCAGCCTAGCCTTTACTCTGTCTGCGGTCTTCTTTGCCCTTCGCTGATCTTCATGACTTTGCATTTGGCGGCGTTATATCCTAGGAGCCAGTTGCTGGACCACACGTTCAGCCTATCCAGGTCTCTTTGTAGACCTGTCTGGGCCATGTCTGATTTAATTCTCCTCATTAACTCACACCATCTGCAAACAGGGACACTTCTGAGTCTATCTCTTCCATCTTGTCATTCACATATACCAAGAATAGCACTGATCCTAGGACTGACCCCTGTGGGACCCCGCTCGTCACAGGCGCCCGCTGTGATACCTCATCATCGACCATGACTCGCTGTTGCCTCCCTGTTAGGTACTCTCTGATCCATTGCAGTGCCCTTCCTGTTATATGTGCCTGATCCTCTAGCTTCTGTCCTAAACTCAAGCAAGGAACTGAGTCGAAGCCTTCTTGCAGTCCAAGAAAATGCAATCAACCCACCCCTTCCTCTCATGTCTTACTTAAGTTACTATGTCATAAAACTCTACTAGGTTTGTGACACAGGATTTGCCTTCCTTGAATCCGTGCTGGCTGTCGTTTATAACCTTGTTCTTCTCCAGGTGCTCAACCATTCTCCTCCTGATAATCTTCTCCATGACTTTACATGCTATACATATCCATAACAATAACAACTTCTGTCTGCTTTCTTAAAGATGGGGACATAATTTGCCATCTTCCATACATCAGGTAGTTGCACAGTTTCAAGGGATGTGTTGAAGATTGTGGTTAGTGGCACACACAGTGTCTCTGCTCCCTCTCTAAGGACCCATGGAGGGATGTTGTCTGGTCCCACCACCTTTGAGGTATCAAAGTCACTTAGGATCTTCTTCACCTCCTCCTGGGTTTTGTGTATTTCATCCAACACTTGTTGGTATATCCCTTGTTTGTGTACCCCACTGTTTTGTCTTCCCATTGTCCCTTCAGCCTTCACTGTAAATACTCACTGGAATCTCATGTTGAGCTCCTCACATACTTCTTGGTCATTTCTTGTGAGCTTCCCTCCCCTACCTGGTCCTTGACTGTTGTCTTCCTTCTGATGTGGCTGTAAAGCAGTTTCAGGTCAGACTTGACTTTCAGTGCTATGTCGTTTTCGTACTGCCGCTGCGCCTCCCTCCTTATCTGTGCATGCTCGTTTCTGGCTCGTCGACTAATCTCTTTATTTTCTTGAGTCCTTTGCCTTATGTACTTTTTCCATTCTCTAGCACACTTAGTTTTTGCCTCCCTACAACTTTGGGTAAACCAAGGGCTCGTTCTGGTATTCCCATTATTTCTGTTACCCTTGGGAACAAACATTTCCTCTGCTTCCTTGCATTTTGTTGTTACATAGTCCATCATTTTGTTTACTGACTTTCCGACCAACTCTCTTTCCCACTGATCTTCCTGCAGGAAGGTCCTCATACCTGTGTAGTCCTCGCTTTCATAGTTTGTTTTTACCCTTTCTACTCCTGTTACCCTCTTTGCTTGTAGCTCTACGATGTATTCAAAGCTCAGAACCACATGGTCACTAGCTCCAAGGAGCCTTTAATATGCGATGTCCTCGATGTCTGAGCTACTCAGGGTGAACAAAAGGTCCAGTCTTGCTGGTTCATCCTCCCCTGTCTCTCTGGTAATGTCCCTAACATGTTGGTGCATGAGGTTTTCCAGTACCACATCCATCTTCTTGGCTCTCCATGTTTTGGGACCCCCATGTGGCTCCAGGTTTCCCCAATCAATCTCCCTGTAGTTGAAGTCGCCCATAACCAGTAATTTGCTCTATTCAGTGATCTCGTCTTATCACCTCAGCTAGTGTGTCCACCATTGCTCGGTTGCACTCATCATATTCCTTTCTTGGCCTCCTGCAGTTCTGTGGTGGGTTATACATCACTGCAATGACTACCTTATGTTCCCCTGACTGAATTGTACCTACTGTTTAATCCCTTTCTCCAATCTCGTCCATTCCTTCCATTTCTTGATATCCGTACCAGTTTTTAATGAGCAATGCAACCCCTCCTCACCTTCTGCTTCTTCTATCCTTCCTCAGGCTCTGATAACCCAGTGGGAAGATTGCATCTGCTATTGTCCCAGTGAGTTTTGTTTCTATGACTGCTATGATGTCTAGGGACATCTCCTTGATTCCTTCATACCACTCCTCACATTTATTCGTTATTCCATCCGCGTTCATGTCCCAAACCTTCAACGTCTTTTCTATAACTGTGGTCTGGGGAGAATGGTGGGCTAGGGGGAGCAGGTGCCCTGGTGCAGGCCTATAGGGGGTTACTGTGGGGATGGGGTCTGTTGTATGGACGTTGGGGTCATAGGGCCTATGGGGAGTTACAGTTGAGAAGGGGGTTGTGGAGAGTGGGATGGGGATAGAGGGTACAGTGTGTGGGTTGCTGTGGGTTACTGTGGGGTCACGGTTTGTGGTGAGGGGGATGGGGAGAGGATACATTGTGTGGGTTACTGTGGGTTTCTGCAGGGGTGGAGTTTGTGCTGAGGGGGATGGAGGCAGATGGTAGTGTGTGGATTTTGGGTTATGATGCTTGATTGCTTTGGGATTGCCATGGTTGGGTTCTTTCTGTGGGTGGTACTGGAGGGGGTTGTGTTTGTTCTTCCACCTGGGCTTGGTTTCCCCTGCTGCCCTCCTTCCTCACCTCCCATTCCCCCTTGCGATGTTGCACCCTCTATTTCAGTATCATCCTTTCTTCTTGTGTTCTGTCTCAGTCGAGGTACACATTCTGGAACTCCGGTTTGTCCCTTAGACACACTTTCTCCTGCAGGATCCAGATTTGAGCTGACTTTGCCTTGAAAATCACTTTGACTGGATGCTTTCTTCCTCTCGCAAACCACCCAATTCTCCGAAAACTTGTCAGCTGGGCCATGGCCTCATCTCCTATTGCCTTCATGATGCTTTCAATCGGTTTTTTTTCCTCCTGTTTCCTTGCTTCATAAGTTTCCCCATCTATTTCATGGAGCCCATAGACAAACACTGCTCTCTCCCTTTCGTCCTCCCACTGTACTTCCCTGAGCATCCTCTGATATGAATTAGTTCCTGCCATTGCCGCATTGCTTCCTACTGTCTCTTCTCTATCTGGTGTCCCTGTGCTTATCTGTTCCAGGACACGGCAGTTGTCTATTAGAGCATCGCTCCTTCGTTGTCTCTTGTCCCCTCATTAGCTCCTGCTGTTCACCCTTTCTTTTCCTGGGCCCCACTTGGGTCTCATAGAGTCATCACATACAGTATAGGCCCTTTTTTCCTACTGTCCCCTCATCTGTGACTGATGTAGCAGTCCTTGGTGTCGTGGCTATACTGTCCTTTGGTTGTTTAGGCTGTGTCAGACTCTTTAGTTCTTCTACTAAGCTCTGTATCTTAGCTTCTGCTGCTGTCATTTGTAACTCCCATTTCCTGTTCTCCTCAGCTATTTTCTCTTCCATTTTCATGCCTAGCTCTTCCAGCCTTCTTCTCCCATTGAGAAGGCCATTGGTGAAATGCCTATGATTTTAAACTGATGGAAGATAGAGGTATGGGTGTGTGTGGGAAACAAGCAGGTTGCAACACTAGGGTTGGAAACAGTAAATGTATAAAAGGCATTCAGCATGAAGTTATAAATAAAGACAATAGAACAGGTCAGCTAACAAAGGGGGGCAGCAGAGGGCAGCAAGGGACTAGCTCCCTTAAGGTTTACTATACTAATAGCAGGAGTGTTAGAAATAAGATAGATGAGCTAAGATTAATTGCAAGTGCAGGAAACATAGATATTATTGCTATAACAGAGACCTGCTCAATCTGAAAGATAGAGAGATGCCCTCTGAATGTCACATACAAGGCTAATAAATTATTCCACACTGACAGGGTCAACAGGAAAGGTGGTGGAGTAGCGATGTATGTCAGAGACAATTTAAATTGTTGTGTAAGACAAGATATTAAATTAGAAGCGTCAGCCATTGAATCTGTTTGGTTACAGCTTCTCGAGGGCCGAGAAAAACTAATTAATGGGTGTGATTTACAGGGCCCCAAATCTTGATAGGGAGTGCAGTAAACTTCTATGGGACGAAATTCGTAAGGCATCTACATACGAAAATGTTGTGCTAATGGGAGATTTCAACTATAGACAGATTGACTGAAGCAATTTGACAGGAAATTTAGAGTCGGGTGACTTTCTTGATACGATCCAGGATTGTTTTTTAAAACAGTTTGTGACAGAGCCAACTAGGGGAAATAACCTCCTTGACTTGGTTCTTGCCAGTAGGGAAACACTAATTAATAATCTTGAGGTTAATGATGAGCTTGGGGAGAGTGATCACAAATCACTCAGTTTTAATATATCATGGAATTCCCCTAATAATGGCAATCAAGTCTCCGTCCCTGACTTTCGCTTGGCTGATTTCATAGGACTGAAAAATTACTTAGGTGGGCTGAACTGGAATGACCTGACTAAGGGTCAGGTAGGTGGTGATGGTTGCCGATATGATGCTTTCCAGGGCATAGTTCTAGCTGCTCAGTCAAATTATGTTCCAAATAGGGAAATCAGATCAAACAAAAATGATCCTAAATGGATGAACAATAGATTAAAATATCTGATTGGTCAAAAGAGAGGCATATATAGGCAAATCAAAAGAGGAGAGGGGCAATTAAGAATTCGATATATTCAGTTAAAGAGAGAAATAAAAAAGGGAATTAGAAAAGCAAAAAGAGATTATGAGGTTAAAGTTGCAAGAGAATCGAAGACTAACCCAAAAGGATTCTTTCAGGTATACAGAAGTAAGATCAGGGACAAGATAGGCCCACTCAAAAGTTCCTCGGGTCAGCTCACTGACAGTGATAAGGAAATGTGTAGAATTTTTAAACACATACTTCCTCTCAGTTTTTACACAGGAGGATACCAGCGATATACCAGTAATGATAAATTATGTAGAACAGGACGATAATAAAACTGTGCACTATTAGGGTCACAAGTGACATGGTCCTTAGGCAAATAGATAAATTGAAACCTAACAAATCCCAGGCCCTGATGAACTGTATGCAAGGGTTCTAAAGGAATGTAAAGAGGAGCTTAGCACACCTTTGGCTAATCTTTTCAACATATCACTACAAACTGGCATGGTGCCAGATAAGTGGAAAATGGCAAATGTGATACCTATTTTCAAAAACAGGTGACAGGTCCTTAGCTTCGAACTATAGACCAATAAGCCTAACCTCCATAGTGGGAAAATTTATGGAATCAATAATTGCCGAGGCAGTTCGTAGCCACCTTGAAAAGCATAAATTAATCAACGAATCTCAGCATGGTTTTACAAAGGGGCGTTCCTGCCTTACGAATTTATTAACTTTTTTCACTAAGGTATTTGAGGAGGTAGATCATGGTAATGAATATGATATTGTGTATATGGACTTCAGTAAGGCTTTTGACAGGGTCCCTCATCAGAGACTATTGAGGAAAATTAAAGCACATGGAATAGGAGGAGAAATTTTTTCCTGGATAGAGGCATGGTTGACAAATAGGCAGCAGAGAGTTTGCATAAATGGGGAGAAATCAGAGTGGGGAAGCGTCACGAGCGGTGTTCCACAGGAGTCAGTGTTGGGCCCCTGCTGTTCACAATCTACATAAACGACATAGATGAGGGCATAAAGAGCGACATCGGCAAGTTTGCCGATGACACCAAAATAGGCCGTCGAATTCATTCTGACGAGGACATTCGAGCACTCCAGGAAGATTTGAATAGACTGATGCAGTGGTCGGAGAAGTGGCAGATGCAGTTTAATATAGACAAATGCAAAGTTCTAAATGTTGGACAGGACAATAACCATGCCACATATAAACTAAATAATGTAGATTCTTAATATTACGGATTGCGAAAAAGATTTAGGAGTTCTGGTTAGCAGTAATCTGAAACCAAGACAACAGTGCATAAGTGTTCGCAATAAAGCTAATAGAATCCTTGGCTTCATATCAAGAAGCATAAATAATAGGAGTCCTCAGGTTGTTCTTCAACTCTATACATCCTTGGTTAGGCCTCATTTAGATTATGCTGCACAGTTTTGGTCACCGTATTACAGAATGGATATAAATTCTCTGGAAAATGTACAAAGGAGGATGACAAAGATGATCCCATGTATCAGAAACCTTCCCTATGAGGATAGACTAAGGGCCCTGAATCTGCACTCTCTAGAAAGACGTAGAATTAGGGGGGATATGATTGAGGTGTATAAATGGAAGACAGGAATAAATAAAGGGGATGTAAATAGTGTGCTGAAAATATCTAGCCTAGACAGGACTCGCAGCAATGGTTTTAAGTTGGAAAAATTCAGATTCAGGAAGGATATAGGAAAGTACTGGTTTGGTAATAGAGTTGTGGATGAGTGGAACAAACTCCCAAGTACCGTTATAGAGGCCAGAACGTTGTGTAGCTTTAAAAATAGGTTGGATAAATACATGAGTAGATGTGGGTGGGTGTGAGTTAGACCTGATAGCTTGTGCTAACAGGTCGGTTGCCGTGTTCCTCCCTTAAGTCAATGTGACCTGACCTGACTAGGTTGGGTGCATTGGCTTAAGCCGGTAGGAGACTTGGACCTGCCTCGCATGGGCCAGTAGGCCTTCTGCAGTGTTCCTTCGTTCTTATGTTCTTATGTTCTTATGTTCTTCTTGTGAGCTCTGCCTCCCAGTCTGCTCTCCGAGGTCCACCCCTCGATGCTTCATCCACCAGTCCTCTGGTTCTCCGTTCTGTGTGTGTGTGTGTGTGTGTGTGTGTGTGTGTGTGTGTGTGTGTGTGTGTGTGTGTGTGTGTGTGTGTGTGTGTGTGTGTGTGTGTGTGTGCGTGTGTGTGTGTGTGTGCGTGTGTGTATATGTGTGTGTGTGTGTGTGTGTGTGTGTGTGTGTGTGTGTGTGTGTGTGTGTGTGTGTGTGTGTGTGTGTGTGTGTGTGCGTGTGTGTATATGTGTGTGTGTGTGTGTGTATGTGTGTGAGTGTGTGTGTGTGTGTGTCTGTGTGTGTGTGTCTGTGTCTGTGTGTATATTTGTGACTGGGTGTGAGTAACTCTGGTAATCGTGAGGTAGAGTACAGTGTTGTTATTTTTAAGCAAACGTGTAACATTACTATTTCAAAAAACATCGTCTGGTATCTGCCGATTTTTCTCTGATAACATAAAAGTAGTGAATACTCGCCATTATCGATATCGATTCTTGGCCACATTCCTGTTCAAAAAAAAGGGTTGGAATACAGCCTAAGAACAAATACTGGAATACTTGAATACAGCCCTTTTAAAAGCAGGTGAAATTGCAGATCTGGAGAATGGATAAAGAATCTTCACTGCAAGTCCAAACATAGTCAAGCATCAAGCGTCTTAATTACTGGGAACGTTTGAAGTCCCTTGATCTTTCTTCCTTGGAATATAGGCGAGAAAGATAGTGGGGAGGCGGGGGGGGGGTTAGACCAAGGTTTTATATTGTAGCATATAGGTGAACAATATTTAGATAAGGGTAAAGAGGTGTTTTTTGCATTAATAGATTTGGAAAGGGCATATGATAGAATGGATAGGAGAGCAATGTGGCAGATGTTGCAAGTGTACAGAATAGGTGGAGGTTACTGAAAGCAGTTAAGAGTTTCTACGAGGAGAGTGACGCACAGGTATGCAAAAGAGAGAGAGATTATTTCACAGAAAAAGTAGGCCTCGGACAGGGATTCAAGATGTCACCATTAGAGGGAGGGAGTATGAAGGCAGTGAATTTATTTAGATATTTGGGAGTTTACTTGTCAGCAAATGGGTCTATGAAAGACCAAGTGATTCATAGAATTGATGACGGGAAAAAAGTAAGTTGTCTATGGAGACAAAGAACATTATCCAAGGCAAGTAAGAGGGGGATGTATGAGGGTATAATAGTACCAAAGCTCTTATGTGCATGAGTAACATGAGTGGTGAATCTTGCAAGAAGGAGGAGGCTAGAGACAGTGAAGATGTCGAGTCTGAGGGCAATGTGTAAGTTTATTCAGGTATACACAAATACAGTTACATAGATTATCATACATAGCAGCATGTGTGGAGAACCTAGGATAACCCTGAAAAGTATAACAAAGTTTCTTATTTCAATTGAAAATTAAGAGGTGAGGGTTTTTAAAAGTATTATTTAGATGGCTGATGAAGGGTTGTTTAGGTGATTTGGATACTTAGAGGGGATGGAATAAAATAGAATAAATCTGTAGTGGAAGGAAGGTGAGTGAGAGGTCATCCTTGGAAAGGTTGGAGGGAGGAGGGAATACCTGGAGAGGGTTTCGGGGGTCAACGCCCCCGCGGCCCGATCTGAGACCAGCCCTCGTGGTGGATCAGGGTCTGTTCAATCAGGCTGCTACTGCTGGCCTCAGGCAAACTGTCGTACGAACCACAGCCCGGCTGGTCAGGAAATGACTGAAGGTGCCTGTCCAACGCCTTCTATAAGACAGCCAAGGGTCTAAAAGGTAATCCCTTTTATGTATGCTGGGAGGCAGCCGAATAGTCCTGGGCCCCCTGACACTTACTGTGTTGTCTCTTGGTGTACTCGTGGCGGCCCTACTTTTTATTGGGGAAATGTTGCATTTATACCTGGAGTTTACCTGGAGAGAGTTCCGGGGGTCAACGCCCCCGCGGCCCGGTCTGAGACCAGGCCTCCTGGTGGATAAGAGCCTGATCAACCAGGCTGTTGCTGCTGGCTGCACGCAAACCAACATACGAGCCACAGCCCGGCTGATCCGGAACTGACTTTACGTGCTTGTCCAGTGCCAGCTTGAAGACTGCCAGGGGTCTGTTGGTAATCCCCCTTATGTGTGCTGGGAGGCAGTTGAACAGTCTCGGGCCCCTGACACTTATTGTATGGTCTCTTAACGTGCTAGTGACACCCCTGCTTTTCATTGGGGGGATAGTGCATCGTCTGCCAAGTCTTTTGTTTTCGTAATGAGTGATTTTCGTGTGCAAGTTCGGTACTAGTCCCTCTAGGATTTTCCAGGTGTATATAATCATGTATCTCTCCCTCCTGCGTTCCAGGGAATACAGGTTTAGGAACCTCAAGCGCTCCCAATAATTGAGGTGTTTTATCTCCGTTATGCGCGCCGTGAAAGTTCTCTGTACATTTTCTAGGTCGGCAATTTCACCTGCCTTGAAAGGTGCTGTTAGTGTGCAGCAATATTCCAGCCTAGATAGAACAAGTGACCTGAAGAGTGTCATCATGGGCTTGGCCTCCCTAGTTTTGAAGGTTCTCATTATCCATCCTGTCATTTTTCTAGCAGATGCGATTGATACAATGTTATGGTCCTTGAAGGTGAGATCCTCCGACATGATCACTCCCAGGTCTTTGACGTTGGTGTTTCGCTCTATTTTGTGGCCAGAATTTGTTTTGTACTCTGATGAAGATTTAATTTCCTCATGTTTACCATATCTGAGTAATTGAAATTTCTCATCGTTGAACTTCATATTGTTTTCTGCAGCCCACTGAAAGATTTGGTTGATGTCTGCCTGGAGCTTTGCAGTGTCTGCAATGGAAGACACTGTCATGCAGATTCGGGTGTCATCTGCAAAGGAAGACACGGTGCTGTGGCTGACATCCTTGTCTATGTCGGATATAAGGATGAGGAACAAGATGGGAGCGAGTACTGTGCCTTGTGGAACAGAGCTTTTCACCGTAGCTGCCTCGGACTTTACTCTGTTGACGATACTCTCTGTGTTCTGTTAGTGAGGAAATTATAGATCCATCGACCGACTTTTCCTGTTATTCCTTTAGCACGCATTTTGTGCGCTATTACGCCATGGTCACACTTGTCGAAGGCTTTTGCAAAGTCTGTATATATTACATCTGCATTCTTTTTGTCTTCTAGTGCATTTAGGACCTTGTCGTAGTGGTCCAATAGTTGAGACAGACAGGAGCGACCTGTTCTAAACCCATGTTGCCCTGGGTTGTGTAACTGATGGGTTTCTAGATGCGTGGTGATCTTGCTTCTTAGGACCCTTTCAAAGATTTTTATGATATGGGATGTTAGTGCTATTGGTCTGTAGTTCTTTGCTGTTGCTTTACTGCCCCCTTTGTGGAGTGGGGCTATGTCTGTTGTTTTTAGTAACTGTGGGACGACCCCCGTGTCCATGCTCCCTCTCCATAGGATGGAAAAGGCTCGTGATAGGGGCTTCTTGCAGTTCTTGATGAACACAGAGTTCCATGAGTCTGGCCCTGGGGCAGAGTGCATGGGCATGTCATTTATCGCCTGTTCGAAGTCATTTGGCGTCAGGATAACATCGGATAGGCTTGTGTTAATCAAATTTTGTGGCTCTCTCATAAAAAATTCATTTTGATCTTCGACTCTCAGTCTGGTTAGCGGCTTGCTAAAAACTGAGTCATATTGGGACTTGAGTAGCTCACTCATTTCCTTGCTGTCATCTGTGTAGGACCCATCTTGTTTAAGTAGGGGCCCAATACTGGACGTTGTTCTCGATTTTGATTTGGCATAGGAGAAGAAATACTTTGGGTTTCTTTCGATTTCATTTATGGCTTTTAGTTCTTCCCGCGATTCCTGACTCCTAAAGGATTCTTTTAGCTTAAGTTCGATGCTTGCTATTTCTCTGACCAGTGTCTCCCTACGCATTTCAGATATATTGACCTCTTTTAGCCGCTCTGTTATTCTTTTCCGTCGCCTGTAAAGGGAGCGCCTGTCTCTTTCTGTTTTACATCTACTCCTCCTTTTTCTTAGAGGAATAAGCCTTGTGCATACATCGAGTGCAACGAGTTAATCTGTTCTAGGCATAAGTTGGGGTCTGTGTTGCTTAGTATATCTTCCCAGCTTATATCGGTTAGGACTTGGTTTACTTGGTCCCACTTTATGTTTTTGTTATTGAAGTTGAATTTGGTGAATGCTCCCTCGTGACTAATCTCATTATGTCGGTCTGGGGCTCCGCGCATACATGACTGACCTCAATTATGTTGTGATCTGAGTATATTGTTTTTGATATGGTGATATTTCTTATCAGATCATCATTGTTAGTGAAGATGAGGTCTAGTGTATTCTCCAGTCTAGTAGGCTCTATTATTTGCTGGTTTAAATTGAATTTTGTGCAGAGATTTAAAAGCTCGCGTGAGTGTGAGTTTTCATCAGAGCTGCCTCCTGGTGTTATTACTGCAACAATATTATTTGCTATATTCCTCCATTTTAGGTGCCTTAAGTTGAAATCCCCCAGGAGCAAGATGTTGGGTGCAGGAGCTGGAAGGTTTTCCAGACAGTGGTCAATTTTTAACAGCTGTTCCTGGAATTGCTGGGATGTTGCATCCGGAGGCTTGTAGACTATCACAATGACTAGGGTTTTGGTTCTCGACCTTTACTGCTAAAACTTCCACTACATCATTTGAGGCATTTAGCAGTTCTGTGCAAACAAGTGACTCTGCAATGTACAGGCCAACCCCCCCCCTTTTGCCTGTTCACTCTGTCACATCTGTATAGGTTGTAACCTGGGATCCATATTTCGTTGTCCAAGTGATCCTTTATGTGGGTCTCAGTGAAAGCCGCGAACATTGCCTTTGCCTCTGCAAGCAGTCCACGGATGAAAGGTATTTTGTTGTTTGTTGCTGGCTTTAGACCCTGTATATTTGCAAAGAAGAATGTTATCGGACTGGTGGTATTGTTGGTACTGGGGGGATATTTTTTTTTCCGGCATTAGTATCTGTATCTGTTGGTTTGGAGTGGAGGCCATCGACTGTGGTTCCACTCCAGGAATGACTGGATTTGATGTACGATTTCTGCCATTTCTGCCAGTTTTTTTTTCCTTCCTGGCACTAAAAAACCTCTCCCTCTTGAGTGGCTGTGGCTACCCAGGTTTTCCCATGGCCTGGATGTTTTGTATCTTTTTGTCCCCTTTAGATGGTATGCCTGGCAATTTAAGTTATAGCACAGTCTTTCCTGTACTGAAGAGGTACACAGTTCAGGGTGAAAAAGCTTACAGGAAGGGAGTTTGCATTTTCCTGTTGTCATATGGGCATGGCATTTCCTAGGGTGGTCATAGTTGCACATCCCATCTGTTTTTCCAGATTTCCCATGCCAGCAGATACCGAGTGCATAGTATGTGCACAGGCTTGGTTTTCGTTTGCCTTGGGTTTCTGTGACTGTATTCCCTGTTGGTGCATGTTTCCCTGTCTTACTTCTATCCTCCCTAGCACCAACAATGGAGCTCCACCATTTGTTTTTGGTAATATATCCTCACTATTGCTAGTGGAGTCCTCTTGTTTGCTATTTCCTGCGGTATTTCTAGTTTGCAATATTGGTTTTATCTTATCTTTGACTACACTTGTTTCCCTACTATGGCTCCTGTCCCCTATGGGGTCATTTATATGTATTCCTTTCCTGCGTATAATTCCCGACTACCTGGACAAAATCTCCAGCTTCACCATTACTGTCTCCCAGGACAGCATCTCCAGCTTCCCCATTACTGTCTCCCAGGACAACATCTCCAGCTTCACCATTACTGTCTCCCAGGACAGCACCTCCAGCTTCACCATTACTGTCTCCCAGGACAGCACCTCCAGCTTCCCATTACTGTCTCCCAGGACAGCACTATCAGCCCCCATTTACTGACTACCAGGACATCATCTCCAGCCTTACAGTTTCTGACTACATGGCCAGTATCAAGGGCAGTACCATTCAGCCCGGACTTTTTATGTTCCCATCTGTTGTAGAAGCTTCCAGGTTTTCTATGAAAGCAGCTTTGATGTTGACCTCTTTTAATACCCTTGTGATTTTAGTCCACAGATTTATCTCATTTGGGCATACCCAAAAACACTTCCCTGTTTTAATACTGCTTGTAGCTAGTTCTTGGATATCTGCACAAGGGGCGTGACACCAATTTCCACAGAAATGACAATTTATGCATGTGGAAGCCCGTTTGTTTGACTGACCACAGACTACACACAGCTTCATAATGATTTGAATGGTTGATTACTGCAATTCTACTAGCAACCTCTTGAATATTCTATTAATAACCTGCTAGGTGGTGCACAACGAAACCGTTTGAAACCAGTCCAGGGTTCGGACCAGTCAAGGGTTCGGACCAGTCAAGGGTTCGGACCAGTCAAGGGTTCGGACCAGTCAAGGGTTCGGACCAGTCTATCTGATCTGATCAGTGGGTCACTTATTTAAACCATACTGGTCGGTGATTTGAGCTAACACATGAAGGATCTACTGGAAATTATCTACCCGAGTAATATGTGATTTGATTGATACAAAAGTATAACTTGCGTGTTGAAGAGCCGGTGACTGCTGGCACTCCTACAATGACGAACGGTCGAGCCTCCACCCTTGTTTATCAATCGCTGTATCTAGCTTCTAGTATCTAGTATCTAGTATCTAGTATCTAGCCGAGTCTTTTGTTTTCATAGGGAATGATTTTCGTGTACAAGTTTGGTACTAGTCCCTCTATGATTTAACAAGTGTTTATTATCGTGCATCTTTCTCGCCTGCATTCCAGGGAATACAAATCAAGGGACTTCAACTGTTCCAGTAATTTAGGTGCTTTATCGTATTTATGTGTGCTGTGAAAGTTCTTGGTACACTTTCTAGGTCAGCAATTTCGCCTGCCTTGAAGTTAGTGTACAGCAGCATTGCAGCCTAGAGAGAACAAGCAATTTGAAGAGAATCATCATGGGCTTAGCGTCCCTAGTTTTGAAGGTTCTCATTATCCATCCTATCATATTTTTAGATGTGGTAGATACATTGTTGTGGTCTTTGAAGGTGAGATCCTTTGACATTATTACTTCCAGGTCCTTCACATTACTTTTTCTCTCTATTGTATGGTTAGAATTTGCTGTATACCCTGATACAGTTTTGAAATTTCTCTTCATGGAACTTCATATTGTTTTGAGTGGCCCATTTGAATATTTGGTTGATGTCCGCTTGGAGTCCTGAGGTGTCTTCGATGGAGGACACTGGCATGGCAATTCAGGTGTCATCCACAAAAGGAAGACATGGAGCTATGGCTTACATCTCTGTCTATGTCAGATATCAGGATGAGAAATAGGATGGAAGCAAGTACAATGCCCTGTGGAGCAGAGCTTTTCACCGTAGCCACCTCAGACTTTACTCTGTTTACTATTACCCTTTGTGTTCTGTAAGGAAGTTACGGATCCATCTACAAACTTTTCACGCATTTTGTGCGCTATTGCT
This sequence comes from Cherax quadricarinatus, assembly GCF_026875155.1. Taxonomy (NCBI): domain Eukaryota; kingdom Metazoa; phylum Arthropoda; class Malacostraca; order Decapoda; family Parastacidae; genus Cherax; species Cherax quadricarinatus. Next base: position 12,903,548 of record NC_069426.1, read on the forward strand.
CAGTGGTCGCACTTGCCGAAGGCTTTCACAAAGCCTTTGAACACTATATCTGCATTTTGTTTATCCTCTATAGCATCCAGGGCCATGTCATAGTAGTAAAATTGCTGAGACAGGCAGGAGAGACTTGCTCTAAACCCGTGTTGCCCTGGGTTGTGTAACTAATGGGTATCTAGGTGGTTGGTGATCTTGCTTCTTAGAACCCGTTCAAAGATTTTTATGGTATGAAATGTTAGTGTTATTGGTCTGTAGTTCTGTGCAGTTGTTTTACTGCCACTTTTGTAGAGTGGGGCTATGTCTGTTATTTTTAGTGAGTGTGGGAGGTTTTGTGTGCAAGGGGCTTGGACTTCAGACAAATGTGCATGAGTGTGTAAGATAGGAGCGGTTCGAAGCATATGGTTATTATTACTTAATGTGCTGTTAGAATGCGAGTAAATTAATGTTTATGAAGGGATTCAATGAAACCAGTTAGACGGACTTGATTCCTGGAGGTGGAAATTACAGAACCTGAGCACTGAATGAGGGATGTTGCTGAATAGCAGTTTATTTTTAACTGTAGTGTAGGTGCTCCTCTGGCAAGACAGTGTTGAAGTGAATGATGATGAAAGTGTTTCTTCTTTACTGGTCACTCTGCCTCCATTGGAAACGGCAGATGTGCTAATAATAAAAATAAAATAATAATATGAATGTGCCTTTAATAGCTGTTTCATCTTTTGAAAATAATAAAACATTTGGGTTTAGAGCTGTGTACGTAAAACATTAAAAATTTGCTCATTTTGCTAAAAAACTCGAAATTATTTAATTTTGTGAAAAATCAGAGAATATCTTCCTAAACAGCTTTAATCTTGTAGCAGTTTTTTTTTTCTTATCAAAAAAGGTAAGCACTGATTCTGGGTTGTGAATGTTTCAATTTATCAATTTTAATAAGTTTCCATGCAGAGATGCGACACTGCCTCTTGTGATCAGTTTTATACATTAATCACCGGTGTGTCCTAATAATTTGTATGCTTTGATTAATTTTGGGTTGAGTAGATGACAATTTGTCAATTGTTTCGAGGAAATTGAGAAAATTGCAGTAATGGTTTTCATGCAACCATTTGTGAATGAATAAATGATCCTTGAAATCTTCAAAATGTTGGTGTTTTTGTGTATAATGATCTCCGAGCCATAATAAAAAAGTGCTTCTTCTCATTAATTTTAAGTTTTCAATGCTGGGTTCTGAGAATTGAAGATTACCATTGGTTTTGAGCTGTGTTTGTGTCAGTTTTCTGTTTATAGTGAAGAAATAAAGATATAGTGGAACCTCGGCTTACGAGTGCCCCCCCCATACGAGTTTTTCAGGATACGAGCAGTCGCTCGGTCGATTTTTTGTTTCTGTATACGAGCAAAATTTCAGGATGCGAGTTTCCCCCTCAAACAACATTTTTTAGACCTCCAGATCTTATAAAAGTAAAAGTGAATATATAATTGAAGTTCATTTTTGTGAAGCATTATATTGTTTTTACTGCTTAAGTCTATAACTGATATGATAGTATTTCTTACCTTAAATTGTGGGTGCTGGTGTTTGTCGATGATTGTGAGGAGAGTGGAGAGTTGTGCTGTGGCCCTACTTGGCTGAGATGGATGATTGAGGTTCTGGTACTGAAGTCGATGGTTGTACTGGAGTGTGCATAAATTCAGTAATGGATTTCTGTTCTATTTTTACCCCGCAGTGCATTATACAACTGATGGTAAGGCATCAGCTGCCCTTGACACCATTTCAGGGTCCTCTTCGGTGAAAAGGTCTAACTTAAAGTCATTCAGTCAGTCAGTCAGTCAGTCAAGTCATTCAGTCAAGTCATTCAGTCAATCAACTCAGTAAGTCAGTCAGTCAAGTCAGTAAGCTAGTCAGTTAAGTCAGTAATTCAATCAGTCAAGTCAGTAAGTCAGTCATCAAGTCAGTAAAGTAGTCAGTCAGTCAGTCAAATCAGTAAGTCAAGTCAGTAATTCAATCAGTCAAGTCAGCAAGTCAGTCAAGTCAGTAAGTCAGTCAATCAAGTCAGTAAGTCATTCAGTCAAGTCAGTAAGTCATTCAGCAACACTAGTATGCCTACTGGGTGTCATGATTGCTTGGCAGATACAAGATATGGTAATTAAAAGATCAAAACACAATTCACAAACACAGCTAGCTTGTAGGAGAGAAGTGGAACTGAACACATAAGCTGGGATTGTGGTGTCGTGAGTGTCGGGGAATGGCGGGAGGTCTCCCCAGTTGACCCTCAACAAGGTAGGTAATGGCCGCCATCATTGTCATGTAATGATACATTTTATTCATTCAAGAGTATATATCAGGTTTCTATTTTATTTATATTGTTTATTATGTCATATTAGATTAATTGTGATACATAAATAACCTGTACAGTTAATATTAGCGTCATATTCCTGCCTCCTGAGAGCAGGAATATGACGCTAATATCAAATTAATTGAAATGTCATTAATGCTAATATTAAATTAATTGAATGACATTATTCCATTCCGCTGGAATGGATTAATGGCATTTCAATTAATTTAAATGAGGAAAACTGACTCAGCATACGAGCAGATCGGGATACGAGCGAGGTCACGGAACGGATTAAACTCGTTAGCTGTGGTTCCACTGTATTAGATTTCCTGAAATAACTTGTGGATGCCCTTCTAATTGTTTTCAAATCTTCAACACCGAAATTTAACAGCATTAGAAACTTATACCGAACGTTATATCCTCTTCCTGTTCTGTTTCATGAATATCTCTACAATGGAACTGTTTAATTTGTCATCTTCAAATAAATAATAGATTTTGTAAATGATTAGAAGACTTTCTTTTATATATGAAAGGTGTTAGGGTATTATTATTATGTTAGTGTCTGCTGTGAGAATGGGAAGAGACCTTAGAATTTTTTTTTTTTTTTTTTTTGTGAGTATCAGATTTATAAAGTTGAAAATTTATTTTCCATTTTTATGTTCATTTACATCATAATCCCAAATATCAAAAGCTTTTCAATAATCTGTGTGCATTTATTATTAATATCACATCTGAAACCATTCCAAATTCATCTAGTTTCTTCAAATAGCGGAAGCTTCTTAAGCATATACTGTGTTGTTCCTGGCTGTGTATATTTTGTTACTCCATGATTTCTCACTTTCATGTCTTATCAATATTTCTGCTCAGGGAAAAAAGACCTGTTAATGCAGAGAGTAGAAAGTTACAAGTAAATATTTTGCTACTATCCTAATCAAACAACGTTGCACTTTTTTCAGCAGAGAGAGAAGAGAGTGAGGAGAACACCAGTGTTGACAGAGGGGGTAAAAAAGAAAGAATCCGTGTTGACGGAGGGAGTAAAGAAGGGAGAGTCAGTATTATCAGAAGGAGGAGTAAAGGAGGCAAAGAAAAAGTGTTGACAAAGATTGAATAGAAGGTTGATGTAGAAAAAATGGAAAGAATGTGTTGATACTAAATTAGGATAAGAGAGCTTCTCCATAGTTAGTGAAGAATAGATGAAGGAGAGTAAATGCAGTGTAACAAAACAGAAAAAACTTGCCATCCTCCTGTTCCAGGACCACACTACGGGGTTCGTAATTCTGGTCCGGGACCTTTTTGGGCTGTTGTTCATTCCACGGCTGGACGTCAGCAGAGATGAAGACCAAATAGAAGGTGTTTGTGACCAGATACGTTCCTGCCGAGATGAGGAAGACGGTCCTCCAGGCACTCACTGTTTCCTGAAGGATGGGTAATAATATTGAAATTGGACAAGAAAACTCTGGCAGAGCGAATATGAGTGTTTTGTAAAATTAGGAAGGATTCATTGGCGTGTGAGAGTTTGGTGGAGTTGGAATATTTGGTAGTGAGATAAGAGAAGATTTCGTTCGGATTTTTAACCTCGGATGGTTAGCCACCCAGGATAACCCAAGAAAGTCAGTGCGTCATCGAGGACTGTCTAACTTATTTCCATTGGGGTCCTCAATCTTGTCCCCCAGGATGCGACCCACACCAGTCGACTTACACCCAGGTACCTATTTGCTGCTAGGTGAACAGGACAACAGGTGTAAGGAAACGTGTCGAAATGTTTCCACCCGCCGGGAATCGAACCCGGGCCCTCCGTGTGTGAAGCGAGAGCTTTAGCCACCAGGCCACCGGGCCTGGTGCAAGTGATCAGTAGAGTTTGGAAGTGCCTGGCAGAGTATATAAGTATCTTATGATACTGGTAATAGTTGAGTGTTTTTATTGTCGAAATGTTTGCCTCTTTAGCAAGCTTCTTCACTCGTAGACAGAGATGGTTTGAAAAATGAACACAGCAAAAGAAGTGGAGAGGTTAATATGGGGTGATCAGTCCCTGGTTGGGTCTAGTAGGACTGCTGATGTCTTTTCTCTGTTTTATAAACACGTGAGATAACGGGAATATTTTGCTACTATTACTTATACCTAGGTAAAGGAAACCAAAAATAACAGGAGTAAAGGACTAGTAATTCCTTGTATATAAATTACTAAAAGAGAAAAGAAAGTTGTTTGAATGTGCGTCGGTGTAGTGCACAAGAGAAGGTAAAAATGATTGGTAATGTTATGAATCAAAGGATGTTGAATTGTCTAGCACAAGGCTAATATTAGTTAAGAAAAATGGAAGAATTTCAGTGAGGAGAACTCTAGCTAAGGAGCGGACAGTAGTATTATCAAATGTTGAAATATGGAAAGAGAAAATGATGGGAAAAAAAAATTCTTAAATTTAAGAATTATGTTATGCAGGTTTCACCATTAACATGTATATTTAAGGTGTAAATATTGTGGCGAAAAAAGTGCTCCATAAATGTTTAAAAATCGTCAGCACTTAAGAGACGTGTATTAGACATGGCCAGTTGGACAGGTGAGTGACGTCATTAGCATCACTTGGGAGCAGTCGCTGGCAGGTCGCCAACTTAGCATTTTCCGTCTCTTTTCATATTAGAGTGATTTTTTTTTCTTTTTTTTACAAAATTGTGGGGACGCGTTTTTTTTTTTTTTTTTTTTTTTTTTAGTTTTTTGAGATGCTATAGCGCGAAATCTCGTACGTTTTCGCATTAATTTTTTTTTCCCGAAACCTAGCTGAATATCTATGTAATAAACAAAAGCCAAAATAAAAGTATGGAAAAAATAAGCTTAATAATGAATCTCACTAAGCAGCTTTGTGAAGCTCAGGTTTGACAGGTCCAGATCACGTTTTGTCGAGACTCACCTGACGTGAGTGATAATGTCCTGGGCTGTGAACCTATGACTGACTGACAGACTTTCTGACAATCTGACAGACTCTCTGACAGTCTGACAGACTCTCTGACAGTCTGACAGACTCTCTGCTGACAGACTCTTTGACAGTCTGACAGACTCTCTGACAGTCTGACAGACTCTCTGACAATCTGACAGACTCTCTGACAGTCTGACAGACTCTCTGACAGTCTGACAGACTCTCTGACAGTCTGACAGACTCTCTGACAGTCTGACAGACTCTCTGACAGTCTGACAGGACGTCTCTGACAGTCTGACAGACTCTCTGACAGTCTGACAGACTCTCTGACAGTCTGACAGACTCTCTGACAGTCTGACAGACTCTCTGACATATCCATTACACCCGTTTGGCTTTTGTTTAGGCCCTCCCTTATGTTATCTGTTAACATTACTATTATTGTCGCTTTATTTTCTCTTACTCTTTATTATGAGCAAAAAATATATTCAGCATTTAGTGTCCAGTTACTCAGTAACTTGAAATACCAAAAATTGTTAAGGAAAGTAGAGGACGATGATACAAAACGTTTTTGTAAGTTCACTTGCAGCTAAAATAATACTGCCGAGCACAAGAAAATGGAAGAACAGTTAAGTACATCGAGAAACTCAAGGGGTCCAGCGAGCAGATTTTGTGTCTTTGTTGTGTTTGGTCCAATTTCAAGTGTAACTTTATGCTGTTGTTAAGGAGCAGTTTGCATCCTATACACATGTTTGCATGGACTTCTTGTTGCAAAGTTGTAAGATATTGCAAAATTGTATTGATCATAAAACCCTCCCTACCCTACAAAATTGTTAAGTTGTACAATGTTCTAGTCAACATCAGATGAAAGATAAAGAGTTAGGTCATCTAAATTTCAAACTTTTTTGCGAGAAATGTCAATAGATTGCATTATAAAAATTTTGATTTTTTTTTTTGGGGGAATTTTTTGTGAGAATAAGAGTCAATAAAAACAAAATGGTAAAACATATTGCAAAATATCTTTGAATACTAATAGAATCATCATTCATCAATATTGTGTGAAAAAATCACGTCACTCCTATTATTACTCTTTGCAAATCAGTAAAACAAATGTCAATAACTTATTCCTGAGTTATTCAAATTTTTGTTTCTATAAAACTCTATGTAGATTAAACACCAAATTTGAGCGTGTTGCAAACCCTATCATTGTTGATCACCAGAGTGAGCGTGTTGCAAACCCCTGTCATTGTTGATCACCCAGAGTGAGCGTGTTGCAAACCCCTGTCATTGTTGATCACCCAGAGTGAGCGTGTTGCAAACCCCTGTCATTGTTGATCACCCAGAGTGAGCGTGTTGCAAACCCCTGTCATTGTTTATAACCCAGAGTGAGCATGTTGCAAACCCCTGTCAATTGTTGATACACATCCAGAGTGAGCGTGTTGCAAACCCCTATCATTGTTGATCACCCAGAGTGAGCGTGTTGCAAACCCCTATCATTGTTGATCACCCAGAGGCAACTAAGCAGCAACAACTCTGTGCTCTTCACTTTAGTCATCACAGAACTTGTTTAGAATGAAATTATCAGTAATTTAGAATGAAATAATAGTAATTTCTCGAGTAAAAACAAAAACAATAAAAACACTAATTGCCAACATGTCCTCTTGATGACAGCAAAAACATAAAAATTACATTTTTGAAAAAACATACTTAGAAATATGATAGAAACAAGCTGATTGCATCAACATATTGCCAGAATTTTGCACTATTTTTTGGTAAGAAAACCTAGAATTCCAAAAATTTTTAACTTCAATTTTATGAACTCTAAATAGCTTGTCCTGGGCGCTTCGGTCTGAAAGACTTAGCGATGATATAAGAACAGAGAAAAATACAACTTTGTTCATTGTTGAACATTGTTCATTATGAGTAAGTGATCACGTAAGTGAATCTGCAAAGAACATTTTGCAAACAGTTCTGAATATAGAACCCTTAGGCTCGGGAGGACATAATGTAGAACAGTTATGTACGATGTACTGACACCATATTATACTGATAACTTGAAAGCTGATATTGGAAATAGTAAATTCAGCTTATTAATATATAAAAGGAATGATATTTCTGTAACTAAAACATTATGTATTATTCTGAGACAAACTGTGGTTACTTATTTAGATTTAACTGAACTGTATGATGGCAATGTTGATGCAATATGCGAGACTTTAAAAGAATACTTCAAAAGTAATGAACTTAAATTTAATTGATTGACTGATTCGTCATAAACTGCTTTCCTGGTACGGATTTTAGTCTAATATGACCCATGTGAGATCTAGAAAGAGACGTTTCTGAGGATCTGAAGTTGATAGCTATGACGCCTTTACATGTGAAGATGTCGATCTAATTCAATTATTTTGTGCCTATTGTCCCTGTATGTTCTACTGCAAAGCATTTAAGGTAGTAGAGTGAACTGAGGCCATCAGGCAACCCCCCTTGTTTAGGTTTGGGTGGTCGGGTACATTTGCAAATATAATGGATGTAGTCTGCATTGTCCAAAACGAATATAATGATGATCTTCACAATAGTTCTGAATGTCTCTTTGTTTTCTGCTGAGTCTATTAGGTCACATATGACCTCGGTGAAGCAAGTGATTGTCAACTTCATTTGATTGCTCAGGGGGCACTCACCACTGAGCAGCAGCCTCTTCTGGACGAGGCTGCTGCTCAGTGGTCGGTGCTGTACCTGATGCTGGAGGCTGGACAACTGGGGTTTTCCATGCTGCCATGACTTAGCGGAGCTTTCTGGGTAGTGCAGGTTCCAGGTTTGATGCTTCTTTGAGTAAATGTTTTAGAAAACTTACAAGATGGTGGATATAACACTTATGCAACGCTTGGGAATCTTCATTTTAGTAACGTTTCGCCAGCCAGTGGCTTCTTCAGTCAAATGCAGAGAAACGGTGGACGATAAGGAATTTGAAGTAATCAGTCCGTCAGTCTGAAGTCGACATGTTGAGTCCATTAATCTTGGTAAAAGTGCAGGACATTCACAGAGAAGAGGTGATTTAATCACTATATAAACTCATTCTTAGTTATCTCTATTGTTAGGTAACTATTCCGAAACGTTTCGCCTACACAGTATGCTTCTTCAGTAGAATATAGAGGTGGCAGCAGAAGCAGAAGATATGTAAAGACGATGTAATCAATCCACCACCTTTCATGACGTAGTTATGAGGTGGTCAGTCCCTCAGCCTGGAGAAGCGTTCTCCATCATAGTGTGGAACAATGTGATACTGAAGTAACAGAATAGAGACTAATAAATTGTCAAAGGTGCGGCGCATATGTCTGACGGCAGGACAGTAGAGTGGCTGGGTAGCAAACGTACTGGGTAGGTCGCTGTTTAATCCAACCCTTCTCACTTGTAATTAGTGGTTAGGGAAAAAAAGATATCAAAGATATCCTCTGTACCAAGATACCGTTACGTTGCAGTGTGTGAATATGACAGTGGTATAAAATATCTACAATTGGATAAGCATTAGGACTGAAGAGGCCACTCGTGGCAAAACGTTTCCTCAAAAAATTACCTGAACTGTACATAAGCTTTGCGTACCTGCTGTAAAGGGTAGTGAGAATAAAAAATGGGGACGTATATAAAAGTGGACTTGATAGCACATGAAATTTTCTGTGTGAAGTGGAATGAGAAATGGAATTATATGACAGAGCTGTAGATACTGAAGAAAAGTTGCAGGAAATGCAAAGAGAACATATGTTTTAATTGAGAATGTAGAGAGGACAAAGACAGGAAAAGGTTGTAGGTTGCTAAAAGAAGTAACAAGTTTTTGTGTGGATGGTGAATCTTAGGTTAGGGTTATGTACGAATGAGATGATTATTTTCCTGTGAAAGAGGGTCTTACATGATGTTCGATGTTACCAATGTTTTTCTTACATATTTATTGATAGGACTGTAAATGAAATGAACACTGTGATGCTGGGGAGAGATGTGGGATGAAAAGATAACGGATTTAATGCAAAGTAGAAGTTGTCGCAGTTGCTTTTTCCTGATGACACTGTTCTTATGGGAGAATCTTAAGAGAAGTTTCTAATGTTGATGGAGGAATTTGAAAAGGTTTATAAAAGAAGGAAATTGCATGAGTACACAAGAAAGAACAAGTTGAGGTGAATAACGAACTCTCTAGGGGATGAAAGACTAGAAATCAGAATGGATGTAGTAAATGTGAGCAGAAATTGGGGAGCGGACTCGTCAGTCAAAGAGTTGTGTGTAGAGTCTTGACTAGAAATTTGCTTACTAGAAATATTTCTTTTCGTTACTGGCATGGACAACAAGACTATACAACAGCATAAGGTTGGAAAACGATACGAATGAACTGAATAAAAACTCCTAAAGCATTATTCATTAAAACATCCATATAACAAATTAAAATTTGAAGACAAGATTATACCACTTGTTTCTGTAACTATAAATAATTAATCACATATACACACGACTCACGTTGCCATCAGTAATGCTGCCGGTGACCACTGGTGAGACGAATCCAGGTATAGTTGCCACTGTGTTGGTGAGTCCTAAGAGGGAACCTGCTAAGTTAGGGGAGAGGTCCTGATGGGAGGACATATAGCCACTGTAGACGGCCCCGTTGAGCCCGACTGCCACACACAATACTCCCATAGCCAGCTTCTCGTCGCAGTTGACGAAACACATGGCAATGAGACCAAGCATTGGCCCGAATATACCTGAGGAAACATCTAGAGATAAGAATACAAGAAAGGAGGAGCACTGTAGCAGGCCTACAGACCCATGTAGGCAGGTGCAGCTTTCACCCTATTGGTCCAACCAATACTTAAAGGTGCCATAGGTTCCTCATTCAGTGACTCTTACTAGAGTTTGTACATGAATGTAGTACAATACCAAGAAGATAAACATTTTCATCTTGTTGGTATTGTATACCAATCATGTACAATCTGTCAGACACTGCAACATCATAGAATCTTGATTCAGAGGACATCTTCACAACCTTCTTCACGACTACTACTACTACTATTACTAACCCGTCCCTCAGGTATGATTTACCTCCACTAGGGACTCCCACCTACCAATGAATGTCTTCGACTACTACACATCCCTTACCATCTGACGCCAGTAAATAAGCGCTAGCCTTCTTGCCTGTGCTCCAGTTTCTTCATGACAACGATGCTCTTCGCACCAACTCCAAGGCTGAGGGACTGATTACCTCATCTTTTTATATTGTTCTACTGTCTTTCAGTTATGTCCTTGATTATGCATTGATAAAGCAACTGGATGACGAAACGTCTACAATGAAGATACCCAGATGTTGCACAAGTGTCTAATTTTTAAAACAGTTTGTTCCATCAATCCAGAGCTCTAATGTGAAACCAGTGCTTTTCTATATCCTTTCTAAATGTAAAGTTTTCAAACATGAACCCACTGCTGTTTGTCCTGTCTTGGTTAGACTCTAATCTTGCTGAACATTTCCCATTAGTTTATTACTATCTTCTATTTGAGTTCTTCAGTCAAACCCTCATTAATTATGTGCCTACAGAGAGCAGATTTGGTGTCCTTAGTCAGAAGAATTAGAAAACTGTGCAACATCTGGGTATTTTTATTACATAGACGCTTCGCAAACCAGTGTAGCTTCATTAATACAACACAGCAGACTGAAGAGGTAAAAGATGAGGTACTCAGTCCCTCAGCATAATAGCAGGTGTTCAGTACCGTCTTGATGAAACTGAAGCACAGACAGCAAGACTGGGCTTATATACCAGAGTCCGATGAGATGAAGGTATTATTACTGGTAGGTGGAATTCCCCCGTGGAAATAGGTCATGCCTAGAGATGAGCCAGTGGTTGTAAGTAGTTTTGGAGATGTTTTCTGAACTAAGATTACACGAGATTGCTGTATCTGACCAGGTGTACATTAATGTATATAATACCGACAATAGTTTTAGAAAACCAACAAGTTGTTAAATGAGACACATGTGCAACATTTGGGTATGTTTATCCTGCAAACGTTTCGTAAACCAGAGGCTTCTTCAGTTCATGAAGAGAACGATGTAAGACGAGCAGGAGTTTGAGATATTCAGTTCCTTAGCCTTGAAAGTTAAGACACATGTGCAACATCTGGAAATCTTTATTGTAGACGTTTCGCCATCCAGTGGATGGCGAAACGTCTACAATAAAGATTTCCAGATTTTGCACATGTGTCTTAACTTTCATATTGTCGGTATTTTATACCTTTCTTGCACTCCTTAGCCTTGAGTTGATACATTCAATCCTTCAGTTTTGATAAATGTGCAGCATACTCGCAGGGATGGAGCTTATGTACTGCAAGCAGATGAGCTGGAACAGTGGTAGGCAGAGTTACCAGTGGTGCCTATTAGTCAGGCAAAGTCTGATGTTGCAATGTCTGAGGTTGAAGAGTCTGATCTAATTTCAGGAAATGACTTAGAAAACTGACAAGTTAATAAATGTTTCCAGAATAAAAATACCCAGATGTTGCACAAGTTTCACACTTATAAACTTGTCGGTTTTCAGTATCATTTATTCAGATTCTATCGGACACAGCAACATCTTAGGAGTATGATGCTGGGAGTTCTCCAGAACTTGTCTAACCTATTGGCAGGACCTACTTTCAAAATTGGGTTTTTTTCACTGGTGACTCAACCTAACACTCTTTCACTTCGTTCGCTTGCGGTACATCATCTCCGCGAGTTGACCTCACTTTCAGTATGACTGATGAACCGAACACATCGACTCAAGGCTGAGTGACTGATTACCTCAAACTCCTCCTCCTCTTCCATCGAAATGTTACCGGAATTAAGAAACTCAAACGTTGCACAAGTTTCTCATTTATCAATACCGCAAGATTATGATATACACGACGTCGGTATTATATTCCATTGATATGTGTCCTCTGTATATCTTCAGTAGTGTGCATATTAATCTGAACAACGATGATATATTACATTTATTTGGAAAATTATTCTTTACTTGAAAAATACAAGGCATTGATATGACAAATACTTTATTTATTAAGAGATATGATTACCTTTTGCTTTTACGAGCATTGCTAAATGGTTTGGAATAGAATTAACCAATGTTGAACACATTTTAGTAAGTTCTTCGTCATGGTGAAAGATCCTAATAACAGCAGCAATTAGCTTCTCCATAGCTGAATAGTCCTGTTTCGCGATCATGCGTTTGAATATTGCCCCAAAATTCTCAATTGGGTTGAGGTCGGGAGAGTTTCCAGGCCAATTTAAAACGCTTAGCCCACTCTCTTCATCAGTAAAGTGTCTTTCCACAACGGGAAGCAAATGAGTTGCCAGGAGTGTCTTGTATGTCTCACTGTTCTTTGTTCCCTCAACAACAACAAGCTGTCCTGGGTATTTAGCATTAAAACTACCCCAAGACATTCCTAGGTGGGTATTTTGGCTCTTGCTGAATGAGTCCATTTTGAAGAGGTTTTCCTTTGCTCCATCTCACTACCACTGATCTATACCCAAGTACTTCAAAGTGTGGCTCATTTGAAAATATAACTTTTCTTCATTCGTCTGTCATCTATGCTTTATGATCAAGTGCCCTTCGCAACAGTTTTGACTTCATTTCAACAATCGATAATTGTTTCTTTACCTGCTTTCTGGCAGTTCTGCTACCTTCAGGGAGCCATATGTCTCTACAGAGCTTTGCTTTTTTTCTTGGGATCCTTCACACTATTATTTAAGATAGCCTTGTCATTGTGAGGTATTCTCTTGCGTTGCATTCCACATCTTCCTTGAAGCAGTGCTCCTCAGAGCTAATGTTTTCTAAGAGTTTCAATACTTGCACGCTTCCTAGGTGTAACACCCATTATGAGTTTCAGCAGTAATCATGAAAAGAAGGGAAGAATTTGACGAAATCACATTCACTCACAGAACTCTCAAGAATAATTATACAGAACAACACCTGTTGAAGGACTGGCGAGAGTCGCACAGTAACACCACAGCTGGATGGTTACCAGAAGTCAGTGGTAAACTCTTCCGAAAAGAAAAGAACCCAAACTACATTAATTAAGCCAGAGACTAAGACACGAGATAATCACAAAATTCACTATTGTCCCAATTAATCTGCACATTACTGTATCTTCAAATGAAAGATTTTTGATATATGGGGCCAACTTTGTCATCTTTCTATTTATGTTTTCTAGTTCATTTTTCCACTCTGCAATATGGAGACCAGAATTATGTAGGACTTCCATTATTTATAATTCTTGAAATGAAGCTAAAAATTTATTTGCTTTAATACGAACATTTATGTATTGTTGCTTTGTCTTTAGATTACTGCTAACCAGAACACCTAAAACTTCTTCGCATCCAGAATGACTGAGATCTAAATTATATAGTGGTTAACAGATAGGTTGCAGAGAGTTTGCATCAATGTGGAGAAATCAGAGTGGGAGCGCATCATGAGTGGTGTTCCACAGGGCTTAGTACTGGGCCCTTTGTTGTTCACAATTTATATAAATGACATTGATGAGGGAATAAATAGTGATATAAACAAGTTTGCTGGTGACACCAAATTAGGTCACCTAACTCATTCTAATGAGAACATTAGACCACTCCAGAAGATCTGAATAGACTGTTGCAGTGGTCGGAGAAGTGGCAGATGCAGTTTAATATAGAAAATGCAAAGTTTTAAACATTGACAAGAAAATAACCATGCCACATATAAACCAAATAATGTGGATCTTAATATTACTGACTGCAAAAAGGATTTGGGAGTTCTGGTTAGCAATAATCTAAAACCAAGACAACAGTGCATGAGAGTTCGCAATAAAGCGAGCAGAATCCTTGGCTACATATCAAAGAGCATAAATAATAAGAGTCCTCAGGTTGTTCTTCAACTCTATATATCCCTGGTTAGGCCTCATTTAGATTATACTGCACAGTTCTAGTCACTGTATTACAGAATAGATTTAAACGCACTGGAAAACGATCAAATGAGGATGACGAAGTTGACCTGATGTATCAGATATCTTCCCTATGAGGACAGACTGAGAGCCCTGAATCTGTATTCTCTACAGAGCGTAGAATTAGAGGGAGATGTGATTGAGGTGTATAAATGAAAAACATGAATAAATAAAGGAAATGTAAATAGTGTACTAAAAATATCTAGCCTAGACAGGACTCGCAGCAATGGTATTAAGTTGGAAAAATTCAGATTCAGGATGGATATAGGAAAGCACTGGTTTGGTAATAGAGTTGTGGATGAGTGGAACAAACTCCCGAGTACCGTCATAGAAGCTAAGACGTTGTGTGGTTTTAAAAATAGGTTGGATAAATACATTAACGGGTGTGAGTGGGTGTGAGTTGGACCTGACTAGCTTGTGCTAATAGGTCTAATATCCCATGGTCTCTCCATAAGTGGATGTGACCTGACTTGACGTGACTAGGTGGGTCACTGGTTGAAGCTGGGAGGTGACTTGGACCTGCCTCACATGGGCCAGTAGGCCTGCTGAAGTGTTCCTCTTTTCTTATGTTCTCATGTTCTTAAATGCCTTGGCAGTTGTGTTTTCCCCATATTAAATTTTTGTTTGCCACTTCTCCGACCGGATCTTGTTTTAGCGATCTAGAGTTTCTATAAGAATTTATCTGACGGTCTATTTTAGTGTCATCGAAAAATCTGCTATATTGTTGCTTTTTCTGTCATCTATGTGCTGACACCTTTGGAATGCCGCTTGTGACTCATTCTCTCTTTGATTTCTCCCCATTTATGTAAATTCTGTTGCCTATTGGTCAATCTTTTCTCGATCCATGAGAAAATTTCCTCTCCTATTCTGTGTCTTCCTTTCTTCAACATTTTCCAGTGTGGAACTCTGTTAAAGGCATTCTTGAAGTCATATGCACTGTATGGATTTCATTATCGTCATTAACCTTCTCATATATCTTAATGAAAGAAAAGTTTGTTAATACATAATGCAAGAATGTCACTTTGTAAAACCGTGTTAAAATTCACTGATCATTATGTCTTTGAAGGTGGCTTCGAAATGCTTCTGCACATTAAAGGTTTAGCTAGAATTTCAAATATGTCAGAAAACGCCTCTAACCTCAATCCCATGGAAATTTGAAAAAAAAAATAATATAATGCGGAACAGTTCGAAAATTTCAGTCCCAACACACTACATTAGACAGAAAACAACAGAACCCAAATGAGGCAACTAAAGACTTTATGAATGCAGTGATCTGGTGGAAAGACTAGCCAATGGTTTTCTAAGTTCCTCCTTACAATCCTTCATAATTCTTGAAATCTGTCTATGTGTGTTCTGAGAACTCTGTCACTACTGACTCTTGAACTTCCATAACTTATTTTCGTGCTGGCCTATGTTATTACCGATTTCTTGAAATTAGCTAGAACCTTCCTGAAGTTCTGTGATATCTACGTCTGAGTCGATTATCCTACCTATCTTTGTATCATCAGCGAATTTGCTTATATCACTAGTAATTCCCTCGTCAAGGACTTCTCAAAGATCACACTCAGATTTAGCCCCATTTATGCACACTCTCTGCCATGACTCGATCCATGATAGCACTTTTCCCTCAATGCCATGAGCTGCAACTTTCTTTAACAGTCTCTTATGTGGTACTCTATCAATAGCCTTACTACAATCAAAATAAACAATATCGAATTCTTTATCATGATCAACGGCCTCAAAAGCTTAACTGATGAACGTTAGTAAATTAGTTAGGCAAGAACGGCCCCTCGTGAATCATTGTTGAGTGACATTAATCAAATTATGCTTATCGAAATGGTTTCTTATACTATCAGCTATAACTGACTCTAGTAATTTGCCTACAATTGAGGTCAGGTTATTGGGCGGTAATCCGACGGTAACGACTTTCCCCTGATTTAAAAATATGAATTGCATTAGGCATCTTCCACATATCAGACACTACACCTGTTTGAAGAGATATATTAAAAATATTAGTAAATGGGTCACAAAGTTTCCATTTTGCACTCCTTAAGAACCCTTGAAAAAAGCTCGTCAAGGGCCTGGGATATCTTTTATTTCTGTCGGTCTACTTGTTACATAACCATTTCTCTAGTAACTGTGATATTACATAATTTATCTTCTTCGGGCCCACTATAAAACCTAATTATTGGGATATTATTGGTGTCTCCCTGAGTGAAAACCGAGTGAAAATAATTATTTAAAATATAGCACATTTCATTCTCCTTGTTAGGTAAGATGCCAAGAATTATTTTCTTATCTCTCATTTTGTACTATACACCTGGAAAAAACCTTTTGGGTTAGTTTTCGAATCCCAAGCAAGTTTAATTTCGTAGTCCCGTTTAGTTTTCCATATCCACTTTATAACGGCTCTCTTAATGTCAATATACAGATTCATAGGATGACCCTCACCTCTTTTGATGCGCCTATTATTCATCAATTTTGGGTCATTTCTATTCAGTCTAATTTCTTTATACGGGACAAATGTTCTTTGTGCAGCATGTATAGTGTTTTAGAAAGCTGTCATATTGATAGCTCTCTTCGTTACCACAGTCCGCAGATGATAAGTGTTCTCTAATCCCATTGTAATCTGCTAAGCGAAAATCTGGGACCGTTACTTAGTTATTCCTACTATCATACTTCCATTCAATATTCAAGAAACAATCCTGAACTACCTCTAAGAAGTAGGTAGATTCTAAATTCCCAGTCAGAGTATTCCAATCACTCTGACTAAAGTTAAAGTCCCCTAGAATTACTAAGTTTTCATGCCTTGTGGCCTTAACAATTTCCTCCCAAAGTAGTCTCCCCTGGTCCCTATCTAAGTTTGGGGACGGTATGTCACGCCTCAAATTAATTTTTCTTGCCCCTCTGAAAATTCTACCCAAACAGACTCAGTATGTGTTTCATATTTTATACTGTTTTTATGCATCAATTTAAACGATCTCGGACATAGAGTGCCACCCCACCCGCTTTCCGATACTTTCGTCTACTTGGAACAATTTAAAACCCTGAATGTAACATTCAGCAGGCATGTCCTGATTTTTCATAATAAACCATGTCTCAGTTAATGCAAAAACATCAACGTTACCTGCAGTTGAAACTAATCTCAATTTGCCCATCATATTTCTTGCATTACGACTATTAGTATAATTTATATTTAAAAAACCTCAATCTGTTTATTCTTCCTGCTGATTTCTGTTCCTCACTGTACCTGTTACTTTCCCTGTCACCTAGTGCCACTGCCTTTCCAATATTCACCAATAATTCTACCTCATTCTGCCTATAACTCGTTTCCTTAAAACTCACACTATCGCTACACTGAGAATTCATTGATTTCCCACAAAAACACATACCACTATATATTTCTAGCTTAAAGACCTAACAGCTCCCTCCACTGAGGTGGCCAGTGCTCCCACCCCATCCCTGACATACATATCATTTCTGCCATAAAAGAGGTCCCAGTTGTCTGTGAATGTTACTGAATTTTTCTTAGAGTGTTTATCCAGCCAGCAATTAACACCAACTGCAACAGTTTAAATTATCTCTGACTTACACCACCACTCCACCTGATCAGTGTCGAATAAATTATAGCCTTGCAAGTGGGATTCACAAGATATGTCCTGATTTTTCAGGCTGAAATATTTCTCAATTAATAAAATAATATTTATATTTCCTACACACGCAATTATTCCTAGCTCATCTACTGTCTCTATTGTTGCTTGCTGACCAGTTTCTACAGTTTAACAGAAAGTAAATAATGATCACAAAGGTAATGTGTTAGGTAAAAGAACACTTGTACAACATATGCGACGCCGTTATAAACAATATATGGAGACAGAGGATATATATAGGCACCACGTGAGGTGAAAGAGCATAAGCACTGCAGTAGGCTTACTGGTTCATGTAAGTAGTAGCAGTAGTAGGAGTAGTAGAAGAAGTAGAGTAAGTGAAGGAAACTCTAGGTTGCTACGTGATGGCAGGTTTGTTATTTCGAGTAGAATTCTTGTTAATACATCAGAAGGTATTAGGACGAATATCTTCGGAGGTATTAGCCAGAACTCTAGTCAGAACAATTAACCCAGCTATCACAAAGCAACTTCACTTACAGCACAACTGATACTTCTGCTGTAAGTAAGTAGTAGTTGTACACAAATAACACAGGAGGAGCTTACGACGACGTTTCGATCCGTCTTGGACCATTTACAAAGTCATAAGCTCCTCTCTTCTGTATGTGAATTATTTGTGCATTGTTCCAGTCACGGAATTGTGCCTTTTTCTTCTTTAGTAGTAGTAGTAGTAACAGCAGTAGTAGCAGTAGTTGTAATAACAGTAGTAGCAGTAGTAGTAATAGCAGAAGTATCAGTTGTGCTGTAAGTGAAGTTGCTTTGTGATAGCTGGATTAATTGTTCTGACTAGAGTTCTGGCTAATACCTCCGAAGATATTCGTCCTAATACCTTCTGATGTATTAACAAGAATTCTACTCGAAATAACAAACCTGCCATCACGTAGCAACCTAGAGTTTCCTTCACTTACTCTACTTCTTCTACTACTCCTACTACTGCTACTACTAGTACTAATACTACAACAACAGCAAAAACAACTAATATTATTACTACTAGTACTATATACTACTAATACTCTATACTAGTAGTAGTACTACTACAACTACTACTAGTACTACTACTGCTACTAATATTAACATTACTACTACAATCACTACTACTACTACTTCCTACAACATAGACTACTACTACTTCCTACAACATAGACTACTACTACTTCCTACAACATAGACTACTACTACTTCCTACAACATAGACTACTACTACTTCCTACAACATAGACTACTACTACTTCCTACAACATAGACTACTACTACTTCCTATAACATAGACTACTACTACTTCCTACAACATAGACTACTACTACTTCCTGCAACATAATATTACTCAACCTGTTGACTATGTCTCACCTTTCTATTCCTGTTACAGAAGGCACGGTCCACTTATCTAATTTGTAAGTCGCCGGCAACGAGGATATCTTTACCTTTGTTAGTTAAGGAGTAAGTGGTACCTATATCGTCACTGATCAAAGAAGCATATTCGTCCTAGAGAACAGAAAAACGATTTCTTTTGCTGAAATCTACACATACAACCTTCATCAACTTGAAGTTTCTTCCATTACTGTAACCCCACTTCTCACTTGTTACTATTACCAACATCTTCCTCACTTCTGGTTACCTGTTTTCTTCTGCTAACCCGAACAGTCTCACACACATTGTTATACTTAATCCAAGCAAATTTTCAATTTCTTATTTATCTTCACGAGAAGTAGAACTTCCTCGTTTAACACATTGAGATTTGACACTAAAATACTATTACAGTTAGCAAGGTATCACAATAACACTTCACTATTTCCTCAAGACAGACAAAAATATCGCTGATCATACTGGAACCAAATTCTGGTTAGTCTAAGACAACACCTGAATGTGGGTGGTGAAGGTCATGTCTGACTCTGAGAAGTGGACCACAAGTCTCAGTCTATATTAAAGCACAAGTCTGAGTCTAAGTATTGGAGGACAAGTCTGAGTATGGGTAATGGTAGACAAATCTGTATAAATGGTTTAGGAAATCCGACAAATTTATAAATGAGACACTTTTGTAACATTTGAATGTCTTACTCTGGAAATGTTCTGCCAGCCAGTGGCTTCTTAAGTCCAATACAAAGAACGATGAATATGAAAATGGTACACAGTACCGACAAGTTGATAGGACACATATGTAACAGTTAGGTATCTTCATTCCAAAACGTTTAGCCTACACAGTAGGTTTCCTCAGAAGAGTACAGAGTAGTTTAGCAGAAGCAGTAGAGATGTGAATACGATGTAATCAGTCCATCACCTTTCAAGACGTAGATTTGATGTGGCTAATCCCTCAGCCTTGAGACGAGTTTTGCTTCATAGTCAGAAACATGAGAGGGGAGGTGCAAGTTATTTAGGAGGGATAAAAAAGGAAAATTGAAAAATTATGGAAAAAAATGTTTTCTTACAAAAGAATAGTACATAATTCTGGCAACATGTTGATGTAATCAGCTTGTTTCCATTATATTTCTAAGTATGTTTTTTCCAAACATGTAATTTTTTTATTCTTGTTGTCATCAAAAAGACATGATGGCATTTCGTGTTTTTTTTCCACCAAAAATTAGAATTTTTATGATTGTTTCATTCTAAATACACTACATTACAACTTCTCCGAGGACTCCATTCAAGTGTAGGGAGTGATACCAGCTCAGTCACCCATGGGCTGTCAACACAATTTGAGGTTCGCAACATGCTGAAATGTTGCATGCTATGACCATAAAGTTTTACAGAAAACATAATATATGTAAAACTCAGGAATAAGTTATTGTCATTATTTTTTTTTTTTTTTCTTCGAAAAGTCTTGATAGGAGTGTCATAATTTTTGCACAAGTTATTGAGTAATGATTGTTCTACTGCCATGCACAGGGGATGTGCTATATTTTTTACCACTGTGTTATTATTGATTTTATTTTCTCCCAAATAAGTCCTTAAAAAAAAAACATAAACTTCAACATCTTTTATTATGCAATCTATTGACATTTACGCTCAAACGATGTTGATATCAAGATGACGTATCCCTTATCTTTCATGTGATGTCAACTAGATCATTGTATGCCTTACCAGTTTTGTAGATAAAGGAGAGTTTTATGCCCTATAGAATAGGGCACTATTTACTTTTTTCTCTCTTTTAAGGCAAATAGTCACTAAGAACACAATATGTAGGCTTCAAATGCTGCCTAAATCACAGCAAAAATTTCATAGAAATTGGACCAAAAAAAAAAATTATGTCGTTCACACCTCCCTAAAGTTTAAACAGCAGTATGGAGATTTATATACTGTGGGAATATATAAGTTTCCATACTGACCACTTCAAAACTACGTCTTCAAGGGCGATGGACTGATTTCATCGTATTCACATCTCTACTACTTCTGCTAAACTATTCTGTGCTCGACTGAGGAAGCCTACTGTGTAGGCGAAACGTTTCGGAATAAAGATGCCTAACTGTTGCATACGTGTCTTACTCATCACAAAGAATGGTAGATGATGAAGATATGAGGTGATCAGAACACATCGACTCCAGGATGAGGGACTGGTTACCTTAATTAAACTCCTTCTTATCTTCACTGTTCTGTATATTGGACTGAACAAGCATCTAGCTGAAGAAACTTTTCCAGAATAAAGATACCCAGATGTTGCACAAGTGTCTCATTAAGTCTGAGGCTGGATAGTACAGGACAAGTCAGACTAATTAATGGATGACAAGTCTGAGGACGGGAGAAAATGTAGGTACCAAGAAAATACGAAGGTGGCGTTGAGAGACTGAGATATATGTTGAGAGTATAAGACAGGAATGAGTGTAAGCAAGTCCTCTATATGATAAGTACGAGCGAGTGGAGGTGAGTGTATTCAGTAACAATGAAGGTAGGGGTGTGGTCAGTATGATACTGTTAAATGAATGTAGAGAGTATATGGTAACTCAGGCCATGAATCAGGCCAGGACCATTCACAAAATCGACCACTCTGAAGGAATAGACTACTCAAATACACTATCACCTCACCACAAGAGAGGATAGGGCCAAATACTCACATACATTATCCCAACAGTAGACAGAGATCATACAGTAACCTCACAACAAAAGCATAGGAAAGCAATATACACAAAATCAGCTCAATACGTGACAGATAACATTGCCGCAAATATTTCTGTTAAGTTCACCACTCACCGATGCTCATGGAGACCCTTCTGACGGCCAGGTTAGAGACCTTGCCAGCAGCGAGGAGCCTGTCAACAATGCTGCAATACACCAGGCTGAAGATCCACATAACGAGATAAGGAAGAGCAGACAACAGTCCATTCTGTGGGGTGAAAGCTGACACTCATGAGCTTGGCTACTTAAGGAAGGAGGTGGTACGCATTGATTACAAGAGGTAAACCAGAAACTGATTTCGTTAGCCAACCATATCTAGCCATGGATATTTAGCCCACCATGCAGGTGGAGACAAGCTATTTCATCTCATCCTCTAGGAACACTGGGCAAGAGAAAAATAATATATATATATATATATATAAAATATATATATATATATAAAATATATATATAATATATATATATATATATATATATATATATATATATACGCAAACATTGATCTATGGCTGAAGGAGACTCGAACCTACGAACCTTGGAACAAGGTACGCAGTGCTTTACCAATCTACCCACACTGGACCAATACCTTGGAGTCCAGCTTGCGCTAGACTTTGATCCAAGGCAGCCAGCTTTCTGGGAGAAGGCTTACAGCTTTTCATCTCATCTCCTGCATGCATCAGCCTTACTAGAGATATTAACAATGCAAGAAATTCGCAAGAGCTGGCGAAATATACACAAACATTGCTGATGCATGCAGGGGATGAGTGGTGACGTGTACTTAGCTCTGTGAAGACCTGTTTGTGTGCTCTCTGTGAATCTCAACCAGGATGCCCTCTCTTGAGCAGCTTTACCAGCAGCTGAGAGAAGATCTCAGAGTTGCTAAGGTGGAGATACGGCGATTAACGGAGGAGAACAAGAGGATTCGTAGTAATCCTCCTGTTGTGAGTCCCCAGGTTAAGAGGGGAGCTTGGTCAGTGGCCGGGCAACATGGAACCAAGCTGAGGATCAAGAAAACGGTTGGAGAGGCAGAAACAACGAGAAACCAGAAGACTACCGTGGAAACTTCCAACTCATTCTCGGTGCTACCTGACGAATGTGAGTGTTCTACTGGGAATGCCACAACGAGCACCAAGGAAGCATTGGCAGACGTGAGTGAGACATCCCTAGAAACCCCAACGAAGATCATCGAGAACGTCTTAAAGAATTCCACAAGTGGTGTAATGCTACCTGACGAATGTGAGTCGACTACTCGGAGCATCACGACGGACGACGCCAAGGAAGGTAAAAACATTGTTGTTGTTGGGGATAGCCAGATTAGGTACATGGATAGGGCATTCTGCTTGAAGGATAGGAGTAGGAGACAGAGAGTGTGTTTTCCTGGGGCTGGGATGGAGGATGTTGCTGGCCGTCTGGATGACATCATGAGAGGTAATGGGAGCAATCCTATTATCTGTCTCAGTGCTGAGGCAACGAGTTGCAGACGTAGGAGTGAGGACCTGATTAGCAGGTATAGGTCAGCAATAGAGATAATTAGGAGGAAGGTGGAAACCTGTCATATGTGGCATTTTGCCAAGGAGAGGAGTTGGAAATGAATGGTTGCCCAGAGCAATTGGTGTCAATTGCTGGCTGGACAAATACTGTAAGGAAAATGCGGTAACATTAATTGACAACTGGGACCTCTTCTATGGCAGAAATGACATGTATGCCAGGGATGGGGTTCACTTACCTAGGCGTGGGGTGGGAGCACTAGCTAACGCAGTGGAGGGAGCTGTTAGGTCTTTAAACTAGGAATAGTTAGTGGTATGGGTTTTGGCGGGAAAACTGTGAAGTCGCAGTGTAGTAATATGAGTACTCGGAGAACTAGTAATAGGCAAAATGAGGTGGATATTGGAAAGCCAGTGGCACTAATTGACAAGGACAGTAATAGGTTTAGTGGAATAACAGAAAGGAGCAGGAAGGGTAAAGAGAGAGGAGGGTCTTCAAATATATATTACACAAATAGTCGCAGTGCTAGGAATAAGATGGACGAGTTGAGACTAGTTGCTAGTGCAGGTAACATTGATGTATTTGCCATAACTGAGACGTGGTTTAATTCAAAAAGTCGTGACATGCCTGCAGAATGTCACATTCAGGGTTTTAAATTGTTCCAAGTAGATAGAAGTGTCGGGAAGGGGGGTCGGGTGGCATTGTATGTCCGAGATCGATTGAACTGTTGCATAAAAACAGGTATTAAGTCTGAAGTAACACATACAGAGTCTGGATAGAATTTTCAGAGGGGCATGA
The DNA here is from genome assembly GCF_026875155.1 of Cherax quadricarinatus. NCBI lineage: Eukaryota > Metazoa > Arthropoda > Malacostraca > Decapoda > Parastacidae > Cherax > Cherax quadricarinatus. Next base: position 12,927,793 of record NC_069426.1, read on the forward strand.
AAAATTAATTTTAGGTGTGATATACCGTCCCCCAAATTTAGATAGGGATCAGGGGAGACTACTATGGGAGGAAATTGTTAGGGACACAAGGCACAATAATGTAGTAATTCTAGGAGACTTTAACTTTAGTCATATTGATTGGAATTTCTTGACTGGGAATTTAGATTCATACGACTTCTTAGAAGTAGTTCAGGATTGTTTTTGAAGCAGTTTGTGACAGAACCTACAAGGGGTAATAACCTGCTTGACTTAGTTCTGGCAAACAATGAATCCCTTGTTAATAATTTAGAAGTTTCAGAGGAACTGGGTGCTAGCGACCACAAATCAATTACATTTAGTATTGAATGGAAGTATGATAGTAGGGATAACTCAGTAACGGTCCCAGATTTTCGCTTAGCAGATTACGATGGGCTTAGAGAACACTTATCTGTTGACTGGGGTAACGAAGAGATCTATCAATATGACAGCTTTCTGGACACCATACATGCTGCTCAAAGAACGTTTATCCCTTATAAAGAAATTAGATCAAATAGAAATGACCCAAAATGGATGAATAATAGGCTGAAATATCTACTGGGGCATAAGAAAGGAATTTATAGGCGTATCAAAAGAGGTGAGAGTCATCTTATGAATCAGTATATTGACATTAAGAGGGACATTAAAAAGGGGATAAGAAAAGCTAAAAGGGACTATGAAATTAAAGTTGCTAGGGATTCTAAAACTAACCCAAAAAGTTTTTTCCAGGTATATAGAACAAAAGTCAGAGATAAGATAGGTCCCCTTAAAAATAACTATGGGCATCTTACTGACAAAGAGAATGAAATGTGCTCGATTTTAAATAATTATTTTCTCTCTCGGTTTTTACACAGGAAGACACTAATAATATTCCGGTAATTAATTTTTATAGTGGATCAGAAGAAGATAAATTATGTAACATCACAGTCACTAGTGAAATGGTTGTGAAGCAGATAGACCGACTGAAGCAAAATAAGTCACCGGGTCCTGATGAGGTTTTTTCAAGGGTTCTTAAGGAATGCAAAATGGAAGTCTGTGAACCATTAATTAATATTTTTAATTTATCTCTTCAAACAGGTGTAGCGTCTGATATGTGGAAGATGGCTAATGTAATTCCTATTTTTAAAACAGGGGACAAGTCGTTACCGTCTAATTACCGCCCAATAAGCCTGACCTCAATTGTAGGCAAATTACTAGAGTCAATTATAGCTGAGATTATAAGAAGCCATCTCGATAAGCATAGCTTGATTAATGATACTCAGCATGGATTCACAAGAGGCCGGTCTTGTCTAACTAATTTATTAACTTTCTTCAGTAAAGCTTTTGAGGCTGTTGACCACGATAAAGAATTTGATATTGTTTACTTAGATTTTAGTAAGGCATTTGATAGAGTTCCGCACCAAAGACTGTTGAAGAAAGTAGCAGCTCATGGCATTGGGGGAAGGGTGCTCTCGTGGATCGAATCATGGCTCACAGACAGGAAGCAGAGAGTGTCCATAAATGGGGTTAAATCCGAGTGGGGATCAGTAACAAGTGGCGTTCCACAGGGATCAGTCTTGGGCCCGTTGTTGTTTATAATATATATCAATGATCTTGATGAAGGAATTGCTAGTGATATGAGTAAATTCGCCGATGACACGAAGATAGGTAGGATAATTGATTCAAACGTAGATGTTAGGGAACTTCAGGAGGATTTAGACAAACTCTACTCTTGGTCAGAAAAGTGGCAGATGCAGTTCAATGTAGATAAATGCAAGGTTCTGAAGCTCGGGAGTGTCCATAAGTGTCTATAAGTTAAATAATGTAGAACTTAGCCATACAGATGGCGAAAAGGACTTGGGGGTTATGGTAAGCAGCAACCTTTGTAGATGAATGGTTCAGAGAACCGACATGTTGATAAATTAGACACATGTGCAACTCTTGGGCATCTTTATTGAGGAAACGTTTCGCCACACAGTGGCTTCATCAGTCCATACAAAGGAGAATCTTGAAGAACAGGAGGAGAATGAGGTAATCAGTCCCTCAACCTTGAGTCGATGTGGTCAGTCCATCAATCTTGAATAGAATACGGCATACGTGCTGAGAAGGAGCTTATAAACCGTTGGCAGGAGAGGTGAAGCAGTCATAGGTCGTGTAACATTTGTTCAATGTTGAAGTAGGTTGTGCCCAAGAATTAGGCAAGCGAAGAATTCCCAACTATTAAGATCCCAAGAAGTTGCAGTGTCTGACAGGTTTGTAGATGAATGGTTCAGAGAACACGACCTATGACTGCTTCACCTCTCCTGCCAACGGTCTATAAGCTCCTTCTCAGCACGTATGCCGTATTCTATTCAAGATTGATGGACTGACCACATCGACTCAAGGTTGAGGGACTGATTACCTCATTCTCCTCCTGTTCTTCAAGATTCTCCTTTGTATGGTCTGATGAAGCCACTGTGTGGCGAAACGTTTCCTCAATAAAGATACCCAAGAGTTGCACATGTGTCTAATTTATCAAGCAGCAACCTTAAACCAAGACAGCAATGCCTAAGCGTACGTAATAAGGCAAATAGATTACTGGGATTTATATCAAGAAGTGTAAGCAACAGAAGTCCAGAGGTCATACTGCAGCTTTATACATCATTAGTAAGGCCTCACCTAGATTATGCAGCTCAATTCTGATCTCCATATTACAGAATGGACATAAATTCGTTAGAAAACATTCAGCGTAGGATGACTAAATTAATACATAGCATTAGAAATCTTCCTTATGAAGAAAGATTGAAGACTCTTAAGTTACATTCACTTGTTAGACGAAGAATGAGGGGAGACCTGATCGAAGTGTATAAGTGGAAGATAGGTATTAATAAAGGGGATATTAACAAGGTCTTGCGGATATCTCTCCAAGAGAGAACCCGCAGTAATGGATTTAAATTAGATAAGTTTAGATTTAGAAAGGACATAGGAAAGTATTGGTTTTGAAATAGGGTAGTTGATGAGTGGAACAGTCTACCTAGTTGGGTTATTGAGGCTAGGACTTTGGGTAGTTTCAAATTTAGGTTGGATAAGTACATGAGTGGGAGGGGTTGGATTTGAGAGGGACTTGCATATCGGAGCTTGTTTCTTGGGTGGCACTGAAATTTGGGTTCGTCAAATGTTTGTTAGTGGGATGAATTGTAAAGGACCTGCCTAGTATGGGCCAACAGGCCTGCTGCAGTGTTACTCCTTTCTTATGTTCTTATGTTCTTATCCTATTCACTTCATCAGAGACTGCAGACGATGTGCATTAAACATCTTCAACTCAATGGAAATAAATGATATAAAATACCGACACAATGGTAATATAAACACAAATGCAGTATAATGTGATCCTTTAGGGGAAATAACCTCCTTGACTTGGTTCTTGCCAGTAGAGAAACACTAATTAATAATCTTGAGGTTAATGATGAGCTTGGGGAAAGTGATCACAAATCACTCAGTTTTAATATATCATGGAATTCCCCTAATAATGGCAATCAAGTCTCCGTCCCTGACTTTCGCTTGGCTGATTTCATAGGACTGAAAAATTACTTAGGTGGGCTGAACTGGAATGACCTGACTAAGGGTCAGGTAGGTGGTGATGGTTGCCGATATGATGCTTTCCAGGGCATAGTTCTAGCTGCTCAGTCAAATTATGTTCCAAATAGGGAAATCAGATCAAACAAAAAATGATCCTAAATGGATGAACAATAGATTAAAATATCTGATTGGTAAAAAGAGAGGCATATATAGGCAAATCAAAAGAGGAGAGGGGCAATTGAGAAATCGATTATATTCAGTTAAAGAGAGAAATAAAAAAGGGAATTAGAAAAGCAAAAAGAGATTATGAGGTTAAAGTTGCAAGAGAATCGAAGACTAACCCAAAAGGATTCTTTCAGGTATACAGAAGTAAGATCAGGGACAAGATAGGCCCACTCAAAAGTTCCTCGGGTCAGCTCACTGACAGTGATAAGGAAATGTGTAGAATTTTTAACACATACTTCCTCTCAGTTTTTACACAGGAGGATACCAGCGATATTCCAGTAATGATAAATTATGTAGAACAGGCGATAATAAACTGTGCACTATTAGGGTCACAAGTGACATGGTCCTTAGGCAAATAGATAAATTAAAACCTAACAAATCCCCAGGCCCTGATGAACTGTATCCAAGGGTTCTAAAGGAATGTAAAGAGGAGCTTAGCACACCTTTGGCTAATCTTTTCAAACATATCACTACAAACTGGCATGGTGCCAGATAAGTGGAAAATGGCAAATGTGATACCTATTTTCAAACAGGTGACAGGTCCTTAGCTTCGAACTATAGACCAATAAGCCTAACCTCCATAGTGGGAAAATTTATGGAATCAATAATTGCCGAGGCAGTTCGTAGCCACCTTGAAAGCATAAAATTATCAAACGAATCTCAGCATGGTTTTACAAAGGGGCGTTCCTGCCTTACGAATTTATTATCTTTTTTCACTAAGGTATTTGAGGAGGTAGATCATGGTAATGAATATGATATTGTGTATATGGACTTCAGTAAGGCTTTTGACAGGGTCCCACATCAGAGATTATTGAGGAAAATTAAAGCACATGGAATAGGAGGAGAAATTTTTTCCTGGATAGAGGCATGGTTGACAAATAGGCAGCAGAGAGTTTGCATAAATGGGGAGAAATCAGAGTGGGGAAGTGTCACGAGCGGTGTTCCACAGGGGTCAGTGTTGGGCCCCCTGCTGTTCACAATCTACTAAACGACATAGATGAGGGCATAAAGAGCGACATCGGCAAGTTTGCCGATGACACTAAAATAGGCCGTCGAATTCATTCTGACGAGGACATTCGAGCACTCCAGGAAGATTTGAATAGACTGATGCAGTGGTCGGAGAAGTGGCAGATGCAGTTTAATATAGACAAATGCAAAGTTCTAAATGTTGGACAGGACAATAACCATGCCACATATAAACTAAATAATGTAGATCTTAATATTACGGATTGCGAAAAAGATTTAGGAGTTCTGGTTAGCAGTAATCTGAAACCAAGACAACAGTGCGTAAGTGTTCGCAATAAAGCTAATAGAATCCTTGGCTTCATATCAAGAAGCATAAATAATAGGAGTCCTCAGGTTGTTCTTCAACTCTATACATCCTTGGTTAGGCCTCATTTAGATTATGCTGCACAGTTTTGGTCACCGTATTACAGAATGGATATAAATTCTCGGGAAAAAATGTACAAAGGAGGATGACAAAGTTGATCCCATGTATCAGAAACCTTTCCTATGAGGATAGACTAAGGGCCCTGAAACTGCACTCTCTAGAAAGACGTAGAATTAGGGGAGATATGATTGAGGTGTATAAATGGAAGACAGGAATAAATAAAGGGGATGTAAATAGTGTGCTGAAAATATCTAGCCTAGACAGGACTCGCAGCAAAGGGTTTAAGTTGGAAAAATTCAGATTCAGGTAGGATATAGGAAAGTACTGGTTTGGTAATAGAAGATTGAGACACTTATGCAGCATATGGGAATCTTTATTCAGGAAACGTTTCGCCACACAGTGGCTTCATCCGTCCATTACAAAGAGGAAGGCGTAAGGAGAGGAGGAGTATGAGGTAATCAGTCCCTCAGCCTGGAGTCGATGTGTTCAGTCCATCAATCTTGTAGAGTGTACAGCATAGGGCCGTAGACGTGGCTTATATACTGTAGTGAGGTGACTTGAAGCAGGTGGAGGCGGGATCATAGTGGTATCATCCACTAGTCGAAGTAGGTCTTTGTCCAAAGGTTGAACAAGCGTTGAAGAATTCTTTGTAAGAAGATCCCATGATGCTGCAGTGTCTGACAGTTGTGATGAATGGTTTGAAAAAACGACAAGTTGAAGATTGAGACACTTATGCAGCATATGGGAATCTTTATTCAGGAAACGTTTCGCCACACAGTGGCTTCATCAGTCCATTACAAGAGGAAGGCGTAAGGAGAGGAGGAGTATGAGGTAATCAGTCCCTCAGCCTGGAGTCGATGTGTTCAGTCCATCAATCTTGTAGAGTGTACAGCATAGGGCCGTAGACGTGGCTTATATACTGTAGTGAGGTGACTTGAAGCAGGTGGAGGCGGGATCATAGTGGTATCATCCACTAGTCGAAGTAGGTCTTTGTCCAAAGGTTGAACAAGCGTTGAAGAATTCTTTGTAAGAAGATCCCATGATGCTGCAGTGTCTGACAGTTGTGATGAATGGTTTGAAAAACCGACAAGTTGAAGATTGAGACACTTATGCAGCATATGGGAATCTTTATTCAGGAAACGTTTCGCCACACAGTGGCTTCATCAGTCCATTACAAAGAGGAAGGCGTAAGGAGAGGAGGAGTATGAGGTAATCAGTCCCTCAGCCCGGAGTCGATGTGTTCAGTCCATCAATCTTGTAGAGTGTACAGCATAGGGCCGTAGACGTGGCTTATATACTGTAGTGAGGTGACTTGAAGCAGGTGGAGGCGGGATCATAGTGGTATCATCCACTAGTCGAAGTAGGTCTTTGTCCAAAGGTTGAACAAGCGTTGAAGAATTCTTTGTAAGAAGATCCCATGATGCTGCAGTGTCTGACAGTTGTGATGAATGGTTTGAAAAACCGACAAGTTGAAGATTGAGACACTTATGCAGCATATGGGAATCTTTATTCAGGAAACGTTTCGCCACACAGTGGCTTCATCAGTCCATTACAAAGAGGAAGGCGTAAGGAGAGGAGGAGTATGAGGTAATCAGTCCTCAGCCTGGAGTCGATGTGTTCAGTCCATCAATCTTGTAGAGTGTACAGCATAGGGCCGTAGACGTGGCTTATATACTGTAGTGAGGTGACTTGAAGCAGGTGGAGGCGGGATCATAGTGGTATCATCCACTAGTCGAAGTAGGTCTTTGTCCAAAGGTTGAACAAGCGTTGAAGAATTCTTTGTAAGAAGATCCCATGATGCTGCAGTGTCTGACAGTTGTGATGAATGGTTTGAAAAACCGACAAGTTGAAGATTGAGACACTTATGCAGCATATGGGAATCTTTATTCAGGAAACGTTTCGCCACACAGTGGCTTCATCAGTCCATTACAAAGAGGAAGGCGTAAGGAGAGGAGGAGTATGAGGTAATCAGTCCCTCAGCCTGGAGTCGATGTGTTCAGTCCATCAATCTTGTAGAGTGTACAGCATAGGGCCGTAGACGTGGCTTATATACTGTAGTGAGGTGACTTGAAGCAGGTGGAGGCGGGATCATAGTGGTATCATCCACTAGTCGAAGTAGGTCTTTGTCCAAAGGTTGAACAAGCGTTGAAGAATTCTTTGTAAGAAGATCCCATGATGCTGCAGTGTTGACAGTTGTGATGAATGGTTTGAAAAACCGACAAGTTGAAGATTGAGACACTTATGCAGCATATGGGAATCTTTATTCAGGAAACGTTTCGCCCACACAGTGGCTTCATCAGTCCATTACAAAGAGGAAGGCGTAAGGAGAGGAGGAGTATGAGGTAATCAGTCCCTCAGCCTGGAGTCGATGTGTTCAGTCCATCAATCTTGTAGAGTGTACAGCATAGGGCCGTAGACGTGGCTTATATACTGTAGTGAGGTGACTTGAAGCAGTGGAGGCGGATCATAGTGGTATCATCCCCTAGTCGAAGTAGGTCTTTGTCCAAAGGTTGAACAAGCGTTGAAGAATTCTTTGTAAGAAGATCCCATGATGCTGCAGTGTCTGACAGTTGTGATGAATGGTTTGAAAAACCGACAAGTTGAAGATTGAGACACTTATGCAGCATATGGGAATCTTTATTCAGGAAACGGTTCGCCACACAGTGGCTTCATCAGTCCATTACAAAGAGGAAGGCGTAAGGAGAGGAGGAGTATGAGGTAATCAGTCCCTCAGCCTGGAGTCGATGTGTTCAGTCCATCAATCTTGTGAGTGTACAGCATAGGGCCGTAGACGTGGCTTATATACTGTAGTGAGGTGACTTGAAGCAGGTGGAGGCGGGATCATAGTGGTATCATCCACTAGTCGAAGTAGGTCTTTGTCCAAAGGTTGAACAAGCGTTGAAGAATTCTTTGTAAGAAGATCCCATGATGCTGCAGTGTCTGACAGTTGTGATGAATGGTTTGAAAAACCGACAAGTTGAAGATTGAGACACTTATGCAGCATATGGGAATCTTTATTCAGGAAACGTTTCGCCACACAGTGGCTTCATCAGTCCATTACAAAGAGGAAGGCGTAAGGAGAGGAGGAGTATGAGGTAATCAGTCCCTCAGCCTGGAGTCGATGTGTTCAGTCCATCAATCTTGTAGAGTGTACAGCATAGGGCCGTAGACGTGGCTTATATACTGTAGTGAGGTGACTTGAAGCAGTATATAAGCCACGTCTACGGCCCTATGCTGTACACTCTACAAGATTGATGGACTGAACACATCGACTCCAGGCTGAGGGACTGATTACCTCATACTCCTCCTCTCCTTACGCCTTCCTCTTTGTAATGGACTGATGAAAACCACTGTGTGGCGAAACGTTTCCTGAATAAAGATTCCCATATGCTGCATAAGTGTCTCAATCTTCAACTTGTCGGTTTTTCAAACCATTCATCACAACTGTCAGACACTGCAGCATCATGGGATCTTCTTACAAAGAATTCTTCAACGCTTGTTCAACCTTTGGACAAAGACCTACTTCGACTAGTGGATGATACCACTATGATCCCGCCTCACTGCTTCAAGTCAACCTCACTACAGTATATAAGCCACGTCTACGGCCCTATGCTGTACACTCTACAAGATTGATGGACTGAACACATCGACTCCAGGCTGAGGGACTGATTACCTCATACTCCTCCTCTCCTTACGCCTTCCCCTTTGTAATGGACTGATGAAGCACTGTGTGGCGAAACGTTTCCTGAATAAAGATTCCCATATGCTGCATAAGTGTCTCAATCTTCAACTTGTCGGTTTTTCAAACCATTCATCACAACTGTCAGACACTGCAGCATCATGGGATCTTCTTACAAAGAATTCTTCAACGCTTGTTCAACTTTGGACAAAGACCTACTTCGACTAGTGGATGATACCCCTATGATCCCGCCTCCACCTGCTTCAAGTCACCTCACTACAGTATATAAGCCCCGTCTACGGCCCTATGTGACACTCACAAGATTGATGGACTGAACACATCGACTCCAGGCTGAGGGACTGATTACCTCATACTCCTCCTCTCCTTACGCCTTCCTCTTTGTAATGGACTGATGAAGCCACTGTGTGGCGAAAACGTTTCCTGAATAAGATTCCATATGCTGCATAAGTGTCTCAATCTTCAACTTGTCGGTTTTTCAAACCATTCATCACAACTGTCAGACACTGCAGCATCATGGGATCTTCTTACAAAGAATTCTTCAACGCTTGTTCAACCTTTGGACAAAGACCTACTTCGACTAGTGGAGATACCACTATGATCCCGCCTCCACTGCTTCAAGTCACCTCACTACAGTATATAAGCCACGTCTACGGCCCTATGCTGTACACTCTACAAGATTGATGGACTGAACACATCGACTCAGGCTGAGGGACTGATTACCTCATACTCCTCCTCTCCTTACGCCTTCCTCTTTGTAATGGACTGATGAAGCCACTGTGTGGCGAAACGTTTCCTGAATAAAGATTCCCATATGCTGCATAAGTGTCTCAATCTTCAACTTGTCGGTTTTTCAAACCATTCATCACAACTGTCAGACACTGCAGCATCATGGGATCTTCTTACAAAGAATTCTTCAAACGCTTGTTCAACCTTTGGACAAAGACCTACTTCGACTAGTGGATGATACCACTATGATCCCGCCTCCACCTGCTTCAAGTCACCTCACTACAGTATATAAGCACGTCTACGGCCCTATGCTGTACACTCTACAAGATTGATGGACTGAACACATCGACTCCAGGCTGAGGGACTGATTACCTCATACTCCTCCTCTCCTTACGCCTTCCTCTTTGTAATGGACTGATGAAGCCACTGTGTGGCGAAACGTTTCCTGAATAAAGATTCCCATATGCTGCATAAGTGTCTCAATCTTCAACTTGTCGGTTTTTCAAACCATTCATCACAACTTTGGTAATAGAGTTGTGGATGAGTGGAACAAACTCCCAAGTACCGTTATAGAGGCCAGAACGTTGTGTAGCTTTAAAAATAGGTTGGATAAATACATGAGTAGATGTGGGTGGGTGTGAGTTAGACCTGATAGCTTGTGCTACCAGGTCGGTTGCCGTGTTCCTCCCTTAAGTCAATGTGACCTGACCTGACTAGGTTGGGTGCATTGGCTTAAGCCGGTAGGAGACTTGGACCTGCCTCGCATGGGCCAGTAGGCCTTCTGCAGTGTTCCTTCGTTCTTATGTTCTTATGTTCTTATTGACTACGTTTCGCCCACTGTGTGGGCGAAACGTAGTCAATAAAGGATCACATTATACTGCATTTGTGTTTATATTACCATCTTCAACACACCCAGAGAAGACACTGCCGAGAAGAGATACATAGTCCTCCCCACCAATTACATTGCCAAACACGTGTGCAACATCTTTTCCAATAACTTATTCCAAGTATCTACCTCCACAACCACGACCATCAAGGTCATTACCAGTGATAGACAGGACAAGCTTCCACCCTCTGCAGGGGTATACATAATCCCATGTGAACATTAAAATGGTATAAAATACCGACAGGTTGTTAGGTAAGACACATATGCAACAGTTAGGTATCTTTATTATGATAAGATACCTAACTGTTGCATATGTGTCTTACCTAACATAATCCCATGTAATGACTGCAACAAATTGTACGTGGGCGAAACATCAAGGGACCTCCAAACACGTATTTCAGAACACCAATACGCAAGCAGGTCTGACGATACATGGAATGCCTGTGTACAACACCGTAATTCACACAACAACTTGATAAACTAGAGAAACTCAAGGCTTTTCGCCACAGAAGACAACACTCAATACCGAAGAATCCTGGAATCATCACTTATTTCTATATCCGACAACTTCAACCAGAATAGTGGCTTCTATAACATAGCTGAACCACTTGCCAAGAAACTTGTCCATCGCTATCCCACATAAGAACATAGGAATGGAAGAACACTGCAGAAGGTCTGCTCACAAACTTATCCAATCTCCTTTCCAAGCTACCCAAGATTTTAGACTCTATAACCCCACTCGGTACATTATCAGATGCAGCATTCTCCACCTGACCTCAGCATTCTGAACCTGATTATAAATACTCGCGTACCTTCCACCCCAGGTAGATCTGTTTGTGACTTGAAAAAGCCCACTGTGTAGGCGAAACGTTGTCAATAAAGGTTCACATTATACTGCATAAGTGTTTATATTTCCATTATGTCGGTATTTTATACCATTTACTTCCAACACCCAACCATCTTGGGGAGACGCTTTTATGGGGTACCTAAAAAGGGAGAATGACTGTCATTTAAACCCAAGGAACCTTGTATCAGTGGGAAGAAAGGCTACCAGGGCATGTGGGCCTCTGGGTGGGAAAGTACAGAGCCACTTGGACGAGGCTAGATATACGAAAGACGTTAAAGTTAAAGGGAAGGGTGATAAGACCACCAAAACTGACAAGTTTCCACCCTCAGAGGTCCACGCAATGGAAACTGGACAGTTGAAGCTAGACCAGAGTCTGCTCAGTGAGTGGCCGGACATCACTCGTGTCCAGGGCACGCTGTGAGGGCTCGTGGAAGGTGAATTTGATGTAGACTTAATGTCTACTTTTACGGGCGGGAGGACGTGAAAATTATTTTGTTCTACAACAAATAGCTCCACCGAGAAACAGTAGATAACCAGTGCAAACGCTTAACGTCGTCCCACACACTTTGTTAGCGACTGTGCATATTTGATATTTACTCTTCTAGGAAGGTTTAGGTAGGTATATACAGTAGTAAAAAACTGGATATTATTAATGTAGTCCTAGGAACTAAAAATAGGTAGGATTCGGCCTTTAATATAAGTGAATATTAAATAGAGAACTTGCAACTCAAAATTCAAATGAAGATGAGATGCCAGCTCTCCAGTTGAAATTCAGACTCCAACATGGCCAAACGTGCCGTGTCAAACTGCTCAGATTCCTACTAGCACACTTGGCCTGGAGACAACATCTTAAGAGGCTTTCCGACGTACTGTGGATATTAGTCTCTTCCAGGCAAACCCGCAGAAAGACAAGACTTCGAATTTCTTACCAGCGTAGTTGGCCAACATTTCTGGGAAATCGTAGGTTGGTGTCAACTGTGGGGGCGAAAGTAGATAGACCAGTAAGACATCATTTAAGTCTATCACTACGAGAGTACTGAGAGTTAGGGAACAGAACTCCACGCCACCAAGTGAGTACATCCTTCACTAGTGTATAGCTAGGAATTTCTTTTTTTTGTAAGAGCAACATGTGAGCCTGGGTACTATCTCAGAGTGTCTGTGTCAACAGTACCAGGGGAGCAGGTTACAAGGGGACAATTCTCACAGAAATTTCCAGAAGGTATCTAGTTCGCTTAGCAGCCTCTTCATATCTTCCCCGGTTGTATGTACTATGTCCAGCACTTTATGGTGTACCCCACCACTCCGGCTTTCTGGTGTCCTCTTTGTCTCCACTCTAAATACTATTCTAAATCTCATGTTGAACTCTTCAAATATTTCCCAGTCGTTTCTTGTGGTCTTCCCCTCTTCCTTCCTCTGCTTGATTACCTGGTCCTTGACTATTGTTTGCCTCCTGATGTAAATGTACAGCAGCTTCGGGTCAGACTTGGCTTTCGCTGCTGTGTCATTTTCGTATTGTCGCTGGGTCTCCCTCCTTATCTTTGCATATTCATTTCTGGATCTTCGATTCATTTTCTAATTTTCCAGGGTCCTTAGCCTTTTATACTTCTTTTATTCTCTAGTGCACTTAGTTTTTGCCTCTACATGTTTGGGATAACCAAGGACTCAGTCTTCCCATTATTCCTGTTACCCTTAGATACGAACCGTTCCTCTGCTTCTTTGCATTTTGTTGTCACATATTCTATCATTTAATTTACTGACTTTCCCTCCAGATCTCTTTCCCACTGAACTACGTGTAGGAAATTCCTCATGCCTGCATAGTCTCCTATTTTGTAGTTTGGCTTCATTCGTCCTGCCATTCCTGCTTCCCTCTCCACATATAACTATACTTTGTATTCAATGGTCGGTCGGCAGCACTAGCTCAGGACCACGAAACTCAGGATCACTAACTCCGAGGGGACTTTCATGTGTGATGTCCTCAATGTCTGAAAAACTCAAAGTGAAAACTAGGTACAGTCTCGCTGGTTCGTCCTGTCCTCTCTCTCTCTCTCTGATGGTATCCCTAACGTGTTGAAGCATGAGGTTTTTCAGTACTACCTCAATCGTCTTAGCCCTCCACATTTCTAGGCCCCTGTGTGGCTCCTGGTGTGTGTGTGTGTGTGTGTGTGTGTGTCTACTCACCTATTTGCGGTTGCAGGGGTCGAGTCATAGCTCCTGGCCCCTCCTCTTTACTGAATGCTACTAGGTCCTCTCTCTCCCTGCACCATGAACTTTATCAAACCTTGCCTTAAAACTATGTATTGTTCCCGCCTCCACTACGTCACTTTCTAGGCTATTCCACTGCCTGACAACTCTGTGACTGAAGAAATACTCCCTAACATCCCTTCGACTCATCTGAGTCTTCAACTTCCAATTGTGACCCCTTGTTTCTGTGTTCCATCTCTGGAACATCCTGGCTTTCTCCACCTTGTCTATTCTGCACAGTATTTTATATGTTGTTATCTTGTCTCCCCTGACCCTCCTGTCCTCGAGTGTCGTCAGGCCAATTTACCTTAATCTTTCTTCGTAGGACAATCCCCTTAGTTCTGGTACTAGTCCTGTTGCAAACCTTTGCACTTTCTCTAATTTCTTGACGTGCTTGACCAGGTGTGGATTCCAAACTGGTGCTGCATACTACAGTATGGCCTGACGTATATGGTCTACAGAGTCTTGAACGATTCCATCCTGAGGTATCGGAACACTATCCTTAGGTTTGCCAGACACATATATGCTGCAGCAGTTATTTGATTGATGTGCACCTCAGGAGATGTGCTCGGTATTATACTCACTCCAAGATCTTTTTTCTTGAGTGAGGTTTGCAGACTTCGGCCACCTTGACTATACTGTGTCTGCGGTCTTCTTTGCCCTTCCCCGATGTTCATGACTTTGCATTTGGCAGGGTTAAATTCAAGGAGCCAGTTGCTGGACCAGGCTTGTAGCCTGTCCAGGTTTCTTTGTAGCCCTGCCTGATCCTCGACTGATTTGATTCTCCTAATTAACTTCACATCATCTGCAAACAAGGACACTTCTGAGTCTATCCCTTCCATTATGTATAATTCACATATACCAAAAACAGCACAGGTCCTAGGACTGACGTCTGTGGAACCCAGCTTGTCACAGGCGCCCACTCTGACACCTCGTCACGTACCATGACTCGTTGTTGCCTCCCTGTCAGGTATTCTCTGATCCATTGTGCTGCCTTTCATGTTATGTGTTCCTGATCCTCTAGTTTCTGCATTAACCTGTTGTGAGGAACTGTGTCGAAGGCCTTCTTACAGTCCAAGAAAATGCCGTCTACCCACCCCTCTCTCTCATGACTTACTTCTGTCACCTTTTCATAAAACTGTAGTTTAATGCCTCGTGTCTGTCTCCTTTTTTTAAAAAATTGGGACTACATTTACCATCTTTCAAACCTCAGGTAGCTGCCCAGTTTCAATGGATGTGTTGAAGATATTTGTTAGTGGCACTCACAGCATCTCTGCTTCCTCTCTAAGGACCCATGGAGAGATGGTGCCTGGCCCCATCGCCTTTGAGGTATCAAGTTCACATAGGAGCTTCTTCACCTCTTTGGATATGTGCACCTCCCTGTTCTGATTTCCTGGAGTTCTACCTATTTCCACTGTAAATACTTCTTTAAATCTCATGTTGAGCTCCTCATATACCTCTTGGTCGTTTCTTGTGAAGTCCCCATCATCCTTTCTCAGTCTGATTACCTGGTTCTTGACTGTTGTTTTCCTCCTGATGTAGCTATACAACAGCTTTGGGTCAGACTTGACTTTCGATGCTATGTCATTTTTCGTATTGTCACTGAGCCTCCCTTCATATCTGTGCATATTCGTGTCTGGCTCTTAGGCTGATCTCCTTATTTTCCTGGGCCCTTTGTCTTCTGTACCTTTTCCACCCTCTAGTACACCTAGTTTTTGCCTCCCTGCACATTTGGGTGAACCATGGACTCGTTCTGGTCTTCACATTATTTCTGTTTCCCTTGGGAACAAACCTCTCCTCTGCCTCCTTGCATTTTGTCACATAGTCCATCATTTCATTTACTGGTTTTCCTGCCAGTTCTGTCTCCCACTGAACGTCTTGCAGGAAGTTCCTCATGCCTATGTATTCCTCCCTTTTGTAGTTTGCTTTTTCCCATCCTATTCCTGCTACTCTCTCCACTTGTAGCTCAACTATGTAGTCAAAGCACAGAACCACATGATCACTAGCTCGAAGGGGCCTTTCATACATGATATCCTCGATGTCCGAACTACTCAAGGTGAATACAAGGTCCAGTCTTGCTGGATCATCCTCACCTCTCTCTCTCTGGTAGTGTCTCTAACATGTTGATGCATGAGGTTTTCCAGTACCACATCCATCATCTTGGCTCTCCATGTTTTGGGACCCCCATGGGGCTCCAGTTTTTCCCAGTCAATCTCCTTGTGATTGAAATCACCCATAACTAGTAACTTTGCTCCCCCCCACGTGAGCTCTTTTGGCCATCTCGACTAGTGTATCGACCTTTTCTCTGTTGCTCTCGTCGTATTCTTCTCTTGGCCTTCTGCAGTTCTGTGGCGGGTTGTACATTCCTGCAATTACCACCCTATGGCCCTCAGACTGGATTCTTCCTATTAAGTAGTCCCTTTCGCACATATCCATTCCTTCCATTTCCTAAAATTCCCACCGGTTTTTAATGAGCAGTGCAGCTCCTCCTTCCCCCTCTCCTCCCTTTGTCTTTTCTGAGAATTTTATATCCGGGTGGAAAGATTGCATCTGTTATCATCCTGGTGAGTTTTGTTTCTGTGAGTGCTGTTATGTCTGGGGATGTCTCTTTTATTCTTTCATGCCACTCCTTGCACTTGTTTGTTATTCTGTCTGCGCTTGTATACCACACCTTCAACTTCTTTTCTGAAACTGTGGTCTGGGGGGTAAATTGGGGTTGGGGAAGTGGGAGACCTGATAAGGAACTATGGGTGGTTACTGTGGGGGTGGAGTTTGTAATGAGGTGGGTGGGGGCATTGGATATGGCATGTGTGTTTTAGATTAGAATGTTTGGTTGCATTGGGGTTGTCCTCCTTTCATCTTTGTACCATCTCTCAGTTTCTGCCTTTCTTATTGTGTTGTTGCGGTTGAGATACACCTTCTGGTATGCTGGCATGTCCTTAGTCTTGCCTTCTCCTGCAGAATCCTGTTCCGAGTCGATTCTGTCTTGAAAATCACTTTCACTGGCCGGGCTCTTCTTTTTGCAAACTCCCCTATTCCCCCAAAATTTGCCAGGTGTGTCATGTCATCTTCTATTGCTTTTATGATACTTTCAATCGCATTTTTCTCCCCTTGTCTTCTTGCTTTGTAAGTTTCCCCTTCCACTTCCTGGAGCCCATGAACAAAGACTGACCTCTCCCTTTCATTCTCCCACTGCATATTCCTATATGTCCCCTGATTCGATATAGTTTCCTCCATTGCAGTTTTTCTTTCTTCAGTTTCTTAACTATCTTTTGTCCTTGGGCCCAGTGGCCTGTCATTTTCCCTTCTCAGCTTTCCCTGGGCTCTGCTGTGGTCTGTTAGGGCCTCCACATATAGCTTAGCTCTTTCATTTTCTACAGTCTCCTCAAATGCTCTTGATGTTATTCTCTCTTTTCCTCGGGTTCCACAATGGTCTGATAGGGCTTCTGCATACAGTTTCACTCCTTTGTTCCCTACAATCCTCTTGTTGATGACTGAAGTAGCAGTCTCTCATGTCATTCCCAAATTGTTCTTTAGTTCTTTAGGCTGTTTCAGATTTTTCAGTTCCTCTTCTAATCTCTGTATCCTAGCCTGTGCTGCTGTGTCTTGCATCTCCCACTTCTTTCTTTCGGCATCTATCCTCTCTTCCATTCTCATGCTAAGTTCTTCTAGCTTCTTTCTCATCTCATGCTCCCTTTTCGTGAGCTCTGCTGCCCAATTTTTCTTTGCAGACTCATCCTCCAGTTCCCTGGTTTTCCTTCCTGCTCTCTGGCAACCCATTTTTTTTTGTTTTGGTTGCCATAGAATGGAAAACTTACGTAATTCTATGTGTTTGTTTTGTGGTGTGTTTACAAGTGTGTGGGGGAGAAGGTGGGGGAGGTAGAGGAGGAAGTCGGAGACAGTGGCTGAATGTGAGAGGGGTGGTGAGGGGGACTGAGGGGGAATATGGGGAGTGAGGAGGAGGGAGAAGCAATCGGGAGAATGGGAGAGGAAGAGAGGGAAAGAGAGAGAGGAGGAGGAAAAGGAGGGGGAGAGAAAGAGAGAGGGATCAGGGGATGGAGTGGGAGATAGGTTGGGGAGGGTGCAGGGGGGAAGAGAGTACTCACCTAATTGTACTCACCTAATTGTAGTTGCAGGGGTCGAGACTCAGCTCCTGGCCCCGCCTCTTCACTGATCGTTACTGGGTCCTCTCTCTCTCTGCTTCCTGAGCTTTGTCATACCTCTTCTTAAAACTATGTATGGTTCCTGCCTCCACTACTTCACTTGCTAGGCTATTCCACTTGCTGACAACTCTATGACTGAAGAAATACTTCCTAACGTCCCTGTGACTCGTCTGAGTCTTCAGCTTCCAGTTGTGACCCCTTGTCCCTGTGTCCCTTCTCTGGAACATCCTATCTCTGTCCACTTTGTCTATTCCCCGCAGTATCTTGTATGTCGTTATCATGCCTCCCCTGAACTTCGTCTCAGATCGTCAGGCATTTCCTTACTTTCTTGTAGAACTTGCCTATGAGCTGGGATAGCTTGTTGCAAACTTTGTACTTTCTCTAACTTCCTGACTGACGTGTGGGTTCCGACTGGTGCGCATACTCCAGTATGGGCTACCCCTGTCACCTGTCGTGAACATTCCTTATTAAGGTGGTGAGTCTGTGAAATGTGTGGTGTACACATTTGTGTGCATGTGCATATGTTGTTATGTGGGTTTATTAATAAGTGTCTGACAAGTAGGTGGGACTTGTGGTGTATGAGTCGTACAGTGAGTTTGCAGGCTTACCTTTACTTGGCTTACCCAGACCTCTGCCTGACCACCCTACTACTATTTTGATCCTCTATGTTTATTCTTCTACCTAGTCTACTAGACTCTGTCTCTTCTTGTTCTATAAATACCATATGGGCCTATCATTTTGAGTACTTGATGTTATTCAGTGTACTAGGAGACGATTGGCCTCTCACGACGAACTTGGCAGTTAATGAAACCAACTGATCAACAACCCGCATGGTGAATACTTGCAATGCAGCTGTGCATGCTGTAATTGTTAGAAGCAATATGCAAGTTAGGATCTTATTATAAACGTGTTCTGCTAACAGTAGGTCGATTTCAGTAAGTACAGAAAAGTTGTAGAAGCAGAGTATGAAGACGATGTATCAGTCCATCACCCTTAAGTTTGAGGTGTCGTCCTCAGTCCTGGAGAGGCATGTTCCATAGTATGAAACATATTGTTTCATACTATGGTACATTCTTCTCCAGACTGAGACTGACCACTCTCAAAATTCAAGGTATGGACTGATTCATCGTCTTCAAGTATCTTCTGCTTTTACTTTATCTGTACTAGATGAAGAAGCCTACTGTTAGGCGATCAACGTTTCATTAATTAGATACCAAACTGTGCATATGTGCTTACTAACAACCCTGTCGGTATTTTATACCACTTTAATGTTCAGCCTGTAGATTGTCCAGCTCGATATGATGTCCTGGCATAGATCCACCTCCATTTCTTCTCGATATATAATGTACCCTATTCATTGTATTTCTTTCACTGGTCACACATTTGTTTCATTTTATTATCTTTCTTGGGTAACACGTGGCAATGTCACCTGGAGCACACTAGACCTGCCAACTCTGAATGCCCCACCAAGTATCACTTTCTAGATCACTTATAAAATTGTGGCTCTCCCCACACTTATGTGGCTCATGACAAATTGTAAATCGCTTCAAGGATTGTTCACTATCCTGACACACTTAACGACCCTTGCAGTACACTTGGGTAGCCCTCAAAAATGCTTATATTCGCGGAGCACGAAAGCTGTGACTCGCGCGTGCGGTGTTCCTACTGTGTGTATATATATATGTGAATGTGTGCACTCACCACATTGTACTCATGTAATTGTGGCTGCAGGGGTTGAGTCATATCTCCTAGCCCCACCTTTCAATGTCACTACACTCTCCCTGCTCCATGAGCCTTATCATACCTCTTCTTAAAGCTATGTATGCATCCTGCCTCCACTGCGCCACTTTCTAACCTATTACACTTCCTGACAATTCTATGGCTGAAGAAATACTTCCTGACATCCTTGCTGAGTTTTCCACTTCCAGTTGTGACCTCTTGTTGCTGTGTCCTATCTCTGAAACATCCTGTCCTCTCCACCTTTTCAATTTCTCTCAGTATTTTATATATCCTTTCGTGTCCCCCCAATCCCTCCTGTCCTCCAGTGTCGTCAGGTCGATTTAATATAACCTCTCCTTGTAGGACATGGCCATTATCTCCTGGACTAGTCATTTTGCAAACCTTTGCACTTTCTCTAATTTCATGACATGCTTGACTAGGTGTGGGTTCCAAACTCGGTCTAAATAAGTCCAAATCAGTCTAGAGATAGACAATCCAAAAATTTTTTTTTTCATGAATGAGCCTCAGAACCCTGTCAGTGTATGCCAGATTTCTGACATAACCCTAATTCCATTAGAGTATGAGAAAGCCAATAACAGTATGCCCATGCACTGAATCCCAGAACCGTGGAACTCTGTGTTCATTAAGAACCACAAGAAACCCCTCTCACAGGGTCTAAATATGCTATGGAGAAGCAGCATAGACATAGATGAGATTCCACAGTCACTAAAATTAATGGATATAGCCACACTTCTGACTCGTGTCATGGCTTCGGTGAGCAAAGTTACAGCCTGTATAAAGTATAACGTCACTTTGTCAGCTAGCTCACTCACTCCAGTTACCGTGTATGTGAACAGAGCTTTCAAAGTGGACCATGTGCTAGTCGGCAGCGATACATGCAGAGTCAAGGGTCTCTCTCTTGAGCCATCCTTGCACACTGTACGACGTGGGAGGCTGCAAGTTCTTGTTGTTAATGTTCACAGTAGAATTTCACCCTGAGGAAGAACACCTAAGGAGGAGCACTAGACGGTGAGACCATGGGTTTGACCCCACTTATTTCTCATTATATTCCTCTTGATAATTTCACCAAACCTATTTATATGCCTGCCTTCCGATTTCCTCATGCACAAAGAATCTTCACTGGAGAACTCATTATTATGATGCTCCATGATGGAGTTATTGAGGAGTCCACTTCTCTGTGGAATGCTCCGCTCATCTTTCTCCCAAAGAAAGATGGAACTTGGCATCCTGTAATTGATTACAGGAAACTAAATGCATGTACGATTCTGGATCATTTTCCATTGCCAGTTACAGAACATTGGTGATAACAAGTTTTTTCAACTCTTGACCTACTCCAAGGGTTTTGGCAGATTCCTCTTGATGACCAAAGCAAAGAATTGACCACATTCTCTATGCCTACTCTTCCTATCAGTTCAAAAGGATGCCTTTTGGATTACGGGATGTCGAGACATATCTTTTGTTGTTGCAGACAGCTCTTTCTCCGTTGAGGATCTAACGAGAGCCCAATGGCAGGACCCTGTATGGTCACCAGTCCTTCGATTTCTGACAAAGGAGGCTGCTAACCTACAGGTCAAGTCACCTATACTGCTGAAGAACTTAGTGACAACCAAGGAATGCTCTGCCATGTGGCAACGCTCGCAGATCCTGGCAAAACTGTACACCACTTGGTGATACCAGAATCCCTGGTACCAGCATCTCTGAGGTTAATTCACAACGTCCCAGGAGCAGTGCACCCAGGTAAAGACCATAGCATCAGACAGGCATGAATGAAATACTTCTGGCCTAAGATGGCAGCGGAAATTGCTAAGTACGTGCACAAGTGTGTTGTCTCCAGCTCAAAGGTACCGTCACTGGTCCTAATCCCATTCTCAATTATTACATTACAAATGGGCCCTGGGAGAGAACTTCTGTCGACCTGTTGACGAACTTCTCCACCTCGGAGAGGGGTAATAAACACTTGTTTGTAATGGTGGATAACTTGGCACGGTACTGTGAGCTAGTACCCATCCCTGATAAAACCGGTGAGACTGTTTCAAATGGTTTCCGAGAACATGTTTTCCGTCATACGTGCCCAAGTGTCCTGTCAAACAATGGGTCGGAGTTCATAAATACCACAATGTAAGACCTTTGCTCTAGATTTAATATTCACCAAGTGCCAGTAGCTCCACGCCTTCCTGCGAGTAACGGCCTTGCTAAACGTACAAATCCCAAAGTCCTAGAGGTGCTCTGAGTAACTATCAATCCGAGTTGCACCACATGGAATGTGGTCATATCAGATGTGCAATGTACCCTAAACTCTTCACACAACAGGTCAATTGGTGAGACACCCCATTTTGCATTGTACGGCCATGACAAGCGTTTGCCATATGAAATTCTGTTTGCTCCGCCTCAGCCTATATATAACACTGACAATGTCAGTGTCAGCAAGATGCAGGCTTTACAGCGTGTCTTTCAGAGAGTATGAGAAGTTTACATCTAATCGTAACACTGTTGCTAAGGAGAGTAAGGTTGAATCAGGTTGCAAAGTAATGTTGCAAAATCCTACGCAAACCCCTGGTATGTATAAGCTGGTTCCCAAATTCGTTGGTTCTTACCGTGTTCTCAGACAGCTCCATGGCAACAAGTTCGAAGTGAGGGAGATTGCCGCAGGAACGACCAAGGAATCTCACCGTGACCACATGAAGTACATTGATAATGTGCAAGCCGAGGCTGAGCAGGAGGAACGTGCATTGCAAAGCCACAACCAGGCTAATACTAGTGACAACCTGTCTACTTCCTTTCCCTCTACTACTACGACCAATGACAGTTCTGTACGGCTACATACTTATGGTCTAAGACCCAGGACAGCAATACATTTCTGTGACATTGGCGTACCTGTTGACTTGTCCGACTCCTATGCTAACTGTCTTCTAGTTGAAATGGGCATCAGTGCTCATAAACTGTATAGGTAATCCATATAGCGGAGCCAGGTTGGACAACACCGTGTATATATGTAATCTGTGTTGTTATAATAAATTTCCTTGTGGATAATATCACTGCAAGTTTGTTGCACGCAGCGTGTATTTTAAGGTTATATTAAAGACAGAGCAGTGCCGCCCTTTCTTCTCGCATGTTACACCCTAGGAAATGCTACTGTCAGTCATTATTTACAGATGTGAGGATGGCACAGTGTCCCTGGATGTGCAGACAAGCCTGATGTCCACAGCTCTGTAAACAACCTGTATATAAGAAGATTTAGTTCCAGTGCTGGCGTCTCTTGGCTCCATCCTCCACTATGCTGAGTGAGCAAGCCATTTTCTCTTCCACCTGACATATGTTATAGTTTTTAGGCCTACTAGAATTATGTCAATCTTGGAATAAGTCAAAGCCAGTCTGGCAGGGATTAATTCCTGTTTTCCTTTTTTTTTTTTTTGTTTTTACCCTTCTGCCCACCTGTAATGTCGTGTTGAGACGACTCGAGGTGCATAGTCAAACAAAATGTAGAAATTAAACCTACCGTGTCCCCAGCTGAGTTCTTATTTTGCGCCATGCTGGTACTGTCATCTATAGGCCTACATAGCTTAGTGCAAAACCACACTGCCCCAGTCTCACTCCTAGACCAGCGACCTACCAACTAACAGCTGCTCCTCCTCGGACTGGTTTCAGCATCCCTCACGCTGCCCGCTGTGAACCTTGTTATTCCAAATAATGTCGAAGCTAGTCTACAATCGTATATCTCAACTAACTCTATGCTACCCGGAAAGTTGTAGAGCAATCCCAAAAAGCCAGCAAGACAGTTTGAAGCATTTGCTCCGGGCATGTGTATAAAATAAATACGGATAATAAAGTTATGAAAGAAAGTCAGTTAAGGAGAAAATCAATTTCGTAATACAAGTACCTAAATGTTTATATAAAAAAATCATACATAATTATTTAGTTATTTGGACATAGATGAGCTACTTACGCTCTTCAAGTCGAAGTGTTGGATTTTGTCTAGGTAGGTAGGAAGCTCAGTGAGAAGAGTGTAGAAGCCCCAGTTGTTACCAAAGTGGATCACGATTATGGCCCATACTGGCAGGGATGTAAACACCGCCTTCCATGGTAGCGGCAACGCCTGCAACAAGATATTGCGTACTTCTTAAAAGTGCAGGTGAGTGAGTGTTCAAGGTATTAAATACAAACATCTCTTATGCTTTCTGAATAAAAAAAAATACAAATAACGGTGTTAAAACCGTTAAGTTTTTCTGGTTTAAAATATGCAAACGTTTTTTAATAGCCAAACCACTTTTACTGCCTTGTGTCGCTAAGAGTTCTCATAAACTGCAAGAAACTTTCACGTGTCTTCACACAGTTTTAGCGAAGTAAATTATGTATTATTATTATTATTATTATTATTATTATTATTATTATTATTATTATTATTATTATTATTATTATTATTACTATTATTGTTATTACTATTATTGTTATTATTACTATTATTACTATTATTGTTATTATATATTATTATTATTATTATTATTATTATTAATATTATTATTATTATTATTATTATTATTATTAGTGTGTTGTTTTGTTGTTCTCGTTGTTACTGTTTTACATACACTCACTTTATCTTATATATTGCAGTCATGAAACACATTACGTGCTGGTGTTGTTGAGTATATAGTATGCATTTATTTATAACAAAAAAGGCACAATACCGTGACTGTAGATGCCTTCCTCTCCCACTACATTGTAAAATGCTCCAAACTTCAGAACACCCGTGACTTAACCTGATTCCTCAATTTTTTCTTTTTTCTTCTTCTCCCTCTTCCCCTTTCCTCTTTCCTTCTTTTTTCTCCTCTGGGTTGTCTTTCTTTCTTCTGTCTCGTGTTTCTGTTCCTTCAATTTTTATTTCATCACTTCCCCTTCCCCCCACCTCTGTGCACTTGCTCTCCTCCTGTGGGCACCTAGCTGCCTTGCAGTGCACCCCTTTCTTTGTATTTGACTGGCTCCTCCTCCTTAATTCCCCACTACTACCACCACTACTACTACTACTTCTACTACTACTACTACTACTACTATTACTACTACTACTACTACTACTAATACTACTACCACTACCACTACTGCTTCTACTACTACCACCACTACCTCTTCCTGCCTATATATACCCGTCCTGCTCCAATTCTGGTTAGTGTGACTTTGTAAATGGTCCAAGTCGGACCGAAACGTCGTCGTAAGCTCCTCTCTTCTATGTGCGGGTTATTTGTGTATGCATTTATTTATTATACATATAGAAAATGTAAACATAGTCCTCACAAGATCTATGTATTCTGCACACACGATACCCCCGGCCACTTGAAACCAGACAGACGGAAGTTAAACTGGGAAGGCAGTATACTTTACATTTAGATAACCCACAAATATTACCTTTTAATTTGGTTCAAGACTCCCTAAACACTCACTGTCTCCCAAAATCAATCTCTCTCTTTCTCTCTCTCTCTCTTTCTCTCTCTCTCTCTCTCTCTCTCTCTCTCTCTCTCTCTCTCTCTCTCTCTCTCTCTCTCTCTCTCTCTCTCTCTCTCTCTCTCTCTCTCTCTCTCTCTCTGTGTGTGTGTTGTGTGTGTGTGTGGTGGTGTGTGTGTGTGTGTGTGTGTGTGTCTGTTTTACACTTCTTCTCTAACTATCCTATCATCTCTATCTACCCTGTTTTCCTCTCAGTCGCAAAATTATAATGGTCCAGAATTATAATGATCCAGGGCCCAGTGTGAGGGCTTGTGGGAGGTGAACTCGATCTAGACTTAGTGTCTACCTTCGCTGATGCGAGGATGTGGAAATTTATTGAGACCAAAAATTCCACCGGTGAATTCATTTGTAAATTAGTTGATGCAGCAGTCGCAGGAACCCTTAAAGACTCATGAGGGTGTTGATGAGGTATCCCACGGCTGGATCGCTAGCGCGCACAGCTTACACGCTGAGGTCCGGAGTTCGAATCTGCTGCGGTACGGCTGGAAAACATTAGGGAAGTTTTTCCACAAGACACCTGCTGTCCCTGTGCTTGTTCACCCATCAGTTTAAAATGGGTACCTGGGTGTTAGTCGACTGGTGTGGGTCGCATCCTGGAACAAAACTGACCTAATTTGCGGGAAATGCTCTGCATAACAAGCGTCTTTCTATATAGTAGTATGTCATTGATGTCAGTTAGGTCTGTATACCATGTACATGTACTTGCTGTAAATAAAGATATTATTATTATTATTATTATTATTATTATTATTGTTAATTATTATTATTATTCAAATATGAGTTCAGTAACAACGTTAGTTTTAAATATTTCCTTCCAGTTACTTTTATTTTGAAACTACGGAAATAAATACCATATTAAACACAAACACACATAATGTATTCTTTTAAAATTATTATTATTATACTTTATCCATTAAGGAGATTTACTATATTAAATAATGTTCTGCAAGATTAGTGGCTCTTTATTAAACTTATTATTAACGTCACCTGTTTATATTAAACAGTGTAGGATCTCAAATTTCACGTCAGATCTCATTTTCTCAATCTCCAATGAAATAAGTTACTTCGATCGACACCATGCCCAGTCCTTCTAGGGTAGGGTAGGTGCCTGAGCCCGAGCTTGCAACTCACATGACTGTCATTCCCATTAGCCCCCTTGGGGCGGGGATGGCCGACCAGAGAGGCCTAGCTTCTCTCTATGAGCCCCGTGAGGGCGGGGAATGTGGCTAGGCCTGGGGACAGTTGGTCCCAAAGATGAGGGGGTACTTGTGCCTCCTCCCATGGGAGACTTAGGTCTCAGGCACTCCCTAGACAGGGAGCCAAGGCCGGGCCAACACTTGGAAACGGCCCGGGCCGGGAGATATACCGGCGAATCTTTAATAATAATAATAAGTTACTTCGATTTTTGGGGGTTATCCTAGGTATTCTACACACATGCTGCTGTGCATGATAATTTATATAATTGTATTTATGTGTACCTGTACCTGAATATACTCACTTGATATGGAGTAGTCTCTATCAACACTTCAGTTTACTTAAGTTGCATATCTTTAGAGAACATCAAAGAAAACTATATTTATATGTAAGAATAAATATCGAATTGCTTTCTTATACCTTTTCCCTTTTCTTGCCGCAGTAATGTAAAATATATTCTCGTTCCTCTTCAGATATTCTAGGATGAAGTTGTGGATGGTTGAACACCAGCAGGAACCACGCGATGCTCCATACAACACCCAGAACGCCAAAAATGTAGAACACAGACGGCCATCCTCCCATGAAGTCGGAGTCACACAACCAACCGGTGGCAGCCATAGTCACCACTGTCCCGAACTGCACTCCTGATTAATGTGAAAACAATATTTAATGTGAAGAATTGAGACACTTATGCAACATATGGGAATCTTAATTGAAGAAACGATTCGCCACACAGTGGCTTCATCAGCCCATCACTCTTGAAGGAGGTCTTCCTACAAGAGTGATGGACTGCTCTGATGTCATCCAACAGTTAATGTGAATCACCCACACCTGTCACCATTCTGTGGGACACAAGATGGGAGTAGTGGTCCTGGGAGAGTGCGAGGGCCTAAGTTATCGCCGATTCCTAAGTGACAGACTGTCACTTCCGTCTGTAACGAAAATGGTATGTAATACCGACAAGTTGAAGACCGAAGCACGTGTGCAACACGTACTCTGTACCAAAATACCATTGTGGGACTGGCCACCTTAAAAAATTACTTGTCTAAGGTTGATGGACTCATTATATCATCTTTACCTCGTTAATACGCATGATACCTCCAATTTAGTCTCATCAGTATTTGACTGAAGAAACTTACTGCATAGAAAAAACGTTTCAGTCATCAGTAAAGATGCTTAGTTGTTGTTCATGTGACTTTCACTTCCGTCTAGTCTGTGTACTGCCAAAATTTCTCAGCCTCGACAATCACACCTATCATGTTCCACAACTTTGTTGTTGAGTTTTGTGCTCTTCGTCCCCCACATGGAGAACATGCATATGCCGGACACCCTGATCATATTTCTCTTTGACTTCCGCGACCTCTGTTATCCACACCTCTCTGTGGCACAGCTTTCCCCAGTGCTGAATCACACGGTATTAGACAGTCACGTAGCTGTATTTCACTAACGAATTGCATTGGTGATTTTCTATTTCACAGTATTTTTGTAGATTTTCTTCTTGGTCACGTGATCTGCAGCAGTCTGCCCAGTGGATCAGGGATAATGGGCAGGTGACAGCCTGTCATTGATACCCCACTGCTTAAAAAACTAGAATTTCAGCGCTTTTGAAGTTGGTGCCTTCGTCTTTGAAGACTTTCTCTGAAATTCCCCCTTACCCCATCTCAGAAGGGCACATAAATTAATAATTTAAAGCATTTTATGGGGAATTGGTCACAAACACTCAAATTGTGTCCACTACCTCTTCCGGCTGTAACGCTCTTTATTTGCCCTCTGGGATTTTTTTCATCGATAGCTCTCTGAACACTGGGGACTGATAGTCATTACGGCTGTAATAACGACGATTCGTTTAGCTTCGCCCAGTCCAAAATGAAGCTTTTCCAGGATCCATAATCAGGGTTTGTCATCTAGAAACATCCTCTTTTATTGAAGGAGACTGGGTGCCCTGAGGCCGAGAGACGCTGCTGTACTCTGGTGAATGCTAGCAGGGTAGAAATTCTGTTTAGCAGTTGTCGTTGTTGTTCGAAGATGCCTTGGAAATAAATGGTATAAAATACCGACACAATGGAAATATAAACACAAATGCAGTATACTGTGATCCTTTATTGACAACGTTTCACCCACACAGTGGGCTTTTTCAAGTCACACACGGATCTACCTGGGGTTGGAAGGTACGGGAGTATTTATAGTCATGTTCAGAATGTTGAGGTCAGGTGGAGAATGCTGCATCTGATGATCTACCGGGTGGGGTTATAGAGTCTTGGGTAGCTAGGCAGGGGTATTGGACAAGTTGTGAGTAGACCTTCTGCAGTGTTCTATGTTCTTATGTGGGATAGCGATGAAGAAGTTTCTTGGCGAGTGGTTCAGCTATGTTATAGAAGCCATTGTTCGGGTTTTTGAAAATTGTTGGTTATAGAGATAAGCGATGTTTTCCAGAATTTCTTCTGTATTGAGTGTTGTCTTCTGTGGCTATAAGTCTTGAGTTTCTGTAGTTAATTAAATGGTTGTGTGAATTACGTGTTTGGAGGTCTCTTGATGTTTCGCCCACATATAATTTGTTGCAGTCATTACAAGGGATTATGTATACCCCTGCAGAGGATGGAGGCTTGTCCTGTCTACTACTGGTGATGTCCTTGA
The DNA here is from genome assembly GCF_026875155.1 of Cherax quadricarinatus. Classification (NCBI taxonomy): domain Eukaryota; kingdom Metazoa; phylum Arthropoda; class Malacostraca; order Decapoda; family Parastacidae; genus Cherax; species Cherax quadricarinatus. The sequence continues at coordinate 12,956,581 of NC_069426.1, forward strand.
TGGTCGTGGTTGTGGAGGTAGATACTTGGAATGATGTTTTGGCAAAGATGTTGGAAACATGTTTGGCAATGGAGTTGGAGGGAAGGACTATGTATCTCTTCTCGGCAGTGTCTTCTCTGGGTGTGTTGAAGATGTTTAATGCCCGCCGTTCCACCAGCTCTCAGGAATTCTCGCCAAACACCTCTCTAAACTCTTGGGCACTATCAGTCCAGCACATCTCAAACACTCAGGTGATCTCAATCGCATTCGCAACATCAACATCAGGAACAAGAAACTTTCCAGCCTTGACGTGACTTCCTATTCACCAAAGTACCTACTACACAAGCCATCATCTCTTGCGCAAAGGAAAATTGAAAGATTCACTGATCTTTTCCCCTTCCACCCGCGATTTCTCGACCCTTTTTGAACCTAGGTGCTTTACGTGTTTCTCTTTCGAAAATCAACCTCTTTCAGCAGAACTTTTGGACTACCCATGGTTCGCCCCTCATGCAGTCCCGCGAACCTATACATGGAACATCTAGAAGCCGAACGTATTCCACCATTTTCTTTCGTCCTGTCGCCTGGCTCCGTTATTTGACGACATTCTCCTCATAATCCTAAACGCTTTTACGTTCAAGCTCTCCAAGACAGCTCAACCAGTCAGCCTTCAATCCATTCACCTTGAAGAAGATCGACAACACCTTCTTTCCTGGTTCTGCTCTGCAAAACTGACCACGAACTTCGTTTTAAGTCTATCGAAACCACCAACCAAAACGATCTTCTCCACTTCTACTCTCACCAAAAACACCAAAACCAAACGTGGTGTAATTATAGGCTTCTTCCTGCGTGCACTCAGAATCTGCAGCAACGATTCCTTGAGGAAGAATGCACTATAATTGAACAAGTATTTTCTAAACTCCACTATCCTCGTCACTTCATCAGAGACTGCAGACGGTGGGCAAAACATCTTCAACACACCCAGAGAAGACACTGCCGAGAAGAGATACATAGTCCTTCCCACCAACTCCATTGCCAAACATGTTTCCAACATCTTTGCCAAAAAAATCATTCCAAGTATCTACCTCCCCAACCACGACCATCAAGGACATCACCAGTGTAGACAGGACAAGCCTCCATCCTCTGCAGGGGTATACATAATCCCTTGTAATGACTGCAACAAATTATATGTGGGCGAAAAAATCAAGAGACCTCCAAAAAACGTATTTCAGAACACCAATATGCAAGCAGGACTGACGATACAAGGAATGCCTGTGTACAACACGCAATTTTACACAACCATTTAATTAACTACAGAAACTCAAGACTTATAGCCACAGAAGACAACACTCAATACAGAAGGGAAATTTTGGAATCATCGCTTATCTCTATAACCAACAATTTCAACCAGAACAATGGCTTCTATAACATAGCTGAACCACTCGCCAAGAAACTTCTTCATCGCTATCCCACATAAGAACATAGAACACTGCAGAAGGTCTATCACAACTTGTCCAATACCCCTGCCTAGCTACCCAAGACTCTATAACCCCACCCGGTAGATCATCAGATGCAGCATTCTCCACCTGACCTCAACATTCTGAACATGACTATAAATACTCCCGTACCTTCCAACCCCAGGTAGATCCGTGTGTGACTTGAAAAAGCCCACTGTGTGGGTGAAACGTTGTCAATAAAGGATCACATTATACTGCATTTGTGTTTACATTTCCGAAGATGCCTTGTTGTTGCTGCTGGAACATGCCTTGTTGAAGCTGTAAGTCAGTTTTTGGCTATATACCCTACGACATTTGCCGAGCCGGAAAGCATCTCGTAATACATAGCATCAGAAATCTTCCTTATGAAGAAAGATTGAAGACTCTTAAGTTACATTCACTTGTTAGACGAAGAATGAGGGGAGACCTGATCGAAGTGTATAAGTGGAAGATAGGTATTAATAAAGGGGATATTAATAAGGTCTTGAGGATGTCTCTCCAAGAGAGAACCCGCAGTAATGGATTTAAATTAGATAAGTTTAGATTTAGAAAGGACATAGGAAAGTATTGGTTTGGAAATAGGGTAGTTGATGAGTGGAACAGTCTCCTAAATTGGGTTATTGAGGCTAGGACTTTGGGTAGTTTCAAATCTAGGTTGGATAAGTACATGAGTGGGAAGGGTTGGATTTGAGTGGGACTTTCACATCAGAGCTTATTTCTTGGGTAGCATTGAAAATTGGGTTGGGTAAATGTTTTGTTAGTGGGATGAATTGTAAAGGACCTGCCTAGTATGGGCCAGCAGGCCTCCTGCAGTGTTCCTCCTTTCTTATGTTCTTATGTTCTTATGATTCCCCTTCCAATTTTGATCCATGGCCTCATCCTGACTAAGCCATTTTCAGTAGGCTATGATCCTACTCACTGTGCCGTGTGGGAGAATCTGGAGCAGGAACAATCAGGTAATATAGCCAAAGGTTATTATGACGTATCTTACAAGGTGACGTCGGGCAGACGTTGTTGGTGACGTCGCGATATGACGTAAGATAACGTCCAGGGTGATGTCAGGCAGAGATCCTGCGTGATGTCCTGGAGTGGCATCGAGAAGATGTCGTGAATGACGTCGGGTGACGTAGAGAAGACGTCCTGAGATGTCCTGGCGTGACATCGGACAGCCGTCACGAGGTGACGTCGGGCACACGTCCAAGGTGACGTCAGGCAGACGTCTTGAGTGATGACGGGTGACACTGCGAAGTGACGTCGGGTAGAATTGTGACGTCACGGGAGTGATGTGGGCAGCATGGTGACGTCATGGATGATGGAAGGCAACAGACAACAGCATGTGTCTTTGGTAACTCACGTGGCTTGTAGATCCACGTGGCCTTATCCACACATGGCTTCGTGATCCACGTGACTTCGAGTGACTTCGGGCACTCAGATACACAGCTCTGGCGAGAATTCACACTGAATTCACATAAAAACAGCAGAGGGAGAGTGAGTAGCGTAGTGATTTATGGTGGTAGCATATGAGTGGTGTGAGGGAAGATGCATGTGGTGGAGCCACGACCATGCACCTACCCTTCTCACACACACGTGGAAGGCAGTGCAGATTCTACCAACTGGACGCAGAATACATCATAGACTCAACTCTCACTTGCTGAAATAGGCGTGCTGAGCTGAAAACAACCGTAGAAACACACAGGTAATGCTGAAACGTGACTTGAAAACAGCGTAGGATGCTGTGGAGTGGCAGGGAACGCCACAAAGATTTCTCGAGAAAAATTCAGCAAATTTCAGCCTGGACCCTGCTGATCCTGAGTCTGAATGATGAATCTTGCACACACGGCTTCAGGACAGCTCGTAGAGACACGGATGCTTCTTGTACGAGACGATGAATTAGTCACCATCTTCATCCTTCCTTCCTCTCTCTGGACAACACAACTGCTGGGACCACGGCTAAGCCACCATATATCGTCGATTGATTTGGGTGCTTTGTCCAAGTAGGGTCAATGATAAGGCTTTGGAGGGCTACCTTACTTTATTTGGGTTCTTGGTACACAGACAGTGTTTATAAGTGCCCCGACTCAGGAGGGCCATGCCCAGGAGAGAGTCAGGAGTATACCTTGTTGACGGAGTGAGCTCGGCTGCCTGGAAAAGGGTGAGGTAGTGTGGTGAGGGCTGAGACAGGCAGGCCTATGCAACTAGGTGTCAGCTCCATAGTGCCCCAAAATATAAACCCAGCTGGGCATACATGTTATATCTTATGTTGTCTATATATATATATATATATATATTATATATATATATATATATATATATAATTATATATATTATATATATATATATATATATATATATATATATATACATACATATATATATATATATATATATATATATATATATATATATATATATATATATTATATATATATATATATATATATATATATATACATACATATATATTATATATTATATATATATATATATATATATATATTATATATATATATATATATATATATATATATATTATATATATATAATATATATATATAATATAGGAGTACAAGATCAGCAAGATTTTTTTTTACTATCACACTGGCCGATATTCCCACCAAGGCAGGGTGGCCCGAAAAAGAAAAACTTTCACCATCATTCACTCCATCACTGTGTTGCCAGAAGGGTGCTTTACACTACAGTTTTTAAACTGCAACATTAACACCCCTCCTTCAGAGTGCAGGCACTGTACTTCCCATCTCCAGGACTCAAGTCCGGCCTGCCGGTTTCCCTGAACCCCTTCATAAATGTTACTTTGCTCACACTCCAACAGCACGTCAATTATTAAAAAACCATTTGTCTCCATTCACTCCTATCAAACACGCTCACGCATGCCTGCTGGAAGTCCAAGCCCCTCGCACACAAAACCTCCTTTACCCCTCCCTCCAACCTTTCCTAGGCCGACCCCTACCCCGCCTTCCTTCCACTACAGACTGATACACTCTTGAAGTCATTCTGTTTCGCTCCATTCTCTCTACATGTCAGAACCACCTCAACAACCCTTCCTCAGCCCTCTGGACAACAGTTTTGCTAATCCCGCACCTCCTCCTAACTTCCAAACTACGAATTCTCTGCATTATATTCACACCACAACATTGCCCTCAGACATGACACCTCCACTGCTCCAGCCTTCTCCTCGCTGCAACATTCATCACCCATGCTTCACACCATATAAGAGCGTTGGTAAAACTATACTCTCATTCATTCCCCTCTTTGCCTCCAAGGACAAAGTTCTTTGTCTCCACAGACTCCTAAGTGCACCACTCACCCCTTTTCCCCTCATCAATTCTATGATTCACAACATCTTTCAAAGACCCATCCGCTGACACGTCACTCCCAAATATCTGAATACATTCACCTCCTCCATACTCTCTCCCTCCAATCTGATATCCAATCTTTCATCACCTAATTTTTTTGTTACCCCTCATAACCTTACTCTTACCTGTATTCACTTTCAATTTTTTTCTTTGCACACCCTACCAAATTCATCCACCAATCTCTGCAACTTCTCTTCATAATTCCCAAGAGCACAGTGTCATCAGCAAAGAGCAAACTGTGACAACTCTCACTTTGTGTGTGATTATCTTTTAACTCCACGCCTCTTGCCAAGACCCTCGATTTACTTCTCTTACAACCCCATTTATAAATATATTAAACCAATTACGGTGACATCCACATCCTTGACAAAAGGCCTACTTTTACTGGGAAAAAAATTTCCCTCTTTCCTCCCATAATTAACTTGAGCCTCACTACCTGTAAAAAAACTCTTCATGCTTCAGTAACCTACCTCCTACAACCATACACCTGCAACATCTGCGACATTGCCCCCCTATCCCCCCAGTCATATGCCTTTCCAAATCCATAAATGCCAAAAAGGCCTCTTTAGCCTTATCTAAAGTACTGTTGACTTATATGTTTCACTGTAAACACCTGGTCCACACACCCACTACCTTTCCAAAGCCTCCCTTGTTTCTCTGCTATCCTATTCTCCATCTTACTCTTAATTCTTTCAAAATAACTCTACCATACACTTTACCAGGTAACTCAAAAAAACTTATCCCCCTAAAAAATTTTTTGCACTCTCTTTTATCCCCTTTCCCTTTTTATACAAAGGAACTATGCATGCTCTCTGCCAATCCCTAGGTACCTTACCCTCTTCCATATATATATATAAGTAGTCAAAAATGCGGCTGGGGGCCCCTTCAAAGGATGCCGCCTTTTCACACTTATGTGCTAATGACCTTGACCCTATGATAATGACCCTTCCGGGCACGTAGCCCCTTCTCACACCTATGTGCTAATGACCTTGACCCTATGATAATGACCCTTCCGGACACGTGTCCCCTTTTCACACCTATGTGCTAATGACCTTGACCCCGCCCATGACCCCACGACCCCCCTTTGCGACCCCCCCGTCGCGCCGCGCGCCCGCCCGCGCGCCCGCCCGCGCCCTTCGCGACCCCCGCCCGCGCCTTCTGCTGCGCCTTCTGCAGCGTCGTCCGGATCGCCCCCGCTCCTCGAATTTTTTTCCGATTTTTTTCGATTTTTTTTTGAATTTCATTTTCTTGTCCTCTCCATCTCCTCGGATCAAGTTTTTGGATTCCCCCTATGGGGGTTTTTCGAAATTCTTATGATCTCCTCGAATCAAGTTTTTTGGATTACCCCTCCCACTTTCACCCACCCCCCACCTCAAATTTTTCTCGATATTACAAGTTTTTGGATTCCCCCCTATGGGGGTTTCGAAATTCTTATGATCTCCTCAGATCAAGCTTTTGGATTCCCTCCTCTGTGTATAAACATTCAAAATGGACTCCCACTTGCATCCCAATTTTTTTCGAAATCAAAGTCTCCATCACCTTGGATCAAATTTTTTGGATTACCCCTCCCACTTTCACCCCCATCCCAAATTTTTTTTCTCGATAATACAAGTTTTGGATTCCCCCCTATGGGGGTTTCGAAATCAAAGTCTCCATCTCCTTGGATCAAGTTTTCTCGATAATACAAAGACTCCAATTCCTCGGATCAAATTTTTCTCGAAATCAAAGTCTCCATCTCCTTGGATCCCCCTCCCACTTTCACCCCCCAACCCCAAAAATTTCTCGATAATGCAAGTTTTGGATTCCCCCCTATGGGGTTTTCGAAATTCCCCCTCCCACTTTCACCCCCCCAACCCCAAAAATTTCTCGATAATACAAGTTTTGGATTCCCCCCTATGGGGGTTTCAAAATTCTTATGAACTCCTCGGATCAAGCTTTTGGATTCCCCCCCTCCTCTGGGGGTAAGCATTGAACTCCTCCTATGGGGGCATGCTTACTACAGGTCTAAACAAGTCAAATTACCTAAGAAGGGTGTTTACTCGGCGGTCAGTGACGTCACGCGCACACAAGCTGAAACTTGTCGACCCTTTTAGTTCATTAAAGTTAATAAGGGGACACTTACCTTCTGACAGTGACGTCACGCGATGACCCCACACACACACAGGCTGAATCTTGTCGACCCTTTTAGTTCATTAAAGTTAATAAGAGGACATAGTACCTACATCATAGGGAAAACATTTTCACTCTTAACCCCAATTTTTTCATCATCAGAAAGTCACCACAACACTTATAACCACTTTTCGATAAATTCACTAGTCACAATTTTACATATTACGAAGTTAATACGCACACACACTTTACTTTGAACACCTTCAAAACACTCTCATAAATCATTTGAATACTCACAAAAATACCTTTGAACATTTCCAAACAACACTGAAACACTTCCAAGACAATATTTTGAATACTCCCAAATAAGATTTGACAGCTCTAATTTATCTGCACTTACACATTTCATTAAATTACAACTCATCCCCCCAAAACTCCCCCTCAGTCCTCCAACTCACATCATTATCACAAAAACAACTCAAACACTTTACTTTGAACATCACCAAAAAACACCATCAATTGCCTTTAAATACTCCCAAAAACACATTCGACACCCCCAAAATCACCTCTGAATACTCCAGAAACCTTCATAAGTACTCTTGCACATCATTGAAAACCTTCAAAAAAACACCTTTGACATTTCCAAACAACACTGAATCACTTCCAAAACACCATTTGAGTACTCCCAAATACACCACTGAATACACTAAAACACCACCAAAATCACCCACTTCCCATATTACCCACAACCCACACCACCCACACCCCACAAATTTTTTTTTCGTTTTAGCTAATTTCATCAGAAAAAAGTCACACAACCCCCTTTTAAAAACCCTTTTTTGGTATCTCTAGTTGACAAAAACACCCAAACACCCACACCCACAAACCCCCAA
>NC_069426.1:12964928-13001049 GCF_026875155.1 Cherax quadricarinatus
GTAGATGAGAGCTTTTTGGTCTATGTAGAATGTACTTATATATTTTATTGTGCATGTGTCATGTGGGTTTATTGGTATCGCAATTAGAGGTTAATTTTTTTTTTGTTTTGTTATTTATGTATTGTGTGATGGGTTTTATGCTATGATATTCTCTTTTAAGGTCTGTTTGGTATACTGTGTCATTTCTTTCCCGCCTGGACCTGATAAGGGAGTTTGTAGTGAGTGTACTGACTTTATTTTAGCATTATATAATGTGCTTATCTGTAGATGAAGGCGGAAAGCTAATGACTTCCATAAATTTTGTATGACTTATTAAAGTTTTGTAGTGGGAAACGTATGTATGTTTTAGAGAATTTTCCTGTATCAGGGTTAGTTGTGAGAGAGTATGTACTTGTGTTAACGGAATTATGATGTAGGTCACTCGTTTTATATGACTAATGTGAAGGTTGTGATTAATGGATATATTTTTAAGTGAACATTCTTTCTCTTGAACTGAACCTTTGTCAGTAATATTGTGTAAACTACACCTGTAATGCTGGGTTTCAATGGATGTTCATATACTTCATGTTTGACCCTGGTACTGAGTGTTATCTGTACGTTGTCATTGTTAGGTTTATTGTGAAATAGGCTCAAGTTTACCCATTCTTTTTAAATGTTATTTTGTTTTGAGATGTGTATCGCGTTTTGAGGTGTTAATTTATTGTTATTTATGAAATGTGTTATGGTTGTATATGTAAGGATATACACCTTTTTTATTGTGTTTGGTATGTGGTGCTTGTCCTTCACGCAGTACCCTGACAAATGGGGTTTGTCTCTTTTACTTTATATAATGTGCTCCCCCTGTGGAAGAGGGTGTTTAATATTTATTAAGTATAAATGGAGGCTTAAGATTTTGTTTTAATAAGATTATGATGTAGGTCATTCTTTTTGTTGACTAATGTGAAGGTTGTGAGCCTTTGTCATATGTCACAGGCATTTTCTGTTAACTATATAAACCTGAAAGGTTCGTTTCAATGGATGTTTATATAATGTCATTTATTTTTTGTCCCTGTTACTGCAGTCACCTGTAAGTTATGTTCTCGCTAGGTTTCTAAGGAGGTTATGTTACGTTCTGTCATATGGTAATATTTGCGAGTGTACATATGTAACCTCTTTGTGTTAGTTAAATTGTGCTGTTATAATTTTGTCAGTGAATGTTCTGCAGAATTTTTGTTTTATATTTTATTTAAAACACAATACATAGCTTAACATAAACCCTTAAACAAGGGTTGATATTATTTAATATAAATAAATTATGAATCACAATCCCTCAGGACGTACAATAGCAAAATAACAAACACAATATTAACATACACAAAGAGGTTACACAAATACACTAGAAAACATCGCTTATGACAGAACATAACATTAAGAAAGATGGGTAATCTTAATGCTATTTACACAAGAACAACAACAAGGACATAACATGCAGGTGACCCCTGTAACAGGGTCAATAATGTAATGTAAAAAAACATCAATTAAATCCATAATCCCTTCAGGTATACACTATTTACATAATATTACTCTGACATATTACCGAGGCACAATAATATAAGAAGAATATTACGATAAATATATCGGTTACTCACAACCTGCACAAATATTTAATAAATGAAATGACGTAATCACAATCTCATAAAACAAAGTACATACTCTTACCCAACTAACCCCTCAGTACATTTTTTTATTTTTTTTTTAAATTTTGTTAAAGAACATTACAATACAGTAAATAATAAATCAACCAGATCCTAATCTCCCACAGAATTAAAATCTCATTGCCTAAATACACACCGTACATACAACCTCGTGCAGGCGCTTGCTACCCCTCCCTCCCCTTTCTTTTTATCCCTCCACACCTATCCTAATTACAGGGTCACACAGGCTTATACTTTACTTTCATCAAACAAGATTACAATATACATTAATATTTCAGTAAATGTACATATCACCGACAGAGTTCATCGCTATTCACTGAATCTCGTACAGTCGTCGCCCACCAGCCATGGTTGGAGTCCCTCGTAGATCATCATTGCCCAATCCTATTATAGTACAGAATACAATGATATAAATTGAACATACAACAGTCATATTATTAAAGATTCACAATTATAGCATTTCTCATATACATGAAATTGTTCACAAGAGAAAAATACAATGTACTTGATGATAAATATTGACTGGGCCTGACACAGGTCATGGAGAAACCATGAATAACAACAACTAACCTAACATTACCACATAATATATAAAACTGAACTATGTCATAATAAACAACACTGTAGAAAACTTTTATAGCTTGAACAAATGTTAAACAATTCAAATTTTGTGACAGCAAATAAATGTACCTGGGCTAAATGTAACTCAGGACTGTAGTTAACACCGAGACTCCATCCTAGTAACCTTCATACCTAAAAGCATTAATTTATTACCGCAATACAAATATGCAGGGTCACAGCGCCCCACAACCAATTTCTCTGAATCGCAATTAATTTTAACTTGGGTGTAAAATTAAACAGTACTGCGCCTAACCCGAGACCCCAGGAATTGATTACCATGGTTAGAAAGGTTATCCTGTACACAGGGAACATAACCATAGATTGACTAGTTTATCACACATCTCCTTCCCCCACATCATTCATTCCCCACCCACCATCCACACAGCAATGTATCCTAAAACATCTTACCCTCATACATCCCTCGGTAGGAGACCAATCCTTTGCCTGCCCCCTGGGTTCTCGAGAAGGAGGCGACCCACAGTGATATTCCGGTAACCCTCCGAGAAGCTGGATGCCCACCTCCACCATAGACTTGTCTATTCCTACACATCGTTCTATAAAATCTTGCCGCTAATGCTTTTATTCTCAACTCTCCCCTTACCTCCCTCATCTCCCAAGATACATATAAATAATCCATCATGACATACATTAAAGCCCTTCCTACATCCCCTGGCACCCCATTTACATCCAACAATAAAGCCCGGAGGAGCGACCACTTACCCCCCCCCAAAAGTCTGATAACACCCGCCATCCATACTCTCACCCCATCCAAAGAAGGAAAAAAAATATCTCATGAAAAGCTGTTTCTACGTTCCCACAGTGCAAGCATGAGGCCTCTCTTACAAGACCCATTTTATGCAACTCATCCTAAGAGGCCAAAATTCTCATCAGAAAACGATATACTAACTCTCTTACCCCCGCTGGTATTCTAAGCAAGCCAAACTCCCTCCAAATGATCTTCCAGTCATATGTTGGATATACAGCAACCCCCTGTAAGACGCTCTTACCCACCACAGCACACAACATCCTTTTTACCTTTAATTTGGAAACCTGTCCTACATTCAATAAAAACCTGAACATGTCCTCACAATACCTCAAATCCCTTCCACACCACCATCTGCGTGCATCCTCCATTACCCTGCCCACCCTAACGCCCCGGTCCCCCAGTCCGAATGTACCTTTGTTTAATATATAAAGCCATTACTGTATGACTCAATGCCAACAGGCCAAGACCCCCTCGTCTCACATCCATCATTACCACTTCCTTACACAACCATGCCCTCCCAAACCCCCACACATACCGTAAAACCCTCCTCTGGATTTCCACAACAGCTTGTACTCTTAAAGGAAACACCGCCATCCCCACACCTTACTGTAAATCAGCGAGTTAACCACCAAAACTCTCTGTTGTAATGTTACATCCATAGCCCTTAAACCTCCAAGCCTACCCAAAACCCTGCCAGTAACTAATTCCGAATTTACCCTCCTGCATTCTTGCACCTCCGCCATGTACCATACTCCACAAACCCTGATTCTGTCCACTACTGACCATGCCAACCCCTCCCCCAAGCTCTCTCCAATCCAATCCCCCACCTCTAATAGTCTCGACTTCGTTAAATTAACTCTCATACCCGTAGCATCCCCAAATATCTGAATTACTCCACCAACCTTCCTTAGATCTTTCACACTCATTACCAGAACCGTAGTATCATCCACATACCCAACAATACCCCCCGTCCATCCCCCATCATCCCCTGTCCATTCATCACCTCATCCACCAGCCCATAGAAAGGATTCTGCACACAGGCAAACAGCAACTGAGAGAGTGGACAACCCTGCCTCAACCCTCTCTCCATCAGTACCGGATCCCCCAACTTATCATTAGCCTGCACCCTTACAACCGCTCCCTCATACAAGGTTTGCACCCATCTCACCCCACCCCCTAAAACCTAACTTCTCCAAACAAACTCTTAAGAAATCAATGTTCACACAATCATACGTGTTAGCCCAATCTAAACCGAGTATTCCCCCTCCAGTACAGCTCTCAATAAAATCCCTTATGTGACTATGCCCATCCCTCATACTTCTTCCCGGGATGCCATACTGGCCCCCATGTATCACTGATCCTAGAACCTTCTTCAGTCTATTGCCCAGATTTTAGCATAAATTTTATAATCAGCACACATTAAGGATATCGCTCTGTAATCACTCAGTACTTTCCCTTCCTTCTTCTTCGGCACTAACACAACGATCCCGGTTTTCTGAGCCTTCCCCATCCTCCCACTGCTCCACATATAATTCAGGACCCCCACTAAACCATGCCTAATGCACCCCCAATAAGTTCTGTAAAAATCATTCGGTATTTCATCAATGCCCGGCGTCTTACCCTGGCTCATCCCGTAAGCCGCCTCCTCCACCTCCCCCTCACTAATACTACCCTCCAACATTTCTTTTTCCTGTTGTCCTAATACAATAATACGCCACATGTCACCAAAAACCACCTCACTGACATCTCCCCTTCTCCTCCTCCATTTCTCCCTAAACCAATAATCTGCATAAACACTTATGCTGTCTGTATCGGGAAGAGCTTGTCCCTGTGCAAGAATGGTATATAATACCGACAAGATGAAATTAAGACACATGTGCAACATCTGGGTATCTTTATTGTAGACGTTTCACCATCCAGTGGCTTTATCAATACAATTCCAGGACATAACTTGAAGACAGTAGGACTATATACAGAAGATGAGGTAATTAGTCCCTCAACCTTGGAGTAGGTGCAAAGAGCACCGTAGTCGTGGAGATTCTGAAGCAGAAGCAAGGAGCCTGGCGCTTATATACTAACGTCAGGTGTAGCAGACGATGGCAAAGTCACTGGTAGGCGGGATTCCCCAGTGCAAGTAGGTCCTTCCCAAAGAGATGGGTTAGTTGTAGTAGTAGTTGTCGTAGTCGTGAAGATTATGTACATGTCCTCAGAATCAAAATTCCATGATGTTGCAGTGTCTGACAAGTTGTGCAAGAATGGTATATAATACCGACAAGATGAAATTAAGACACGTGCAACATCTGAGTATCTTTATTGTAGACCATAACTTGAAGACAGTAGGACTATATACAGAAGATGAGGTAATCAGTCCCTAAACCTTGGAGTAGGTGCAAAGAGCACCATAGTCGTGGAGATTCTGAAGCAGAAGCAAGGAACCTGGCGCTTATATACTAACGTCAGGTGTAGCAGACGAGAGCATAGTCACTGGTAAGCGGGATTCCCCAGAGATGGGTTAGTATATAAGCGCCTCATAACCCCCACGAATGAACGTGTGCTCTACCCCATACTCTTCCCTCCCCACCACATCTACAACTCCTACATCCCTTAACACGTCCCTTAGAGCAATACACATCCCACCCCCCTCGGTGAGACCTCCCCATACCTAATCACACAGTTCCAATCACCCCCAGCACTGTTATGGAAGGTAAATCCCTCAAATAAAACATCAAAACATCCCGGACCAAATCGACTTTCACCCTAACATTGTTGCTTGCCGGCATGTAAACACCAATGAAACATACTCTCCCCACCCCCCAATAGTCATCCACCCTTACAACCCTCTCCCTTCCCCCCTCCTCCCATCCCATGATGCGCAATGGGCTGGTCTCCTTTACCGCCACTGCCACCCCTCCTTTCAATTGCAAAGCTTTACTGACAAATAGGTTATAACCCCACAAACGCAATTCACACCCTAACCTATGGTTATGCACCTGCAAAATGCATACATCTACATCAAACCTTCTTAAAAACCATTCTAACCAAACCCTTTGGACCTCAGATTTAAGACCATTTACATTTATTGTGACACACTTGAACTTCCCAGGAAAGGTGGCTTACCCCTATGCCGCTGTGGCTTACTTAATGCACCTTTCGTGTTACCCGTACCATCTTTATCATTCTTCCTAACCTGTCCACCAACCCCCCCTTGCCCTCCCCCACCGATCTTCCCCTGTACACCCCCTCCCCTGCTTGCCTTCTACCCCACAGCTACCCATGACTTCTTCCCAGGTCTCTGCCCTGGTGTTAAAACCTCGTCCATTTCCAAGGCACCCGCAGTTCGTTTGCGTGAGCTCTCTCTCACACACATATCTACCTCATGCGAGTCCTCCTGATGGACTTCTACCACCACTTCCTTCTCCTTCCTGTCATTTCGCAAGTCCTCCACCTGTCCCTGCTCCCCATCCATCAGCTGCACCTCACGTAACCTCTCGGTTCCGTCCTCCCCGGCCTCCGGCTCATCCAAGAACTCCTGCAGCACTACTTCCAACATCCTCTCCTGGGTAGACTCTTCCATGTCCACGTCGGAGAGCTCTCTCTTGTTACCTACAGGTGGGTAACACACGTCCCCAACACCTCCTCCATCCTCTCCACCTCCTCACTCCAGATATTCGTCTTCTATCCATCCGCAACACCCAACTCCACTTTCACGTCACACGGTTGCTGATCCACTATCAACGATGTCGCCATCCTAGGGGCTTGCCTTCGGGTACACTGCACCGCCATATGCTCGTAAGAATTACATAATAAACACGTTTTCCTCTGCCCTGCATAGTGGACGAATACCTGGGTCCTATAGCCTGTCAGCGAAACTTACGAGGGTATTGGCCACCTCAATGACATCTTCAGGGTGTAGAATCCCTCGGGCAGCCCTGCATGTGGACCGTCCCTCCACACCCCAATACTAGCCGAATGAACAGTTCCATAACTGCTGAAGGCTTTCTGAATTCCATACGACGTTGCCTCAAAGGGAACATTACGTACCTTTACCCATGTGTAATACTTAGAGACATCATGTAGACATACCTCCAATGTTGAATTCACACTCATCTGCCTTTCATGAAATTCATCCACAATACTGTTGTAAACTTCACAAAAACCTTTGTCATTCCATTAAGGGCCACACCGTACAATTCATCGTTCAGTATCCCATAGACATCCCTGATGATGCCTGGTAACAGTACTGTGAAGGCTTACTCAGCCCTGTAACAACTTCAGTCAGTATTACTCAGGCTGGCTCCTCCTCAGGAAAATTAGTGAATAGAAAAAGAAATAATAACAGACAAACATGAACACTTTATTATATAAAAAAAAATAAATATAAAACACTTAAATATGAAATATTAATCCTGCATTAAAGAAAATGAAAAATGAAAAATATAAATGATAATTGAATTCAACGCTAATATAAAACTTGGGTGTCTGGCGTTGGTGACACTGCTTGTTGTTGAAATCGTAGCCATTGCCGATGATGGGGGGGGTCGCAGGTGTTGATGACAACCCACTGGCTCGTTCTTCACAGAGTCTATCAGTGAATACTCAGTCTAGATGATAGGAAAGCAGGTTTTTTCCACTGCAATGATGAGGGGTTATATCCTGCTACTAACTACTTCAAACAGGTGCACAGGTAATTAAATCCAAAAAGGGGAAGTCTCAGGACGTTAGTCCATCTCCATCAGTTCAACTCGTTGATTGGCAGGTGACCCTCTCTGTCATCCAAGCTGGAAAGATAGACAGGTTACCCACTGCTTAAGAAATCACTCTCCATGATAAGTATAATACCTAAAAGATGTGGTGATTATTACAACAGTCAACTTAGAGCAAGATTGAAAGGACTAAGTTTATTATTGTTCAAAAGTGAAGCTTTTAACCAATAAATCCACTAGAATACAAGGCAGGCATGTACTTACAGTAGTGCTGGGAGCTGTGAGTCTAGTGATTTCTGTTTGGGCCGGAGCCCCACACGTCACCTTTCGGGGGGGGGAAGAAGGGGGGAAGGGATAGCGGGAGCTAGACTGACCCTACCTTAACAAGCAGCCGGCAGTCAAACTATCACTTTCGGGGTGGGGGAAAAAAGGCGGGAATAGTGGGAGCTAGACTGACCCTACCTTAACAAGCAGCCGGCAGTCAAACTATCACTTTTGGGGTGGGGGAAAAAAGGCGGGAATAGCGGGAGCTTGACTTACCCTATCTTAACAAGTAGCCGGCAGTGAAACTATCACTTTCGGGGAGGGGAAAAAAAGGTGGGAATAGCGGGAGCTTGACTTACCTTACCTTAACAAGTAGCCAGCAATGAAACTATTGTTACTATATACTCCCTCGCTACTCCTATCTATTGAACTTTTCCCTCACACTCCCCCATACCAAGACTTATAGTCAAGGAGTATAAGAAGAATAGGCGAGGAAAAAGTTCTAACATATGGAAGTCGCGTAAGGCAAGAAATCTTCTACTGACTGTCACGACTTAACCAGCCAGAGAAATAATTGGATGAACCATTGATATACACAATATGGAACTTAAAAGCCTGGAGTCCCAATGTCCACCTCAAGAGGCGACTGTTGGTTCCCTTAAATGTTTCTAGGTATATCAAAGGTTTGTGGTCCATTTCTAAAATGAATTCTTTTCCCAGCAAATAAAATTTAAGTTTGGAGATACCCCACACAAGGGCAAAACATTCCTTTTCTATGGTGGAGTATCTCGTTTCTGCGGGAAGGAGTTTCTGGCTTAGGAAGCATACAGGGAAGGGAGTACCATCATGGTACTCCCTTCCCAGTATTGGAGGAAATTCGGGTTCCCTTAAACAAAATTTTTTTATTTAATACCCTGGAATTTTAAGAAATGGGGTCTTTCGAAAAGATATTTTTAAAATCTCATTAAATTTTTTTCCCGAGCTACGTCGGAAAGTTCAAAAGGTTCTTTCACAAAATTTTTTTTAAGGAAAGGGTTGGATAAGACCCCTGTAAGATGAGAAAAGGTTCGGGATAAACCGGGGCATAAAAATTTACAAAAACCAAAAAAGCTACAAAATGAGTTTCCCTTGGGTTTTTGGGGGAATTTAAATTCTAAAAAAAGCTTTGATCTTATTTGGGGAGAGGCTGCAGAGATTTTATTAGAAAGTATCAGCCCAAGATATCTAATCTTTTTTATACCCAAGGAAGCTTTTTCTTCGGCTTGGCAGTGACCCAGTGGGGCGTAAACCTCGCAAAACTGATGTTAATGTTTGGATATGTTCCCCCCCACGTGGATGTCTTTACTTTAAATGTTATCAAAATAAACTGAAACATTTGGCATTTTAAACCCAAGCCCAAAATCCCCCATCAGTCTCACGAAAGGGTACCCACAGGCAGTTCCCAAACCGAAGGGCATAGTTCTATATTGCTTTCAGTCCGGGTTTGTTTTTAGGAAAAGCGGGGGTTTGCAAAAGAAGAAGGTTTAAAAACATTCCCTTGATGATAAAACTGCGCAAATCGATCTCTGAAAAAAAGAAACGTCTTTAAAATTTTTGGTGGGTTCGCTATCAAATTAAAAGGGCTTTGGCCAGCATCCCCCCGAGTTATTAAGCATTAAGGCCTCTGAAGTCAATGGGCAAGTCTTTATGAATTATCTCCTTTTTAAAACCATGACTACTGGTGAACAATATGCAGATACTGAAGGTTCTTTTGATCTTTAGTTTTAATAATTTGTCTACCTCTGGGTTTCAAATGCACCCCTAAGTAAAACTGGAATGGGTTAATTTTCTTTTTGTTAGATTGTCAGTCACTAATTCAATCTTAGGGGGATTTACCGTGAAGGGAACACCTGGGAATATCAGAAAAGGGGAGGGTCTAAAAAGGTTCCAACTTTGAAGTATTTTCTTTGTCTCTTTGGTCATCCAAAGATTCATTAATATTAATGTTGGTTGTCCCCGGGGGTCAAAAAGTCACCAAGTCATGTATTTCTTCATCATAGTCTAATTTTAGAGGTGTCCAATTAGGGACCCCTTTACATTCTTCGTTTCTTATCAAGTTCGTGGGGGAAAAAACTAAGTCAAAAGTTTTTAAAGGCATTTAACCGAATTTCTTTCGGTAATATTTTTAAGGATGTTGATATGATAAAGCTTGGGTTTTCCCCCTTGACTTCTTTTGAGGTAGTCAACTTTCCCACAAATTTTTAATACTTTATATGGACCTTTCCTTTCAAACTAAAAATTTTATTTGACTTGATGGGCCCAAAAAGTACAAAACTTCACCCCCCCCCCTTTACTTTAAAACTTCTCCTCTGATTTTTGGGAAATAAAAATAGGTTTTTTTACGGGTCCTTTGGGAAAACTTGGGTTTTTTCAAAAACTATGCCCCCCCCCAGAGGTCCTTCAATTTTGGATCTAAGGTCAAGGAAAAAATGGAAAGAAGACTAAACCCTCAGCACTCACCCCTTCATTGTCCATAAGTATGAAGGATGGACAATGGGCCTCTGGCCGTCTACCAAAGAGAAGTTAAAAAGGGGGAAAAACCCCCAAAGGGAATCACTGGGAATTTCCCCCTCATGGCAAACAAAGCAAGGGTAGGTAACAAATGCCACTCCTTGGGTTTTAAAGGGACCCAAAATTTTCCTTTAAAAAGGGAAACTTGAGAATCGAATGCTGGCGCTAAAATCCTCCCAACAGCTGGATGATGGGGTTTGTTGAAGAGAGGCTTCACTCCCAGAAGTTGGTGTAGAGGGTTGCATTAAGTCAGATTTTTGAATTGGGGTCCCAGGGTCAGACAAAAATTTTTTCTGGGATGCCCACTCGGGAGAAGTGGCCCAAAAAGGGCTTCAGCCACCTCCGTATGGTTTTTGGTTTTTAAAGGGGCAGGGTTTTCAGGGAAACTCGAAGCAAATAAAACTAATTTTAAAATATATATCTATGTCCCCCAGTTTGGAAAGTGGTGAAAAGGGGACCAACGATTCAATAGCTACTTTTAAAAGGGGTTTAACCGAAAAAAAAGATAGGCTTTTTGACCATAGGTACTCGCCTGGCTCCTCGGGAGGTTGACATTTGGGGCAAATTTTACCCCGTCTACAAAAAGGTAGTGACTCGGGGAAATTTTTTGGCCAAAAATAGGTTTCCCTAATTTATTAAAGGGTTTCCGATGGGGGGAAATGTCCGGCCCGGCCCGGTCTTTGAGCCATTTTAAAAACAGTCTCTCTGCATTGAAATGGAACAATTTAAGATGGAATAGTCTATTCACCCTAAATTTTAAATTTTGAATACTGACTTGTACAAGATACCTTTTATATTTTCAAATCAAGTTTTTCCTTTGGGAAACTTGATTTTTTTTAAAGCGGCATTATGGCAGTTTGAAGAAAAGGGGGCAATTACTTTGGGGGAAAATTTGCAAAGGATTTTTCGATATATCAAAAAGGTTTTAAAGTCGGGGGAAAATAAAAAGGAGGGGACCAGAAAAGGGGAAGAAACCGGGGCTTTGGGTCTGACCCTTTAGTCAAGACATTTAGGGGTATCGGAGGGGGTTTATTTTCCCATTTTTATCTAATAAGTAAAAACCGGTGATCCTACTCCCCTCGCTTTCGAGGTAGCATCACTGGTTTTTAACCCACATGAATCTCCCCGAGACAAATTTCATCTGAACTTTCGAGGGGGTTCTCTGATCTACAGGAAGAGGATCTGAAAAACTTATGTCCATCCCTTTGGGGATGAAAGGTTTAAAACCCCAGAAGGAAGAATGGCACCTTTTTTCCCTTTCCATTAAATTAAAGGAGCAAGCGTGAAAGGGGGGCTATACGGCTTCAGCCAAAACCCGGAACCATTTTGACCTAAAGTAAAACGGATTTGGGAGGAAAAATGTCCCCTCGGCCCAAGTATTCCCGAAAGTATACAGAGGAATGAGTTTCTTTTAAAAAGGTTTGGGAACAGCTTATCGAAAAGACTATACATGTGCATCCCGGTCCCCGTAAAATGGGTAGATCATTAAATCCATTAATGTTCCTGAACAGAAGGGGGGATTTTGGGCTTACAGTCCTTTTTAAAAATTTTTTCCAACTTTTTGGAAACCCTTTTTAGGGAAAGGGCAATCTGGACCCTTTATGTCCCCTTTAAAAACCCCAAAAAATGACAAACAGGGAAAAAAAAAAGTCATTTTACTTTTCCCCAAAAGGGTTTTATTTCTTAAGGTCTGATGAACCCTTTGCCCTTAGGGGGTTTGACCCCTTTAGGGCTTTTTAAAGGGAAGGAGAGCCCGGGAAAACCAAAGGGCACAGCCTCACAACATCCTCAGCTTTAAAACAGGTTCGTTCTCTAATGAATGTTCGTATCTGCTGGGGGGGAGCGGTTTTGGGAAATGGGCAGCAACCTAATCTTTTAAGAGTTCATAATGTGATCAATTTCCGGGAAATTCTACCAAAAAAAAAGAACAAACGAAAAAGTGTTACCTTCAAAGCTGAAAGTTTTGGCCAGGCTGTAAGGTGGCCAACCTGAAAACTTTCCCGTAAGAATTTTGTGGTTTTTTTTGGATGCTTTAAGGGGAAAGCCTTTTTTCAGTAGGGTTTTTAATTAAAATATAATATTGCGACAAAGTTTTCATAGGGTATTCAAAGCTTGGGACCGGAAAATAACATTCCCAACCTGGTTTGCCCAGGTGTCCCGCAAAGGGCCCTTCCCCAGAGGGTTAAACAGTATTTTCCCAAACCCGATAATGTATGAAGTTTGTTCTTTCCCCCCGTGAAGGGAGGTAAAAATTTGGTGTTGGAATATTTTGACTAACCCGCATGATGTTTTTAATTTTCTCCCCTTTCCTTTTAATTGTTGTTGTGTAAGAGTTAACTTTTTTTTCTCTAATTCAAGGCGAGATTTTTTTGAGCTCGCGATCCTTTTCTCTCTCTTTAACCCCAAGTTTTTTAGCTTTTTCCTCAACTTCTCTATCCTTTTTCTTTTCTCCCAAATTCTCTTAAATTTAAACCCTTTTCCCCAAGTATCTTAAACTTTTCCTCACGTATTTTAGCTTGTTTTACTTTCCCTATCCCTTTTCTCTTTCCCCAAATTCTCTAAATTTTAAATTGTTCTTCATGTACTCTAGCCCCCTCTTTCCCCAAAGATCAAGTTATCACGCTCCTTTTTTTTCCCTTTTCCCCTCTCTTTCTAAAATGTCCTTTTTTGGATTTCCCCTTTTCAAATTTCCCCTCTTTTTCCTTTTTCTCTTCTTTTCGATTTTTTTTCTCTCTCCTTTTTTTTCTTTTTATTCCTCTCTTTTCCTTTTCTTTTCTCTTTCCCCCTTTTTAAATTTTCTTTTTTTCCCCCCTCAATTCTCTCTCTTTCAAGTCTTTTTTCCCGGAAACTTAGCACAATGAAAGATTCTAAAAATTTTTTTTTGTTTTTTCCTAACTTTTTTTTCCAAACTTCATCCAAAACTGTTATTCATCCATACTTCAAGAATAACTTTTAAAATATCTGGGGAAAAGAAACGGGTATTAGAAAAATGGAGGGTTCAATTCCTGCTCTTGGCCCCAAAAAATGGGAAATAAACCCAAAGGGGTCCCATCCCAAATTTAATTTAAACAATAAGTAATTTAAAAAACGAAGGGTTCATGGGCCCGGGTTTCCCAGCAAAACAGTAATTTGAATTTGGGGTTTTACTTTGGGCCATCCAGTCTTCTCACCCAAAAAATCAAGTGCCCCCAAAGACAGTTTCCCTTGATATAATAAGACTCAATGAAAAAAAATTGTCAAATGGAAAATCTCGGGTTCCCCAGGTCAAAACCTCCAAAGTTTTCAAGCTCACACAAAAAAAAGGGGGGCAGAATTAAATATTATTTTCCTGCCCGACTTTAAATTACAATAAATTGGAAATATAAAACAAAAACCCCCTTTTTAAAAACCTTTTACGTAGTCCCCCATAGAGAATGATTACTCATGGGTGGTGGTAACCGTCTGTGGTAAGCGGCCCCTTTTAATTTCCCAAAGGTAGATTCGAGATGGAAATTGAATCTTTATTCATAAGTTGATCCTGGCCCAAAGGGCGCCACTTTTGAAGGGTTACTCACCCCGTAAGAACTTCAGTCCCGTATTTTCTAAGGTGGCTCCTCCTCCCGGAAAATTAAAAGAATTTGAAAAAGAAATAAATTTAAAAGACAAAAATTTAAAACTTTATTAATAAAAAAATAAAAAATATAAAACAAATTAAAAAATGAAAATTTTTTAACCCCAATTAAAGAAAATAAAAATGAAAAATATAAATGATAATTGAATTTTAACGCAAATATAAAACTTGAAATGTCGGTTTTAGGTGACACTGCTTGTTTTTTGAAATCGGGAGCCATTCCATGATGGGGGGGGGGGGGGGGCGCAGGGTTGATGACAACCCACTGGCTCATTTTTTTTACAGATCTATCAGTTGAAAACTCGTCTAGATGTAGAAAACAGGTTTTTTTTTCCCCGAAATGATGGGGGGGTTAAAATCCTGCTACTTCCCTACAGGGGGCAAAGGTAATTAAAAACCAAAAAGGGGAAATCTCAGGACGTTAGTCCCCCTCCCATATTCAAAATCATTGATGGGGAGGTGACCCTCTCTGTCATCCAAGCTGGGAAAGGGTAGACAGGTTAACCCCCTGCTTTAAAAAATCACTCTCCTTTATAAAAATACATACCCAAAAAGTGTGATTTTTACAACCAAAATTAGAGCAAGAGGGAAAGGGCTAAGTTTTATTATTGTTCAAAAATGAAGCTTTCCCCAAAAAACCACTAGAATAAAAAAGCAGGGATGACTTAAAAGTAGTGCTGGGAGCTGTGAGTTATTGATTACTGTTTTTGGGCCGGGGGGCCCCACACGTACCTTTTTGGGGGGGGGGGGAAAAAAGGGGGAAGGGATAAACGGGAGCTTTGACTGACCCCACTTACAAAACAGGGCCCGGGAGTCAAAAAATACACTTTCGGGGTGGGGGAAAAAAAGGGAGGAAAGCGGGGCTTGACTTACCCTACCTTAAAAAGTAGCGGTAATGAAACTATCACTTTCGGGGAGGGGGAAAAAAGGCGGGAATAGGGGGAGCTTGACTTACCCTACCTTAACAAGTAGCCGGCAATGAAACTATTGTTACTATATACTCCCTCGCTACTCCTATCTATTGAACTTTTCCCTCACAAGTACATGCATTGTTGTACTGCTTAATGTTCCTCGAACTAATTCTATACAGACAGTATTTACTCTCCGGCTCATACGATCTGCCATCTTGGTGCTTAATCCAGCAGTCCACACCAGGTGGCATGTAAGAGACTCAAGAAGCGTGCTCTCTTCCCAGAGGTCGAGAGACGAATGCTCTGTAGGATTGAGGATCATACTATACTTTTTTTAATTTTTTTACTTTATGTTAAACTGTAATGTTTTTTAAATAAAATATAAAAAAAATTATTATTCTGGTTAATGCTCTCCAAATGCTCTACCTGCCTCACCTATAACATAGCAATAAGTTATGCGATGACATCATGAATCATACAACAGGGCATAAGAAGAATGAGTACCATGTCTAATGAAATTCAGCAATTTGTAATCGATAGGCCTCAATAATACTTCCTCTAAACAAGATATTAACAAGCACGAACCCCCCACCCAATCTATTTTGCAGGTGAAAGCATTACTATGGATCGTTAAACCTATACCACAACTAAATAAGAAATGAAAAGATAGGCTAAATGCTCCCAAAGATGTTGCTGGCTACAACCCAAACTATGGTGCTAATGTGAGACTCGTGAGCATGATGTACATAGCCTATGCTGCTCCCATGTTGATATTAACTAGAGAAAGTTCTCTCCGACCCTTGGAGCTAATGCAAAATGAAGCTCTCAAAGTTATTCTTGGGTGTCCCAAACCTACAAAGGTTCTTAATATGAGGAAGGAACTTGGTACTTCTAATATCAGTGAAAGGATTGTTGAGATTAACACTGTACTCGGTATTAGAATGCTAAGAAATGAACCAGACACTGTCACAATATATCTTATTAAGTGTCTAGAAGTAAATCAACACAGATCTAAATGGATTGTGAAAACGTGCAATTTTGCATTTAATTTTATAACCTGCTTGAACTGTATCACTTAGACAAAACAAGAGTATTGACCACGACCATTGGAAAATGTGTTCATTTAATATCACATACCTGCAAGACCCACCAAGAAGCTCATTGCTAGTAAATCCCTTCTCCTTAATCACTTTGTTAAAGCACTGCTCAAGAAGAAATATCTAGCCTAGCTGGTATAATAAGTTATCAACAATTGATATACACTGATGGAATCTAAACAGTGAGTTTTCTGGCCGGGCTGCATCTGCTCTTGTTGCCACCTCTCTAGTTAAGAACGATAATATATTTGTGAGTTGGGCATAAGAATTTAAACAACTGGGGTGTCTACACAGCAAACTGTATTGTTTGCAATCATAATTGGTACTAAAGCTAACCTATGACACTGAGCTTGACTCTATCATCATTACTGATTCCTATGTAATCATTGAAGCTCTTGACTCACATAAATAATCCAACAACATACTCACTGGGGAACCAAGTATAATACACAAAAAATCAGGGACAAAGGAATTATTGTTACGAATTGCAATGGATCCCATCACACATTGAATTACTCCTTCATGATAAAGTTGATATGTTAAGCCAAGAAGAGTACCAGGAGAATGTAGAATATAACTTTGGTATCTGTGTCTAGCATTAGTGAAATATTAAGGGAGAGGGAAAATAAGTAAAATGATTGTTAAACGAATTCATGTTAGAAGCCTGAGTATACTATTTACCCATATACTTACAATGACATAGATAAGTATGTTTATGAGCAACGTGCAGTGTAAACAGACTGACTGATGTTCTAACAGCCAGGCTTAGAGGCTTGTTACAAGTACTTTTCTGGCATCATTTCGTCACTCAACCTGCGGGCTGGGAAGGACGCACTCCGGAAAAAAAAAAAAAAAAAAAAAACCCCTTGCTCCGGGCTCACACACTGTGACGGGCCTGTGTACTTACATTCCGAAGATGGCGGACCGTCATGGTCGGAGAGTAACACACAGTCCTGTGAGAATTCACCCGTGGCCCCTCAGTGGTTCTACAAAGCATGCATTAATGCATTCATCATACGCGATGTTTTAACGGCGATTCCCAAACGAAGAATAAATGGTGTAAGCTCTGAATGGATTCGAGGATAATTGGAAATTCGTGAATGCCGGCTTCTAGTTTCTACAACCAAAATTGTCAAACTTTTCAAGATAGGAGAATGGTGGTAAATTCAGCTGTGGAGGTTTGTCTACATGATGTGTCTTACGTATGTCACCGGGTCAGGGTGAGAAACGTGCTTTCGAGGCGGAGGAATACTATCTGCAGGTGTTTTTGGCAGATACGAATGGGTGCATGCATCGACCAGGAGTGGTGGAAAAGAGCCCATACGAGAGGCTCCCCGAGGCTCCTTCACCATCAAGATGACACTATGCCCAGCCAATTCCCCTCTTATTACTATACGCCAAGAAAATATAGGACACAGTGTTTGTTCATTACGCTGGTCCAAAGGAAGACATGCAGACTTGCAACCTTATGAGCAATATGGCTGCCCATGCTCCCGTCGACTGGTTGTCCTGCCCCGGACCTCAACCTGTGGCCTACAATGCTGAGGCCTTCGTGCCTGAATCTGGTCCCTCAGCTGGGCAAGGTTCCAAGCTTTGAGTGAAGAGATGCAACAAGAGGACACACAGACTACGATGTGTGCCATCCCTGGTCGGTGGATGCCACACGACCGTGCCCACGCTTCTGTGGATCCTGTGCGGCCTGAGGGATTTGAACACAGGATAAGTTTCTGAGGACATGCGACATGACCCTCCTGGATGGAACAAGGCGTGGGTCCTGTTGTTTCACCGGCGTGTCGTGAATCACCTAACGAGGAGTTTGCAGGACAAAACACGTTTTGTAAAGCGGATGCATGAGTGGATGGTGGAGGTCAACACCAAGGAGGCTTCGTCTGGTGAGATGGTCCTGTGTGATGGCAGCTCTCGCAACGATCGGGCGGGAGCGTCGACATGGAGACGAGGTCTTGACACCAGGACAAGCGCCCGGGGAAGAAAACGTGGGCGAAATTGGCGAGGCGCCTCTCACATGAAGGGTAGTTGAGAGGTCCCGTCATACTGGCAGTAGTAGGAGAGAGGGGGGTTTGAAAGCCGAAATGCCCAAAGAAGACAGTCTGATACGTATGGGAACGGGACAGACCCACAACATAGAGGAAAACCACCTTTTTTGTAATTTCAAGTGTGTCACCATCAATGCCAATGGTCTTGAGAACAGAAGTTAAAAAGGTGGAGTGGTTTTTGCGACGTTACGATGTGGATGTTTATGCAAGTACACAATTACAAGTTTGGTAGAGAGTTAAGGTTGAAAGGCTACCGAATGTATGTGGGTGGGGTGGCTATGGGATGGGAGGAGGGTGGGGGGGAAGGGTGGTAATGGAGGGATTGGTATTGGGGCGGGGTAGGTTTGTTTTATTGAAGTTTATATCCTGCAGACAGAACTCTAAAGTTAAAATTTAAAGATTTTGTGAGGCAGGTATTAAAATGTTTCACACTCGGGGTTGCCTTAATTTCGGTCTTGGGTGGGGTTTGGAATGCGTATTCGTCATGGTATGGTTGAACCGAGGGGGCAGGATGCATTTACCTATCCTAAGAAATTTGCTGGGGATGCAGGGTTTATGATGTGGTGGGGAGGGGTTGCGTGGGGGGGGGGTGGAGCCACACGTATTGTTGCAGAGCTATGCGCTCGTCGGATAGAATTTATTGACACAAGGAATTCGAGTGGGTGCATACAGACCTTTGATATGGGGTTATCAGACCACTGTGCAGTGCTTGCAGATTTAGACTGGGGGGGGGTGTGGGGGGGGGGGGGGGGGGGGGGGAGGGGGGACGAGAACAGATTTATTCAGGTTATTGGAAACTAAATGTGCGGGCTTTTGGGAGGGGGGGGGATGGGTCTACTTTTCAGGTTTGGTGGAAGAACCTCTGGGAAACTCGGAGGGAAGGTGAATGTTTGTTGGACTGGTGGGAAATGTGTGCCAAACCCGGGATAGCGAGTTATTATGGGAATCAGGGTAAGGAAGAAGCAAAGCGGAGGTATGGGCTACAAAATTACCTGGAGGGGCAACTGAATGCTTATTATGTTGGGGGCAGAAGTAGTAGGTATGATGACATTGAACATTTTCGCAACAGACTTGCTGAAATTCACAATGAGCATTTCAATGCAGTTAGAATCATGGCGGGTATGGAAGAGGTGCTATGGGGTGACAAACCTTCGGGTTGTGTCCTGCGAAAATTTAGGGTTAGAAAGCAAGCAACATCCCTCCTGCGTTTGGAAGTATGCACCGGTTTGGGTGGATATCTGCCTGGTCAGTTGCTATCTAATACAGACAGCATGAGTTTTTATACTGATCTTTGGTTTGAGGAAAAGCTCTGGCGAAGAGCAGAGGGCGCTCACGAAGGTGGTCTGATGGGAAGGGGTGTATATAGAAAGGTCATAAGTGAAAGGGATTGGAGGGTACTTGAGGGTAGGATTTGCGTGGAGGAGGTCGAAGAGGCAATTTTTCAGATGAGTAAAGGGAAAGCACCAGGTATTTTTGGCATATCGAATAAATTTTATAGGACGCATTGGGGAAGCATTAAACAATGCTTGATTGAGGTTTTGAATTGCATGCTCATGGAGGGGAGGTTAGGTGTGTCACAGAGTACAGGGGTAGTGGTGTTGGTGCCCAGAAAGAGAGGAGGGGGGTCTGAGCTCATATAGGGCCATCTCTCTTATGTGTTCAGACTATACAATATTCGCAAAGGTCCTAGGTAACAGGATGAGAAAAGTCATGGAATCTGTTATTCATAGGGGACAGCTAGGCATACCAGGTAGGAGCATGAGGGAAGGACATGGACGTATTAGGGAGTTTTGGGGGGAATGTCAAGAGGGGTGTCCTCGGGCTTGACTGGCAAAATGCTTACAACGGTGTTGACAGAGATTTATTAAGGCTTATTTTATTGATGCAGGGTTTTGGGGAGGGAATAGTACGATGGGTTGACACTTTGTATGCCTCTGCAATGGTAAGAGTGCAGGTAAAATGGTAAGTTAGGGCAGCCTGTACGCATGAGGCAAGGATGCCCCCTATCTCAGTTGCTTTTTGCCTGTGTGCAAAATCCATTTTACGAACTGGTGAATGGCGGTTTGGAATGTGGGGTACTGGGTAATAATCGTGCAGCGTGCGTAGTCGGTTATGTGTGTGGAGAAATTTTCACCAGGAGGGGGGTATCAGCCCCCTTCAGCCCCTTCAGCCCCTTCAGCCCCTTTCAGCCCTGAGGGGCCCAGCCCTCTCAGAAGGGGCAAATATCTTGTTTACTGCTACAGCGAGTAATTGACCCCAGATGCAGTACCAGTATGTGACGTGGCTTGACGCTCCTTGCGGTCCTGTGTTGCAAAGTGTAGCTTAATAAAAGACAGTTCATCTCTTACCTTAGCAAGACAATTAAGGAAAATCCTGCTCCCACTTTATTACCATAGTAAAGATAGTGGACATTGTTGTCTATGCTTAAGACAGCAAGATTTAAACATTCTGCTTTGCTTCATCGAGGAAGTGGCAAGGAAGCAAAAGTACTAGGTCAGCTTTTCCTTTGTGCTGGGGGCAGTGATGGCGTGGGGCGTTGTGGCGTCTTCAGATTACTTTTGACTCTACTGAGAGTGACACTGACACCAGGATAACCAACAAAGAACGATCTGTGCGTTAGTGTGAACAAAGTGTCTCACAAAACATGATAAACACTTACAGAGAAGTGTGATCAACTTCTTAGTGATATTGTGTGAACAATTATTGATGAACAGTGTAACAACGAGTGTTGCGATCTAACAGAGTGTAGTGCGACATTCTTCAAAGAACACTATTTTTCAATCAACTCAGTGGATATCCGGGCTTAATTACGGGTCAGATACATATACCCAGATAAGTATTCTAACTCGTGATGTACTACTATTGACTGTGCAATCGAGTATAAAGTCGTGAGTTAGTCACTTATCATAAACCCCGGTGATATGCGGACTTTTGAGTCCACACAAGTAAGTTTGTCAGCCATAAGTGAATGAAATATGCTGACATAACACCCCCTAGGGGTAATTTATAATCTTACAAATTATAACTCTTTACAGCCCATTGAGAGATGACTTCGACAGCTTCTCAAGACCTCGTCTGCAGGGGCGGCTGTGCAGGCGATGAGCTGTCTTTCTAAGTTAAGTTTTTCTATGTTTAAGCTTAACTGGTAATGCCATTTCTCAACATTTGGTCTGCCAAACCCGGAAAAAGGGCCACACTGTGGCCAAATATGTTGTACAAAGTGTACAAATAACCTACGAGAAAGGGTCCTTCGAAAAAGCAGTAAAACTAGGGGTTTTACAATATAAACAGTATAAATGAGTCCCCCCAGCCCAAATCAAGAGAAGGGGCAGCCAAAAAAAAAAAGGCGCTCCCCCAGCATTCACCCAAAGAAAACAGGAGTGGGTGACCCCCAACAAGAAAACGGGGGGGGACCCTGCACCCACTGTCCAATCCGAAAAGGCTGACAAGACAACAAAAACCCAACTGATGTTCAGTTTGTCTAGTGTATATACACATGTGTTTTAAAGTTTTAAAAAAAATAAAGAAAGATTGTGTTTAAAATTTGTTTCTAAAGATTACCTGTTATATTTAAAAGGGAAATTATTTATAAGTGTAACTTTCAAAAACATATTAACAGTGACATTTTTATTGTGTAAAAATTTCACTGTATTTACAGTTAACAGTGAATTTTTAGTGATAGTGGTGAAGGAATAACCTCTTATTTTCGATTAATCAGTGGCAGGGGACCAGCAAACCAACCATAAACACCAGCCACATGTACTGTGTCCCCTTCCGGTCATTTACTTCTTAGAGTACTCTTTTAATTTCCTTTTACTGCCATATAACCCCTAGATAACTACCATGCATATTTATGAAAAAACTTTTCTTTTTATTTTTTTGTAAAAATTATTACTTACTAAAATTTTATTAAACACCATATTTACTACCAGTCAATTTTACTTTTGTACATTAAACATTATTTTATACTTCCCATAACATTTTGTTGCCAAATTTTCAAGTTTGTATATTCAACTCCAACCTTTATATTATCTTTGTACCTGTCTACCATCTTACTATCATATTATAACCAAGACATTACCATATTCATTGTTCTTACCTGTCCATTTAATTTTGTTTACCACTACTTGTTTTTTTAGTCACTTTTTATTGTGTGTGCAATTAGTGTATATTTCAATTACTTTTTTGCAAGTACCAAAACTATCTTTTGCTAGCTAGTACCAACTACCTCATTTTTTTACTTTTTATTGTGCAATAAACTGCTCAACTTATTTAATATTACAAATCAGATCTTACTCCTAAACCAATATTATTTCATAGTGACTATCTGTCCATTTAACTTGTTTACCATTACTTAATTGTAGTCCCATATATATTTTTGTCCTTTATTTTAGCTTTATATAACTACCTTAGCTCATATATTCGCAAATTGTTAAAATAATCAAGGTGCTATTCTCAGGTGCTAAAGTTAATAAGTTCACTATTTTGCCATTATACTCCAAAGCTCATTTATTTGATTACACTTTGTTGTTCACCACAACTTATATTAGTCCCTTTTATATTATAATTTTTATATTATAATTCTAACTTTAAAGAATTACCTTTAAAGTACTACCTACTATCATATTCCCAAGCTCCATTATTTGTTCATCACTTTATTTGTTCACCACAAATTATTTTAGTCCCTTTTATATTGTCTCCTTTATTTTAGCTTTAAAAAACTACCTTAGCTCATTATTTTTTACATTTGTTAAATAATTCAGGTGCTATTTTTTTTAGCTTTAGAATATTTACTTTATTTTCTACTTAATTCTAACTATAGATTCACTACAAATCTTATGATTTACAAGCATTGATCTGATACCAACCTCTTATTTAATGACTTAAATGATTCAAACAGTTACTGTAATTACTACACAGCAGAACAATCAAAGGCACTTCTCAGAGCCAACAACAACATAACTATCTTTAACTACAATATCAGATCTTTAAGCAAGCATTATGATGACCTCCTAGCATTACTAAATTCCTTGCATGCCAATATGTCCATCATTACACTAACTGAAACCTGGCTAAAGCCTGATACTACAGATGTCTATGCCATTCCTGGTTACACAGCCATACACAACTGTAGGCCAGACCAACAAGGGGGTGGCACAGCTATATACTACTCAGACCAACTAGAATGTATCACTAATACTTGCACAAGGGATGAACATGGGGAATATATAATAGCTAAATTCAAATCCAATACCTACAAAAACCTCTCACAGTGATAAACATCTACAGGTTCCACAATCAAACATTAGCCAATTTAGTCAAAACCTAGGAAGTATGATAACTGATGCACGCATGAACAAAGATCACTTACTACTCTCAGGTGACTTCAATATAAATCTCCTGCAAGACCAGGACCCACACGTTACTGAATTCACAAACACAATGAGTAACTACATGTTGTACCAACGTAACAAAACCACAAATTTTACAGGACTAGTTTTTTCCCTATTGACCACTCTGGCCCAACACCATATCCCCTTAAAATCAGGAAATTACGAAAAATACCCAGACCCTACCCTATTTTCCCCTCATAACAACTCTTGGTAAAATCCCCCAAGACCTACAAAATCACCTTCAGACTTCCAATGGGCGCCATTAATACCTTCCAACGCAGTAACAAACATTGACGGGCACACTGAGCAGAAATCTATAAGATATTGCGAATGTTTAATAATTTTCTAAAAAAACCCCCCAAATACCTTTATCTTTGTTCCTCGCTTTTGGGGCCGTCGGACGCACTGTGCAGTGCCCCCACTACAACTGTTTCTCGCAGTTTTCACTGTTCAACAGGGCGGATACCCCGGGCAGGATAAATACAGTTTGCTTTGAGTGTTGGGGGGTTCTCTGAGCCTGCTACTATGAACGCTTCTACCCAATTATTAGGGTTTTTGTATCCCTAATGAGGAACTGTATGGTGGGCCTTAATGGGAAAAACGATATTTGAAAGTTCCTGAGGAATATTTTACTACAGCAGTTGGTGGAGGAGTTTCGGGAAACGGCGAATGTGTCTCAACTCGACGAGGGATGGGGCTTGCATACGTATTACTTTCTACAGGGGGGTCGAGTGAGGAAGTCCCTTCGGGGCAACGCAGTTTGGTTTTCGGAAGTTTTTTCGCAATTTGGTTCATTAATAAAACCCAGAGGGGGGTTTTTGGGCGGATGGCCCATATGTGGGCCTCCCAAGGGGTCAAAAATATCAAGTGATTAAAGACCCCAAACCTTCTATGTAATGTTGCCGGGCCCCAGAAACCAGGTATATTGCGTATGGGGGAAAAGGAAACGTGTCGTCTTGGGGCTCTTTTGACCTATAGGGGAAAATTTGCCGTAGATTTGCCCGGGGGTGTAAACCCGGTGGAGGACTCCACGGGCAGTGTGGGGGAGGCGGCGAAGGGGGATACCTTGGAGTGAGGAGGGGGAGAAGGAGGGTGAACAGGGGGGACTGTGTCACACTCCGGGGTGGAGGGGAAGTTCCTTCCCCAAACACTGAAGTGGTGGGGAAGGGTGGAGAGACCAGGGGGTGCCCTTTGGGGAGTCAGTGCCCCGGGAATTTTGGGGGAGGCCTTGGAGAAGGGGCGGGTAAAGGGAAAGTAAAAAGCAGCTTGCAAGGCCGGGTTGAAAAGTGGAAGTAGTAGGGAACACTGGAAAGGATACACTTTAGGGGAAAGAGGTCACAGGGGGATGTACCTGGGGGAAAGGGGGTTTTTGGGGAGGCAGCTCTGGGAAGAGCCCAGCGGGCTGACTGAATTAGATATGTTTTAAACCGGCAAAGACCGGTAAAAAAAGGTTTGGGCGGAGGTGGTCCGCAATTCACCTACAGGGGGGGGGGGGTTCCGGGGGGAAATCGGGGGAGAGACAAGGGGGGGGTAGGAAGTCTATTAAAAAGAGAAAAAAGGAAAAAGTGTAAGCAGCCTGAAGGAAGGGGTTTGTGAAAAAGCCACAGCGGCTGGGGGGGGGGGGTAAGGTTTTTTGAATTCGGTGGTAACGAAAAAATCAATGGTTCTGAGGTTTAAAAGGGTTTTGGGATGCCAAAAAGGAGGTGATTTGGTTTTGGGTAATTATCAGGTAGGGTAGTTAGGGGGGGTTTTGTGGGGGTTTTAAAGGGGGGAGGGGTTTTTTGGGGAAAGCCCCTTGGGAGGGGTGGGAGGGGGGGTGGGGGGGGGTTTTCCTTGGGGGGTGGGGGGAGAGAGGTATTTTTTTGGGGATTTATTGGCAGGGGAAAAGTAAAGGATTAAACATTTTTGCGTGGTTTTTAAACCCGGGGGTTTCTGATCAAAATTGGGGTATTAAAATTTTTTTAGGCATGAAATTTAAAATGTGGGGGTTTTTAAAAGAGGGGTTTCGGGGTTGGGGGGGGGGGGGGGGGGGTTTTGGGGGGGGGGGGGGGGGGGGGGGGGGGGGGGGGGGGGGGGGGGGGGGGGGGGGGGGGGGGGGGGGGGGGGTCTTTTCAGTCGGGGGGAAGGGTTTTTGGGGGCTGGGTTTTGGGGAGGTGGTTTTGTTAGTTTGGGTGGGATTTTTGGGCAGGCAAAGGGAAAATTTAAAATTTTTTTTTGAAGAGGGGGGGAAAGGGCACTTGGGGTTTGGATTGCAGAATTATTTAGGGGTCAGTTGAATGTTTGTTATGGGGGGGGGGAGTAGGGGGGGGGGGAAGGATTGGGGGGGGAATTAGGATCTTTATGATTTTGCATAAAAAACTTTTGTGCCTCAGGGTCAGGGCAGGTTTGGGGGGACGTACAAAAGGGGGTGAAACCCAACCCGGGTATGTTTCAGAAAATTCAAGGCAGACTTTGAGGACTACGGGCGCATATTGTTGTGGGGGTGGGGGGGGTTATGTGAGGGACAGGGTCTCAGACAAGTTTTAATTAGTAGGTATGCTGTGATTGGTTTACGGAGAAATGGAAAAGAAAGGGGGGGAGGTGGGGTAGAAAAAAAATTTAGTGGGATTGGGGACCGCAGGGTTGGGGGAAAAGGAATAGGGGGTTGAGGGAGGTTTCGGGGGGGGAGGTGGGGTAATGGTGAATGGGTTGAGTCAGGGGGAAAGGGCCCGGGGAAAAATGGGGTTTCCTAATGATTTTCCCAAAACGCATTGGGAGGTTTTGAGGGGTGCCTAGTGGGTTCTGAATTAATTTGAAATGGGGCAGAATGGCGCAAAAAACCCGAGAACGGGTCTTTTCTTGGTGCCAAAGAAAGGGGGGAGAGGAGAAAGGGGTTGGGGTTATCGCCGTTTTCGTTAATGTGTACGGATTACAAAAATTTTTTCGAAGGTATTGGGGAACAGGTTAAAAAGGTAATTGGGAGTAGGTACATGAGGGCAGTATGGGGTTCCGGAAGCTATGAAGAAAAGGGGAAGTGCGATAAGGGATTTTATAGGAAAATTCAGGGAGGAGCGTCCCTTTGGGTTGGATTGGGCTAGGCTATGACTGGTGAAGAGGGACTTTTTTTGGGGGTTTTGGGGAAATTTTGGGGGTTTTTGGGGGGGGGGGTTAGTGAGGGGGGTGCGCACGCTGTAAGGGGGGGCTGTAAAGGGGTGCAAGTTAATGGTAAGCTGGGGGGGGGGGATATGGAACAGGGATTAAGGGAGGGTTTCCGCGCACTTTTTTTCATGCTGCACATCCTTTCTTTGAGGTGTGGACGGGAAAAGGGGGGGGGGGGGGGGGGGAAGATGGGGGGGATATAGGGTTTTGTGGATGTACAACGTGTTTTACGAGGGGGAGCTTTACGAGGGGGGGAGAGGTCATTTGGAGCTTGGGGGTGTTTGGAAGGGATTTAATTTTGCAAAACAGTTTTTTAGAAGTAGGAACATGGGTTGGGGGGATTGGGGGAGGGATGGGTGGGCGGTTTTTGAAAATTAAGGGGGTTTGGGGTAGGTATATGAAGCAATTTCAGGAATTGGAGGATTAATTCAGAACAGTCACAGTAGGGTTATAGGCAAGTTAAAAAGGTTTGAGGGCCCGTGAAATGGCCCTTTTTGCAAGGGGGTTTGGAATTAAATTCGGTGGTGTATAGCAAGGGGGGGGTTGGCGGAGGTGTTCCCTTTGAGGGTGCAGGGAAAACAGGAAAAAAAGAGGAGGGTGTTTGGGTTTTTGTGGGGGTTTGGGGGGCCTGGTTGTCCAAAGATTGGGTCATGCGGAGGGGAAAAGGGGGGTTTAGGTTTTTTTATTTGGGCTAGGGTAATGGTTTTTTAAAATTAAGCAGAGGGATTTAAGGGGGGGGGGGAGAGGGGTGTTAGGGTGGATAGGGGTGAGGGATGCTAGAAATGGGGGAGTGGTAGGGGTTTGAGAAAGTGTGAAAATTAAATTTAAAATTCATGTTGGCAGTGGGGCAGGTAAAAAGGGTTTAAGGTAAAAGCATGGTGGGGTGGTGTGGGAAGGGGGGCATTGCAGGGGGGCCAGTATCCCCCTGTATAAATGGGGGTCATAGGAGGGAGTTCGGGCGCTTCGGATACCGCAAGGGTTAGGGATTTTTGGGGTACGTTTTTTAATGGGTGTGGGGGCATCTAAGTATATGTTGCATAGATGGGGTTTGTTAGGTGCAACGTGTTTTTTTTCTGTGGGGGAGGAGACCATATCATGTGGGATATTTTTGTTCATCTTTGGAAGTGGTGAGGTCTGGAGGGGGGGTTTTTAGCGTTGGGGGGGGGGGTTGGTCTTTTCTTAGTCGTTGTCAATGGATGTTAGTGGGGTAGCCCTGAGGTGGGGAGGGGTTTGTGTTGCATGGAGATTTTTTGCATGTTTCTTGGGGGATGAGCAGATTGTAGGGCGTTGAGGAAAAAGCGTTAGCAGCGAGGTTTTTTAGGGCAAAGGGGTAGGAATAGGGTTTAAAATATGGGGGGATGGGGTTCAAGTTTTTTGATGGTTATCAAATTTTTTTTGTAGCACAGCTTCTAAGGGTACAGGGGGGGGGCAAAGGGTAGGGTCTTTTTTTGAGGGGGGGGGGTAAAGGGTTTGGATAGCAGTGTGGAAGGTGTGTGAGGGTGAGATAGGGGGCATATATTTATGAAGGTATGTTCCTGTAGAGATATTTGTATTGGCGATCGTACCTTGGTACATTGTCATAATTGGGGAAAGCCTTTCATTACATATTGGTGGGGATATTGCATCACACGAGGGGGAGGTGGTTTTAATGGTGTTATGCTTTTTTGGTAAGTGTATGAAAAACGTGAAAAATTTTTTACCAGTGAATTATAGTATGTGTTTTTTTTAACGTTGAGAAGGGTTTTTAAAAAATAAAAAAAAGCAAGTAAAAACTGTATAAAGTTTTTTTTTTTGTAGTTTTAACGGTATGCAAGTACTTTCCATATTTCCCCTTTATTAGTTTTTTTTAGATAATTAGTATCAAAATTTCCCCTTTTAACGGTACTTTTTAAAAAAAGAAGGATTGTAAACCCTTTGGGACAAGAGAAAGTGAAAAATAGACTTAGCAATGAGGTTTTAAATTTGGTTTTAGTAGGGAGATTTAAATTGTGTTTAGTCATTAAACAAAAATTTGCCCCGTCCTTGTGGAACCCATTGAATGGTTTTATTTAAAAAGTTCATAGGTTTTTTTTAAAAATGTATCCTCTAATTTATGTGTAAAACACATGTTAACAATGTTTTGTTTTTTTAGGTTGTTGTTTTTTTTTTTGATAGGGGAAAATTTTTTTTGGATGTAATTTTTTCCCAAATTATACAATGTGTCCGTGAGAACATAATGTACAAACTGTGTTTTTATGTATTTTTATTGTTAGGTTATTGATTTTTTTTTTTTTTTTTTTTTTTTTTTTTTTTTTTTTTTTTTTTGTCAAAACGGTGCATGAAAATATTTTTTGTATGCACTGGTTTATTAATTTGTTAAAAAGGGGTTTGTAAATGGTGGTAATTCACCTAAGGGTAACGTTTTTATTAAGTTCTGGAATGTGTGGTAGAGGAATTTTGATAATATTCAGTATAGTTCTTTTTATTAATCACTTATACGTTCTTGTATTCGTTGTTAAAATGAGGGGGTAAGGAACCGATTATATGGGTATGACTTTGTATATAGCCTTTTATGTATAATGTACTACGTGTGATTTTCTTTGGATTATATAGTCTTTTGTGAGTAAGAAATTGTATTTGAATTTATTAAACCTTACTGTATGTTTGGGTGTGGGTTGCCTTTTGTGTAGTCACATGTATGATTGAATTTTTGGGGATGGCAATCATGTTAAATTGAAGTGTGACTATTAAGTATAGGGTTAAGAGCTGGGATAGGGAATGTGGAATTGTTGTTTCATATTTAATGGATAACATGTCTTAGTTTATGTAACGTATGCATAGTATACATATGAATATGTATTGTGCTTTTTAAATAAAATATAAAAAAAATACCTTTATAACAAGCACTGCCCTAAAAAAACTAAACAGATGACAGCTAAGAGACTGAACAGTCCCTGGCTAACACCCAGCATTCTCAAATCCATAAATACAAAACACCGATATGAAAAACAGTAAAGAATGGGTCACATAACCAGAGACCAAACAAAACGTTACTCGTCAGCCCTAACCAGCCTGATAAGAAGGGCAAAAAAATTGTATTATGAGAACAGATTATCCAACTTACGAGGTGATATAAAAAAGACCTGGAAGACCCTATCAGAAATTCTGGGAACAAAAAAGATATCACGGCATAGCGAAATAAAATTAGCAAAATCAGATGAACCCCAACTCCCACCAACAGAAACAGCAAACAGACTCAATGATTTGTTCTCCACTATAGGTCAAAACCTTGCCAATAAAATCCCAAGCTCAGATACCCCACCAAATGACTACCTAACTGGCAACTACCCAACACACTGTTCCTAGCTCCGACTACCCTTACGAGTCTCCCTTATTATCAACGCACTGAAAACAAGGCAGGAGATTTAAATACCTTACCAACCCTTTATATACAAAAAAGCATCACAAGTACTATCACCAATCATTGCAACACTCTTTAACAAATCCATTGAATCCTCCACCTTCCCTACAGTTCTCAAAATAGCAAGGGTCACCCCGATCCATAAAGGAGGAGACCAAACAGAGTTGAATAACTATAGGCCAATATCCAATTTACACCCTCTCTCAAAAAATCTTCGAAAAATTAATTCATAAACGAATCTACTCCTACCTCATCTCCCATAACATTCTCAACCCCTGCCAATTTGGATTCAGGCCTAATAAAAATACTAATGATGCTATTATACACATGCTAGAACATATATACACTGCAATAGAGAAAAAAGAAGTCCCACTGGGGATCTTCATTGACTTACGTAAGCTTTTGATACAGTTGACCATGACTTGCTCCACGTAAAATTGTCACACTATGGTATTAGAGGCACTCCCTCAACTACCTCAAGTCTTACCTCAGCAACAGAAGCCAATATGTATACGCAAATGGGGCAAGCCTTCCGCACAACCAAAATTACAGTTGGTGTCCCACAGGGGAGTGTCCTTGGCCCTCTTCTCTTTCTCCTATACATAAATGACCTACCAAATGCTTCGCAATTACTCAAACCCACACTTTTTGCAGATGACACCACATACGTCTTCTCTCACCCGAGCCCAGTCACGCTAGCCAATACTGTAAACACCGAATTACAGAAAACATCTACCTGGATGAGGACTAACAAACTTACACTAAACATTGACAAAACCTACTTCATTCAGTTTGGTAACAGAGCTACAGATGTACCTCTTAACATAACGATAAACGGATCACCTATCACAAAGCTAACAGAGGGAAAATTCTTAGTAATCCACCTCGATAATAGACTCAAATTTCATACACATATACAACAAATTTCTAAGAAAATTTCCAAGACTGTAGGCATACTATCGAAGATACGGTACTATGTTCCACAGTCAGCCCTCCTGGCCCTTTATCACTCTCTTATTTACCCCTATCTCACCTATGGAATTTGTGCATGGGGCTCAACAACAATTACCCATCTCAGACCACTAATTACCCAACAAAAGGCTGCAGTTAGAATGATAACAAATTCTCACTACAGGCATCACACTCACCAATATTCAAAACACAACCTACTCACTATATAAAAACATCCATACTTATTATTGCACTTATTACATACATAGAACACTTAACTCTGATATTAACCCTCCCCTCAAACATCTCCTTGCCAACCTCAACAGAACACATGACCATAACACAAGGCACAGATCACTCTTTGATGTTCCTCGTGTCCATCTCACGCTATGCAAAAACTCAATGCACATAAAAGGCCCTAAAATCTGGAATTCATTACCTGTAAATATAAAAGAAACACTACCAGTTTATAAATTCAAGTCTCTTCTCAAAGTTCACTTACTCACTCAAAACCAAATAAATACTGAATAACTGAATCATATAAATTATATATCCTAAATGTTACTCACAATTATATCACACAAATGTTAAACCTAGGACCCAGTCTAACTTTGTTATTTTTTTAAATACACTACCTAACAGAATACTCCATTCTACTGAATGAACAGCAACCATATGACCTGTCTTTGTAATACTCATTTGCACTTTATAGTTATCTGTTTACAATAATGTCTTATCACTGATTTCATCATTGCTTAGTTAATCTTAAGTTAATTTTAAGCCAGCCCGTAATGCTATGCATTTAAGTGGCTTTGGCATGCTGCTCTTACCTGTATTTTTTTTGTACCTCTGTATGTATGCTAAAATTTCTAAATAAATAAATAAATAAATAAATTGACCCTGAGGTTAAGCTTAGTAGGTCAGTAGTGTCTGACTCGATTATTGCTGACTTAAGCATGACAAAAGCTCAGCTGTTTATAGCAGTACAGTGTTTTTTAAACACTCTAAGTGTGGTGCTAGAATTTTCAGTATACCATTAAAATGGCTTGTTTGAAAACTCAGTTTCAGTCTTTACAGACTAAGATTACACAATTAGAAAATCTAATTTCATTGTCCTCATCGCCTCCGAGCCGTGTGGACGAGCTGCGCAGACGCTCCTGTTTTGAGTTTGTTTTTGCGCAGTTTACCTGATTGAGCTGCCCCTTGCGTTGGTTGGTGGAAACTTTATTTTCTCCAACATGGCGCTGAATAGCAGAAGAAGAATCAACACTGTCTGCATTGAGATGATCCGTGGTGCTGTCACAGGATCCAACATGGATTTATTATTACCGGCGATCATTCGCGATACCTATGGTATAGCAAATGAGGAGATATGTGGTGTCGCATTAAATGGAATGACAAGAATCTTCGTTAAAATGACGTCTGCACAAGTCTACGAGGCAGTGGTCGACAAGTATCAGGAGACCATCATACCGGTTAATACAGCTGTGTCGGTGAGACTTCATGATGTATCTCGACATTACACTTGGGTAAAACTCAGGAATGTGCCTTTTGAGGCGACTGATTTTGATATTACCAGTGAACTGCGTACTTATGGGATGGTTCACGTAGCCACAGCAGGGAGATGGGCAACTGGACCGTATGCAGGTGCGCTGGAAGGCGCGTATACAGTTAAAATGACTCTTCGACACCCTATTCCTTCATATATTGTGTTGAAAGAATTACGGACTCAAGTCTATGTAACGTATGCGGGGCAACAACGTACGTGTCGGCTATGTGGGTCATATGACCACATCGCGGCGCAGTGTGGGAAACGAAGTGGGTACCCGGCACAACAGCAACGGCAACAGCAGCAACAGCAGCCAGTGGACGAGGTAGGCGATGAGCGAGAACAGTCTCTTGCTACACCGCCCCAACAACGGTTGTCATGGAGTGAGGAGGTGGACAAAGAAAAGGAGCTCGAATCGCCAATTGTAACGCTTCAAGGAGAATCTCAGTCATTGGACATACATAAGGTTTTTGAGGAGAGACTACCTAATATGGGTGAAGAAGTGGCGGCGTCTTTGGTAAAGGCGTTGGATGACTTGTTAGAGGAATCGGTCCTAGGTCAGGTGGAAGACCCAGGCTTAGTTCTGGGGAAGATGACGGTTTGTCGACGAGAGAATCTAAAGGATTGAAGGTGCATGCAGTAGAGGTGGAGGTGCATCAGGACGGTGCTTCAGATGTCAAAATGCAGGTGGAGGGCGGGACACGAAAGAGGACTGCAGCATCATCGGATTCTGATGATGTGCTAACTCCTGCCCAACGCCCTGGGAAAAAGTCTTGGGTGGAGGTACAGAAGAGAGGGAATGGTGAACCCAAGGATCAAGGGATTGCAAAGGTGATTCCCAACAAAGGGGGGAGGGACAGAGGTGTTGCAAAACGAACTGGGGTAAAGTCAATGCCGGGGACAAAAGGAAAACCCATTTGTTGAATTCAAGTGTTTTACTATAAATATTAACGGGTTGAGAGCTGAGAGGAAGCTTAAGTGGTTTAATGAGTATTTGGTGCGACTTGGTGTGGATGTGGTATTCTTACAGGAACATAATTTTAGGCCTGGTTATGAGTTGGATATGAGTGGTTATAATGTGTACATGGAACATGCGACACGTTTGAAAGGTGGAGCTGCCATTTTGGTAAAGGAAACTAGCCCGTTTATAGTGGAAGGTTTGTGCAGTATGAGTTGACAGAGCATGATCGATTCGTTTTGGAAGGGCCGATAACGGAGTGCGAGACATGGGAAGCTTTATCCGGGGCGCAATTAGGTAAGGCACCAGGAATTGATGGGTTGCCCAGTGACTTTTATCTCCAAAATTGGAGCGTTTTAAAAGAATTTTTGGTAAGATTATTCAATATCCTTAAGCGGGATCGGGTTTTAGGGGCACAGCAGCGGATGGCTGTGGTCGTTTTAGTGCCTAAAGGTGAGCCATTAACAGTTAAAGACTATCGTGCTATTTCGTTATTGTGCGGTGATTATAAGATTTTTGCAAGAATTTTAGCTAACAGAATAAAAAAGGTCCTGGGTAAAGTGATTGATAAGGGACAATATGGGGTGCCGGGAAGGTCTATGTATGACGGGCATGGGTTGATTAGAAGTTTTATGAAGAAAGAGTAAAATTGGGAGTGGGGGGGGGGGTGTTGGCTATAGATTGGGAGGCGGCATATGATAGTGTAGAAAGGGAAGCGTTATGGAAGATTATGAGATGGCAGGGGTTTGGAGAGGAAATTATATCATGGGCCAAATTAATGTATCAAGATGCATCCTTGCGGGTGCAGGTAAATGGAAGGTTAGGAGAACAAATTCAGATGAGCAGGGGTCTACGTCAAGGTTGTCCCCTTTCACAAATATTTTTTGCGTGTTTACAGGATCCCTTTTATAGAGGTATTAGGGTCTTATTGTCAGCAAATGGGGTTGGTGACGAAAGGGGTGGGGGGGGGCTGGCATTGTTGGATATGTGATGACACAACGATTTTAGTAAGTGGTAACAGGGATTTGCCTCGGGTGGAAAAGTTAGTAAATGTTTTTGAAAAGGCTTCTGGCATGTCAATTAATAAGGAGAAAACGAAGTATATGGATTGGGGATAGGTTAAGTGAGTTATGTGAAGTAGTTGAAAGGTGGAAAAAGGTGGACCAATTACTGATATGTGGGATCGTTTATGTAAGTGATATCAAGTTAGCACAACAAATAAATTCAGTGCGTATTGTAGATGGTGTACTGAAGCGCATCAGTGGTTTACGAGCTGCACACTTAACTTTGCATCAAAGAGTAATTACAACGAATGTCCTATTGTATAGTAAACTTTGGCATGTAGCAGCAATATATCCGATACTTCGTAGTGAGATACAAAGGTTACTAAAGCGCGTTTTTAGATTCATTTGGGGTACTGGAAGCGAATGGTTAGGTAGAGCGGTTGTAACACTCCCGGTTGGCCGAGGAGGGCTGGGTCTTATATACAATGTGTAAATGTCAAAATGGCTTTTTATGTTTCAGTTTAATTTACAATGTATTTTTGTAAGCACAATTGATTTGGTGTCAATAGAAGCATAGTGTGTTTTGATATATTTGGGTATTGTTTTTCTTTTTAATTTGTCTAGATGGTGGCAATACTATGTATGTAGTTTAAGAGTTTTACGAACCTTGAAGTTGTAAGAATGGATGAAGTTATTCGTGGTTGAGTTGACGTAATATTATAACTGACGTTGTAAGTGATTGTGTTCAATTAGACAACATACTTTATGGTATAAAC
This sequence comes from Cherax quadricarinatus, assembly GCF_026875155.1. NCBI lineage: Eukaryota > Metazoa > Arthropoda > Malacostraca > Decapoda > Parastacidae > Cherax > Cherax quadricarinatus. Next base: position 13,000,368 of record NC_069426.1, read on the forward strand.
CTTGGTAATAAATACCGACAAGTTGGTTTAGAAAGACACGTAAGCAAACACTATAACATATTTATTAGAAAACGTTTCGGTCCTGGGACCTTGATCACTTCTAACATACAGAACGAACGACATACAGAGGTAGAAAGACATTATATATATAGGCGGAGAGTGAGATGTGACGCACGTGACCTGAGGAAAGTCATAAGAACATAAGAATGGAGGAACACTGTAGAAGGCCTACTGGCCCATGCGAGGCAGGTCCTTATCAAAACAACCTCTGCCTATGATGAGGACCAGTAGACGATGAAATCATGTGACTCCTGTGTTGTTGGGTTGGTGCTGCTTAAGTATCATGTATGCCAATGTTTTTGAAATTTTGTAGTTTCCAGTGTTGCGTTCTATAGTGTCGGTGACGGTGATTAGTGAGGCTTCTAGGCACCGTCGGCGTCTGAGGTCTGGTTCGGTGAGAACGAGTTGTGCCTCGTTCCAGTCATCAAATGCCCCGTGGAGTCTCTGTGGAGGACACAGGCGTACCTTACATCGTCTCTGTTAGAGGCATTTCGATGCTCATTCAGGCGGACTGCAAGATCTCTGCCTGTCTCGCCTACATATTTCTTGGGACAGAAAACCCCCAGGGGATAGTGTAGACGCCTGGTAGAAGTTAAAGGGGTGGGGCTCGTTTGTATGAGGT
>NC_069426.1:13001549-13114049 GCF_026875155.1 Cherax quadricarinatus
GCCATTGTTACCAGCCAGCCTCCCGGAACATTCAAGCATACACTGGAATATTTCGTTTTAAATTACAGTGTTTTCGGTGTGCTGTTTCTGGAAAATAAGTGACCATGGGCCCCAAGAAAGCTTCTAGTCCCAACCTGTGGTAAAAAGGGTGAGAATTAGTATGGAAATTAAGAAAGATTTTGAAGGGTTTGGGGCTAACCCTGAGAAGCCTATGCCAGTTGTGGAATCCATTGTGCCTACTTCAAAAATTAAGGAAATGTGTGCACAGTGGATTGAACTGCAAACCTTTATGGATGAAAATCACCCTGACACAGCTGTTGCAAGCCGTGCTGGTGACATTTCAATGACAATGTTATGGCCCATTTTAGACAAATCGTAAAGGAACGGGAGGTTACAGAGCTCTATGGACAGATTTGTTGTGCGACAGAGGTCCAGTGACTCTGAAGCTGGTCCTAGTGGCATTAAAAGAAGAAGGGAAGTAACCCCGCAAAAAGGACTTGCTACCTCAAGTCCTAATGGAAGGGGATTCCCCTTCAAAAACACTAACACTCTCTCTCCCCTCCTCCCATCCATCAATCATCACCAGATCTTCAATAAAAGTAAGTGTCATGTAATTGTGCATGCCTTTTTTCAGTTTGTGTGTACTAAAATTAACATTTTTTTGTGGTAAAAAAAATTTTTTTTCATACTTTTGGGTGTCTTGCACGGATTAATTTTATTTCCATTATTTCTTATGGGGAAAATTAATTCGCATAGCGAACATTTCGCATAACGACCAGCCCTCTTGCACGGATTAAGTTCGCTATGCGGGGGTCCACTGTATTGTTGTGCTTTGTTCCTGCCTTATTGTAATTGTTAACCTTTCTCTGTTTTGCATTTTTATGCCCTTTATTATTTCTTCATATCTCATTGAACAAATTCACTCTTAGTGCAATTTTTAACTTCCTTTTTAAAGTAAATCATTCTTATGCTTGTTCCGTAAGTGTTTGCTTAAGCTACAATCAAGAGTTAAAGTGTTCACTCAGTTCATTCTTGATATTTTTTGCTTGTGTAAACTGCATTTTCTTGTGTTTGTGCAATTTTTTATTATTGCAGTGTTGCCTCATTTTGCAATGACTCTTGTGCAAGTATTGTGCTGCCATTATTTTTTTTTCTTTCAGAATATTTTTTTTATGTAGTGTGTTGTGCAGTACTTTTTGATTAGTAATTGTTATTTGCAATATTGCTACAGTTTATCTCAGTGCAATATTCTGTGATTTCAGTTTCACATTTCTTGTTCTGTGCATAATATTTTATTCTTTGTGTGTCACTTTATTTTCAATATATATATATATATATATATTATATATTATATATATATATATATATATATATATATATATATATATATATATTATATATATATATAATATATATATATAGAGAGAGAGAGAGAGAGAGAGAGAATTGCTTTCCCAGTCTATTTTAATTTTGCACAAGATTTAATGATTCCAGTTTATCATTTTTTATTGATTTACCCATTACAATCCCATCCATTAGTTCTAAGTTACATGTGTCTTTGCTATTGTATAGAATCAGCCCCGATTCACCTGCCTGTTCAACCTATAGCATAGTATTGTATGTTGAGACGACATACGTAACATGACCGAGCTTTCAGCATAGTTGCTGATCCCCTGTATATGTATATGTTATCTGAGTATCATAGTTAGTACCATCCATATGATTTACATAGTTGACTCCTTGCTAGGCTCAGTGACTAGCTTGTGTGACATCACGTGATGCCACATATGAGTGCTGCACTCCCGGCCTCCTTCTCAGTTCACCGTAGGCCTACCAGGCAACAGGACAGGCCAGTCTGGGCTCCTCTCTCACACTCTGCTAATATGTGTTACCATCCAACAAGTGTGTTTAACTCCAACCATCACATCTCCACGAACCCTCACAACACAGGCCGCCCTCCTGACTCTGAGAAAATCCTTTTTTTTTCAGTGTTTTCCATATGAAACTAGTGATCTAGTCTCATACAAACATTCCGTTTTCTCTTACCCAGGACAACAGAAAGGCAAAAAAGGAAAGAAATGGTTAGAGTGATATTTATTTCATGCTGGGAGTGGCTGCGACCATTCGCCATACTATGGCTTATTTTATTCATTCTAGAGTATATATCATGTTCCTATGTTATTTATATTGTTTATTTTGTCATATTAGATCAACTGTGATAGATAAATAAGCCGGAGAGTTGATATTAACGTAATAATGAAGTATTTTCTCCTGAATCCCAAGACTCAGGAATTTCTGCTGACGCAAGCAAATTTTCCCAGACGGTTCCTGATTGGCTCCCAGACTATGTATTAGCTCTGCCCACTCTCTTCTGATAGCCAAATCGTCATTTATTATATTAGAATAATACAAGAAATACCAAAAAAAAAGAAGAAAAACTCTTAAAATTTACTTCATGTGAACAGGCATTCTATGAGCAGTGGTGTAACCATACATGATATAAATGACTATAATTCCTTGAAGGAACATCATACAACAATTATTCTTGTACCATTGTGTTGCCAAAAGAGTTAAGGTATTTTTATACACGATTAACTCAATTTACATAATTTTTCTATTTTTTTTCACTCATGCCGCCCCTGAAGGTGGCAGGACATTTTCAGTGGGGGAAAAATAAATGGGATTATGTCACGTATATCTAGGAGAACTAGAGCTCAGGAAGGAATAATGGTAATTTTAAATGATAAGTTATGGAAGGAAAAAAATGAATAGAAATGTATATATTCAAAAATTATGTGGATTAAAATAATGGTAGGATGCAAAAATTATGGACCTCGGAAGAGAGAGGGGTGTAGAGCAGTGATATATATATATATATATATAATATATATATATATATATATATATATATATATATATATATATATAATATATATATATATATAAATATATATATATATATACTTAATATATATTATATATATATATATATATATATATATATATATATATATATATTAATATATATATATATATATATATATTTTGGGAGATAGTAGTGAGTGTTTAGGAAGTTTTAAACCAAGTATGAAGGTAATATATTGTGGGTTATCTAAATACTAAAGTATGCTGCCTTCCCAATTTAACTTCCGTCTGTCTAGTTTCAAGTGGCCGGGGGTATCGTGTGTGCTGAATACATAGATCTTGTGAGGACTATGATTACATTTTCTATATATACAATAAAATAATGCCTATTATATACTCAACAACACCAGCACGGAATGTGTTTCATGACTGCAAAATATATGATGAAGTGAGTTAATATAAAACAGTAAATAATAATGAGAACAACAACATTAAACACAATAATAATAATAATAATAATAATAATAATAATAATAATAATAATAATAATAATAATAATAATAATAATAATAATAAATACATAGTTTACATCGCAAAATTATGAGAACTTTCAGAGACACATGGTAGTTAAAGTGGTTTTTGTTATTACAAAAAGGTCACATTTTTTTAACCAGAAAAATTTTACAATTTGACACCGTTATTTGTATTTTTTTTCAGAAAACATGGAAATGTTTGTATTAAATACCTTGATTGCTCATCTTATCTGTCACACCCCTTTCTAAATCTGCACGTTTAAGAAGTACGCAAATTTTTGTGGCAGGCGTTGCCGCTACCATGGAAGGCGGTGTTTACATCCCTGCCAGTATGGGCCATAATCGTGGTCCACTTTGGCATCAACTGGTGCTTCTACACTCTTCTCACTGAGCTTCCTACCTACCTAGACAAAATCCAACACTTCAACTTAAAGAACGTAAGTAGCTCTTCTATATCCCAACAGCTATATATTTGCCTATGGATTTTTAAGCCGACATTTGTATTACGAAATTGATTTTCTCCTTAACTGACATTCTTTTATAACTTTATTACCCGTATTTGTTACATGTCAGTAGCAAGGCAGCACCGCCAGACAACACAGTAGCAACATTAGCAAGTTTTAGAAACATTCCACTGGCTCCATTGCTTAGGTTATATTGTGTTTGATCAGGGATTACCTCCGGCTTCGTAAGGAAGTAGAATATTAATAGTCTGTTTGATCAGATACTAAGATCTCTTCACACTTGGGCCTATGAGTTGGTTGTAACAAAATGTCATCAAACTTCAAGTTTAAATTTAAAAGTTTTTCAGTGAATGGTCTGTGCCCAAATTTAAGTGGGGGAAAAATTTCATTACTCCCAATAACAAAAAGGGCCCGTCCAGGAAGAATAATGAAGAGCCGTATAAATAAAGTGTTATCAAAAAATTTTACTGAACAAATTTTTTAAAAAAATTTTATATGAAAGATATATTTTAAAGTCTGCCCATGCAATGAATAAAATATTTCAAGGTTTATTAACAATATTTTAAAAATTTAAAAAAGGCCACTTTAAAATTAATGGTAAATATTAAATGATCCTCACGGGTTTAAACTTTTTTAAAATTTAAAAATAATAATAATAAATAAAATAATAATAATAATAAAAAATAATAATAATAAAAAATGTTGACGGGAGGGGAAGGTCCCTTTGGGATTGAGAGAGAACATTTTATAGTAACTTTTTTTAAAGGGGAAAGGGGGGACAAAAGAGATTGTAAAAATTATAGGGAATAAGTTTCTGATTACCGGGGAAACGTTTTCTGTGGGTTATAATTAAAAAGATTAAAAGGAAAGGGACGAATGTGGGAAATTGGGGGGGGGAGCAAGGGGTTTCAGAGTGGGTAGGGATGTGTAGATAAAGGGTTTTTAAACATTGAAGATATTTGTGAACAGTATTTAGTAAAGGTATGGGAATTTTTTTATTGCTTTTAGGATTTAGAATGGGCATATGATAGAGTGGATGGGGGAGCAATTTCCCAGGTGGTTAGTTCCCAAATGCTTTTAAAGGGTTTTTTTTATAAAGGTAGGAGGCTCAGGTTAGGGTGTGTAGAAGAGAGGGAAAATACTTCCCGGGAAAAAGTAGGTCTTAGACGTGATGTGTAATTTTCACCGGGTTTGGGTTTAATTTATTTATAGATGAGGTTGAAAAAGAAGTAAATGCAAAGGGTGTTCGGGAGAGGGGTGGGGTTAAATTTTTGGGGAACCCCAAATCCCCAAAAATTAAAATTGACCCCCAAATCCTTTTTCTAAATGAACTGGGGCAAAAAGGGGAGATTCAAAAAAAAAATTTGGCAAAAGGTTAGTGGATGGTTTGGGATGTGTTTTAAAAGGGGTAGAAAGTTGAAAGGGGAAATAGAAAAGGTAGGTGATGGGGTTTTCCCAAATGTTTTAGAAAAAGAAAAATTGGATATCAAATAGGGGGGAGGAGTATGGAAGAAGTGAATGTTTTCAGTACTTGGGAGTTGAGTGTCGGCGGAGGGATTTATAAAGGTGAGGTTAATCATAGGTTGATGAGGGAAAAAAAGGTGGGGGTTGCGTTGGGGTTATGGGGAGTCAAAAAAACGTTATCTATGGGGGCAAAGAAGGGAATGAATAAAAGTTAGTAGTCCCAACCTCTTTATATGGGGGTGTACTCACCTATTTTACCCCTTTTTTGGGTTTGGGCAGGGGTCGACCCTAGTTTCCGGGCCCCCCTTTTTTTTTCCCCCACTGATTGCTACAAGGTCCTCTTCCCCCTTGCCCCAAAAAGCTTTATCTTTCCTCCCCTTTAAAAAACTATGTAGGGTTTCCCCGCCTCCACTACGTACTTTCTGGGCTTTTTCCAGGGCCCTTTAAATCCTTATGACTGAAGAATATTTCCCTTTTAAATCCCTTTGTTTTCATTTTGAGTCTTAAACCCTTCCCCTTTGTGCCCCCTTTGTGTCATTGCCCCATCTCTGGAACACCCCGGCCTTCGTCCCCTTGTCAAATTGGAAGTATTTTATTTGCCCGTCTTCTTGTCCCCCCTGACCCTCCTGCCCTTCCAGGTGTTCAGGCCGATTTCCCCTCAATTTTTCTTGTTTTGGACAACCCCCGTGGGTCTAAAATGGGCCTTTTTGAAAACCTTTGCCCTTTCTCAAAATTCTTGACGTGTTGACTGGGTTTGTGGTTTTAAAAAAATGGTCCCCTGCATCCCTCCGTAGGGGCCCCGGGCGAAAATTGGTATAAGAGTCTTAAGGAATTCCTTCCTGGGTATGGGAAAAGCTATCCTTTGGTTTTCCCAGGCCCCCGGTTTTGGGGCAGCAGTTACTGTTTGAGGGTGCGCCCCGGGGGATATGCTCGGTGTTATTTTTTTCACCCCCAGTTTTTTTTTCCCTTGAGTGGGGGTTTGCGTTTTTGGGCCATCAAACCCAAAAAGGGTTGCCCGGGGTTCTTTTTTCCCCTTTCCCAATCTTCATGATTTTTGCTTTTGGCGGGGGTTAAAACTCAAGGGGCCATTTTGCTGGCCGGGCTTTTAGCCTGTCCAGGTCTCTTTGTAGCCTGCCTGATCCTAAATCCGTTTTGATTTTCTCTTTAAACTTCACTTTCATCTGCAAAAAAAAAAACACTTCTAAATTACCCCTTTCTTTTTTTGTCTTCACATTTTTCCAAAAAACAGCAGGGCCCTAGGACTGACCCCTGTGGAACCCCTTGTCAAAAAGGCGCCCTTCTGAACCTCGTCAAGTCCCCTGACTCGTTGTTGCCCCCCGGGCGGGGTTTTTCTTGATCCCCACTGCAGTGCCTTTTCCCGTTATGTGTGCCCGGGTCCCCTAGCTTTTGCAGTAACCTCTTGTGAGGAACTGTGTTGAAGGCCTTCTTGCAGTCCCAAAAAATTTCGTCGGGTCACCCCTCTCTTTCTTGTCTTACTTCTTTTCACCCTTTTCATAAACCTAGTAGGGTTTTTGATACAGGGTTTTCCCTTTCCCGGGAAACCTGCTGGGTTTTCAATTATAAAACTTGTTTTTTTTCCAGGTGCTCACCATCTCCTCTGTTGTTTTTCTCCATGACCTTGGGATACTTTTAAACGTTTCTGATACAGGGCTGTAGTTTGGGGGCCCCTTTTTCTGTCTCCTTTTTTTTAAAAAAAGGGGCTTCATTTGCCATTTTCCCCTACCCCGGGGGGGTTGGCCGTTTCAAATGATGGTTGGAAAATCTTTTTTAATGGTACACACAATATCCTTTCTCCCCCTTTTTAAGGAACCCCCGGAGAGATGTTGTTTTGGTCCCCCCCGCCCCTTTTAGGTGTCAAGTTCGATAGAGCTTCTTCCCTTTCCCCCTTGGGATATGTAATTTTATCCACACTTGCTGGTGCACCCCCCGTTCTGAAATTTTTTTTTTCCCGGGGGTCCCGTGGTTTTCCCCTGTTAAAAACTTCTTTAAAAACTCGGTTGGGGTCCTGACATACCTCCGGGCGTTTTTTTGTGAAAATTCCCCCTCACCCTTTTCCCAGTCTGATTACCTGGTCCTTGACTGTTGTTTTCCTCCTGATGTGGGTGTACAACAGTTCGGAATTCTTTATTTTTTTTGCTATGTCATTTTTTATATTGTCGCTGAGCCTCCCTTCTTATCTGTGATAATTTGTTTTTTGGCTCTTCGGCTAATCTCTTTATTTTTCCCGAAATTCTCTGTCTTCTGACCCTTTTCCCTTCTCTAGTACTTTTTTTTTTTTTCCTAACCCCCTTTGGGTGAACCCAAAGGGCTCGTTCTGTTCTTCCCATTATTTTTGTTTCCCTTGGGAAAAAACCTCTCCTTCCTCCTTGCATTTTGTTGCCACATAGCCATCATTTTTGGCTTGGTTTTTCCCCGTCAGGGTTCCCCCTCCCCTAAAGTTTGAAGGAAGTTCTCTTGGGCCGGGGTAGTTCCCCCTTTTGTAGTTTGGGGGGTTTTTCCCCCCCTTTTTCCTGCTTTCTCTCTCCCCTTGGAGCTCAAAATATGTAGTCGAAGCACGAAACCACATAAACACAGCTCCCCGGGGGCCTTTTATAAAATATATCCTCGAAAGTCCGAACTACTCAAGGTGAATACAAGGTCCAGTCTTGCTGGGTTTATCCCCTCCTCCTCTCTTCTGGTGTGCTCTTAAAACCCCCCCCGGGGGATTCATGAGGTTTTAAAAGTACCAAAATCCTTCATCTTGGGTCTCCCTGTTTCGGGACCCCCATGGGGCTCAGGTTTTCCCCTCCCAAACTCCTTGTGATTGAAATCAAACCCCCAAAAATAGTAAATTTTTTCTCCCCCAAGTGTGCCCCTTTCCCGGCCACCCCCGGGGTTGTGTGTCAAACCCTTGCTTGTTTCTTCTCGTATTCTTCTCTTGGCCTCCCGCAGTTTGTGGTGGGTTGTTTCATTACTGCCCCAAATTTTTACCTTTTGTCCCCAGGAAATATTGTTCCTTTTTAAGTAGGGCTCTTTCGCCCGTGCCCTCCCTTTCCTTTCCTTTTCTCAAAAAACCCCCTGGTTTTTAAAAGAGCAATGCAACTCCTCTTCCCCTCTCCTCCCCCGTCTTTTCCCGAGGATTTGATATCCAGATGGGAAAAATTGAATCTTTATTATTCTGGTGGTTTTGTTTCTTTTGGGTGTATTTTGTTTTGGGGATGTCTCCCTTATTCTTTCTGCCAAATCCCCCTACTTATTTGTTATTCCCTCTGAAATTTTATACCAAAACCTTAGCTTCTTTTTTAAGGGCTGTGGTCTTTGGGGGGGTGTATTGGGGGTTTGGGGGGGTGGGAGACCCGAAAAGGAACTTGGGTGGGTTTTGTGGGGTGGGGGTTTGAGTTTCAGTGGGGTTTTGGGGGAATTTGGGTTTGGGGATGGGTGGGTTTTGGGGTTTTGAGTGTTTTGGGGTTTTTTGGGTTTTTGGAAAGGGAGCAGCGAGGAGGCAGTTGGAGGCAGTGGAGAAGGCCTGTTTAAGGGCAAGTGTTTTGGTTTTTAAATTTTATACAGAAAAAACGGGGGGTGCGGAAATTAGGGGGTGTGGAGTTAAAAAAGTATTAGTAGAGGGGGGAAGGGGGGGTTTTTGAGGTGGTATGGTCTTTAGAGAGAATGGAAACAAAGTGGGAAAGACATGGAGATCATTTTAAAACTGTTTTGAGGAAGGGGGGGGTAGGGGTCGTCCTCGAAAAAAAAGGGTTTGGGGGGGAAGGGGTAAGGGGGGTTTTTTGGGCGAGGGGGGTTGGGGGTTTCCCGCAGGCTGCATGAGGTGTTAGATTGGGTGGAATGGAGCGAATGGTATTTTGGGCCTTTTACGATCAGTTGGGGGTGTGAGCAGGGTAATATTTTTGTGAAGGGGGTTTAGGGAAACCAGTTATTTTTATATAGCCGGACTTGAGTCCTGGAAATGGGAAGTACAGTATCTACACTCTAAAGGAGGGGTTCCAGATGTTGGCAGTTTGGAGGGATATAATGTGTGTTTTTATACGTATATGCTTCTAAACTGTTGTGTTCTGAACACCTCTGCAAAAACAGTGATTATGTGTGAGTGAGGTGAAAGTGTTGAATGATGATGAAAGTATTTTCTTTTTGGGGATTTTCTTTCTTTTTGGGTCACTCTGCCTCGGTGGGAGACGGCCGACTTGTTGAAAAAAAATAATAATAATAATAATCAGGAACAGTGGCAGTAAAGTGGCATTAATGGAAGCTTTATTGCAAAGAAATATATCAGTATGTAACTGATATAATTAATTAAAACAATGAATATTAGAAGCTCACATATATCTGTATATGTAGGAAAATCTTGATGTGTAAGAATATCCTATTTAGAAGCTTATGAAGGAAAGATCGCAACTATTCGGCTGTTAATTATATGTTAATTTTATGTTCTTCAAAATATAAGAAAATAATAGATATAATTATTTATCATTAAGTATTCACCCTAAATTATTTAGTAGTCAAATCCACTAATATTCCATGAGGAAATTGTTAATATGAACTTTTATGGGAAATAAATCAATCTAACATAAATCAATTGCCAGAGGGAGTCACATCCAGTAGCGCTGGATGTGGTTGTCACTCCAGCAGGGATCAATGACTCCATGAGGTCTACCTACGTAGAGTCTACCTGGAAGGTATTTCGGGGATCAACGCCCCCGTGGCGCAGTCCATAACCAGGTCTCCCGGTGGATCAGGGTCTGATCAATTAGGTTGTTACTGCTGCCGCACGTGTCAGTAGTGTTACTGTGTACTTGCATAGTATACTTAGATAATCCTAGCTATGTTATGAAGAAGCTCCCTGGCTAGCAATGACGTCACGAGTCACGCACATGTGTACCGCCTACACAACATTCCTTCTCAGTTCAACGGTAGACAAGACGGCAAGCTTCTTGGCATCTCCTCAAGACTCCCTTAATTAAACACCTCCAGACTTCCAACGTGTGCATTTCTTACTTCAATATCTCCTCAAGAACCCCCACCACAAATGGTGTCAGCGGTGTGGGCGTGATTGTGAAGATTTCGCAGATTTAAGATTATTTGTTTCAGGGACAGACGGGTCATTATTTGTGACCACGTGTGGAGGCCTACACAGTCGATGCTACCCACAACAAGCCAGCAGAAGCTGGAGGATCAGGCACGTATAACAGGAAGGGCACTGTAATGGATCAGAGAAAATTGACAGGAGGCAACAACGAGTCAGTTATAACGAGTCATAGTACATGATGAGGTATCACAATGGGCGTCTTTGACGAGCGGGGTCCCACAAGAGTCAGTCCTGGGACCTGAGCTATTTTTGGTATATGTGAATGACATGATGGAAGGGATAGACTCAGAAGTGTCTCTGTTTGCAGATGCTGTTAAGTTAATGAGGAGAATTAAATCAGATGAGGATCAGGCAGAACTACAAAAATACCTGGACAGGCTGAACATGTGGTCCAGCAACTGGCTCCTCGAATTTAACCCTGCCAAATGCAAAGTCATGAAGGTCGGGGAAGGGCAAAGAAGACCGCAGACAGAGTATAGGTTAGGTGGCCAGAAACTGCAAAAATCGCTCAAGGAGAAAGATCTTGTGGTGAGTATAATACCAAGCATATCTCCGGAAGCACACATCAACCAGATAACTGCTGCAGTATATGGGCGCCTGGCAAACCTGAGTATAGCGTTCCGATACCTCAGTAAGGAATCGTTCAAGACACTGTACACTGTGTACGTCAGGCCCATACTGGAGTATGCAGTACCAGTTTGGAACTCACACCTGGTCAAGTATGTCAGTAAATTAGAGAAAGTGCAAAGGTTTGCAATAAAGATAGTTCAAGAGCTAAAGGGAATGTCCTACAAGAAGAGTTGAGGGAAATCGGCCTGACGACACTGGAGGAAAGGATGGTTCTCGACCCCTGCAACCACAAATAGGTGAGTACAGAGCTTCCTGGTTAGTTGCTTCGTACCTTATTTGCTTATTTGTTAACCTACAAGTAGTTAATCCAGGTTTTGCAAATTAATCCAAGCCATTTAAGCCAGTCTGTAGGGGAGAGTCTAAGCCAGTCACCCAGCCTGCTTCATTACTGATGTGTGCATAGTTACAAGCATTCAATCCATCCCAACCTATCCAGTGCCGAGGGCTTAAGCCAGCTTAATAACCCAGCTGAGAGAGAGAAGTAAGCGACGCAAGTTCCTCTTTGAAATTACTGTCTCCAGTATCACTCTGTGCTACCAGTATAACGCTGGTCAGAGTGATATTCACCATCCCTGTAGTATAACTGTGGCTTATAAAGCCACCCAAGCTTAGTATCACGTGAGTTGTTGGTGTGGAGTGTCAGCCAGATGCACACGTGGACCACTCATCCAGCCACCTGACACCACCTGCACAAAGCCTGACTGCCATTAACCACATGTGCAATTTATCTACACATTTATCGGGTTCTATCATTCTTATAATACTTCCTACCTAACGGGACAAGAGCTGTATTTCATCTGTGCACCACCTTTACAAAGCTTAGGAGTGTAGGTCACCGGATAAGCACTATTTTTCAATGAGATTCTATGAGTTGTGAAGGTGTGGAGTTGACGTAGTCACCCCGTGCAACCGTCCTCCTCCACCTGACGTCACTTCCAGACCCTCACTCATGCAGTTTAGATACATATGCGTGTGTTGAGACATTTCTACATCTACAGTAGATTTTTTTTGTTTGTGTGTATCATTCAGAGACTCTCGTATCCTAGTGTATAATTTTTGTTCTTCCGTGTGTTCCATGAGACTTGCTGATCTGCAAATATTTTTCAGTGTCGTCTTATCGTTCATTTTTTATATGTATGTTTGTTATCATTTCCTGTTCTCTAAAACCTGAAGTAATATTTTCTTTTGTATACATTTATTATTTGTCTATTGTGTCCAGCATTTTTTTTTATTTCTTTGTGATTTACTCCTTGTGAACTGTTTATTTTTTTATCATCTGTGTTCTTCGTGTTGTTAATCTAATTTACTTTATTATTGCGTATTATTTTTTTCTTGTGTCATAAATTATTTTCATTGCATTTTCCTTGTGTTTCCTGCTAATTCTGTGATGATTCATGCACTACTCTTCCTGCAGTGTGCTAAATTACCATCTTAATTCTGTGTGAAATATTATTGTTGTATTAAATATTTTATATATGCAGTGTCTCATTTGAAGACTGAGTCACTTGTCGGTTTTAAACCATTTATCACATACACACACACACACACGCACACACAACCTCCAGGTAACCTCCAGGTTGCTGACGACCAGGATACATCTTTCCTTCCCTCATTCTCCTCCTCCTGAGGGACGTACATCTAAATTAGGCGTTAAAGTTTAAGGTCTATTGGTTGCCAAGATCATAAACTCCACTGATGGCTCGCCAATATGGTCTTACGACCAGGTCTGGTGTGATCTCTACGACTGTCTGTAGCATCTCAGAGATACACAGGCACTCTGTGCTTGTATGCATTTATCTTGAATTTCTCGATACATTTTACTCTTCATTAGTCGATGCTCTTTTATATCATGTATGTGTATATAACTTCGTGCAGAATGTTTAAATGTGTACATTTTTCCTCGCACTTACCTTAGCAACACCAATGTTTACTCAACAGCGTTCACGTCCTTACCTGAAAGATGACCCAGTAAATATTAACTGCAAATAAAGAAATTATAAAAGAAAACGAAGATTTAAGAATGCCATCAAATTAAAGTTTGTTGTTTTAGCTAAACTGACAAGTAGGTTATACTTTCCGTAAGTACTTAAAATACAACTGCCTAATTAAATGTACCCACCTCTGGTGGGTTGCTAGGTTTAAAAACTATCGATTGTACGAGGGTCAGGTTGCGTAGCAACTGTACACCACCAGTCAAGAATACTTTAAGAGATTAAAGTCTGTAAATCAGACATAAGTGTAGCATTCAGAGCTTTGTAACTCCCGAGATACACAGCTCATCGTGTCATATACCCCGTATAACCACGTATTTTCTATTCTACATATAGCTAGTAAGAATATCCCCATTGCCGTAATAGCATTTTTTTAAATCATTTTTTACCCTCCGTTTCCCGACTTATCTTTACACACCTTTTCAGATTAAACGTATTTATCATCGTCTGTACCTGCCCAAAATTTATTAGCCGAACTCGTCATAGGCTTACAGGCCGGTGTTTATTAATCTGTGTTGGGCAAAAAGACAATGTCTCAATAAAAGCTGATAGCACTTTTAAAAGACACTCTCAAAGCCCCTGGCAGTTTGTCGCTCTATATCCAGCTAATCTTCGTGTATTGTCACGAAAATGAATTATATGAGACGCAGCTAAAATATTCAGTGAAACAGTATGACGAGGAAACACGCAATTTGGGGGCTAATCGATGGAGGTGTGTAGAATGGTGGCGTGCGGGGGCGAGGGGGCAGATCTCCAGCCAGCACACCCACAAACGCCAGGCTATCGGGGAGGAGTCTAGACAGTCAGTGGCGGAGTAGGGCCCAGTGGCAGGGCCCCCTCCCTCCCGGGGCTAGCCTAACTGGGGAAGAAGAGGGAGGAGCGGAGCTGGGTAAGAGGGAGGACGGGAAGGGGGGGTAGAAGGGAACTGGGGGAGAGAGGAGGAAGAGGTAGTTTTTTCTTAAAATTAAAAGTCATTACGTGCACGGTACCTTTTAGCCAACACTTGAGTACTGCCAGCAGGAACTGAAGTTTATTGAACAACAAGACCGGAGCGTTTTTTTAACACAGGAGCAGTGGTGGTAGTGGGGTGTGTTGGGGGAAAGTGGGGGGGGGTTAAAAGAATAAGGGGAAAGATGTAGGGGGTACGAGACGTCGGGTTGCCAGCAAGCTACACTGAACCATACATGGTAGCTAAATGCTGCTTCGCTACTACTACTACTGCTGTGTTATTGATGTTAACGCTACCTTCCACCCACCATAAGGGGAAAGTCTGCCAATATTCCACCATCTTTTCCGGTACTCTCACTGTAAACGAAATCTTGCAATTTTTATTCGGATATAGAGGGTTAATGTGTCACTAATGATATATCATAAAAACTAGACAGGTCTTCATGGGTATCGTACACTGCAGGAGAGCATTTAAAAATTTACTCGAAGGCCGCCATCGCATCCAAACTGGATATCACCTTTAAAACTAGCGTGGTTTTCCCTTGGGGCCCCAAACATTTAAAAAAGCATATACGCGAGCCTAAAATAAATATATGTTACTGCAGATTTTTAAATAAATGCAATTTATTAACATTAAAATGGAATTATCAACATACTATTCTAACTGGTTTTGTCAACTAAACTATTTAAATTATTAACTGAACTAAGTATTTTCCTCTATGTTCATTAACTCTCTACAACATATATACACGTGAATAAAACTATTATTATACGCCGTCGATCGATTTCAATAACCATTTCCCCGGTAACCTTTGCTTCATGAATTCTCAGCAGCTCTGTATTTAGTGACAAAATGAAACTTTATGAAGCGAACACAAACAAATCCCCGTCGGTACTGCGTCACGATTTTATACACTACATTATAAAATTTGCAAATTAAAGATAGAGATATTTTATTACACACACACCCCACACACACATACACAACACACACACACACACACACACACACACACACACACACACACACACACACACACACACACACACACCAAAACACATACACACACACAAGAATATCCTAGCAAGTGAAGTAGTGGAGGCAGGGGGCCATACTTAGTTTTAAGAAAAGGTATGATACAGCTCAGGAAGCCAGAGAGAGAGAGGACCTAGTACGATCAGTGAAGAGGCGGGGCCAGGAAACTGCGTCTCGACCCCTGCAACCACAACTAGGTGAGTACAATTAGGTGAGTACACACACACACACACACACACACGCACACAGGCACACACACACACACAAACACACACACACACACACACACACACACGTGGTTCGAGCCGAGTGCCCAGAGAGGAATTGGGAACAACTAGAGGAAAATCTCCCAAATATGGTGCCTTTACTGCTAGGAGACGAGCTTTGTCTTTTCCTGAAGCTTTGGTGAGCATTGTGTTGGCAATTTCTACCAAGATTGGTTTGTCCCAGTGGGGCTGTTTGTGCTCTCTGGGGGGAGCTGGTCTACTGGAAGAGTTGGCAAGGTTGTCCCACCCAATGGATGCTTCAATGAACCTGGGATCTTGAACTCCTACCCCATCTCTCAATCATTCGGGACAGTATCCTTGACTAATCCACTGGAAGTCAAACATGAAGGCAAAAATGCAGGTAGAGCTGCCTGCATTGCTTTGCGCACCCCTACACCTCCCAGTGGCACTAGGAGGGTTACCTGATCCCATTACTGATCTTCCAGTGACAGATTCAGTGCCTTCTTAAAGACTGATTTCAGGAGTGAGTCATATTTGTTGAGTGTTGGGTTATCAAAAGTGGGTGTGCACCTCAGGAAGTGAGTCTTGGCAGAGTAAGACACCTTGTGAGGAGATACGGGGCATCAAGGGCATCGAGATCTCGTATTCTTTCCTCCATTCTCTTCAGGTCATTCACTTTGTCCTTGAGAACTGTGTTGATGGCCTAGTTACCCAGTGGTGCTCCCAAGAGAGTGCTCTTGGATGGAGTGGTAGCAATGACTACAGGGAGGATTGTTCGCATAGTAATGATTAATTCCTGGTTTGTTTTGATGATTTCACACTTGGAGGGATTGAGGATGAACCCAAAGCTTCTGCCTGTGTCTTCAAAACTTTGATATACTTTTGAAGCTCTTCATATCAAAGGTGGCAGGGACTCTTCAGGTTTGCTGTCACCAGCTGAAATGAAGGGAAAAAGACTGGGGAACCGATCCCTAACGGCTGGCAAGACCACATGTCTTTTTACCATATTAAACTCATATCCAAAGGCTACTTTGACTAAGGCCTTGTCTTCTGATCAGTCCCTTCCCACATGGGCTGTGTCATCACTGCCTCGAGAGACCCTAAACACAGTTGGTGTGGCTGGGGTAAACTGGCAGCTTCTAGGCAAATGTTTCTTACTGCTGCTTTGGCAACTAGATGGCAAAGAGTGTTACCAACAGCAATGAGTCTGATTCCGCCCAGCCAGGCAGTTGTTGACGAAGGTTGTTAACTCAGAAAGAAGAATTGATGCAGATGTGCCAATTACTGGATTTACAATCTCTTTGAGGTGTTATGGTTGAATTCCAGTGTAATCTTATGCAGATCCTGCTAGAAATGACACTAATGCCTTGTAGACTTCTGATTCTGGCAAAAATTAGTTGTCCAGTGATGAGGTCTTCCTCAGGGTTGTTGTTGACGACTATAGTGTCCCTTGTTGGGTGCGCTGTCTCTTTGTGCTTGGGCTGTGGCCTCATCTTTGATAGCAACAGTGTCATCACTTGTAATTATTCTGATTGCTCCCTCTGTGTTACCTTCACCTGTGAGCAAATTTTCTCGTTTTCAGTGGAATTTTTCTTGGGTCTACCTCTGATTCCTGCGATGATGGGGCTGAGGGACACAATTATCTGTTCTTGGGTAGTTGCACACTGCCTTGTTGACAGATGTGGTTAGCAGTTTGTCTTGTCTTTCAGGAACTGCAAGACAGATATTGCTGAACAAGAGTAGGTTGCACCATGCTTTAATGGTGCCTTGGGCTTCTAAGTTGGTGGAACCTCCATTCACCTGCTTAAGGTCTGTGAATTTCCCTGGAGCATATGGACGAGCATTTTTAGGAATGTGAGATAGGGTACTGCTAACAGTGGATTAGAATGTCATCATGTCTTTGCAAGTGAGGAGGTTGCCATTCGAATTATTCTCTGCCTCTGGAGGCTGGAGGCTGCTCTCTACTGCGGCCATATGTGATCCACACACCCTTTGTGTACACGATTAAGGCCGTTACTGTTGAGTGCCCGATACCCTCCACACACCTGACATGTGCCTTTACTTTCATTGTTGGGTGCACTGTTTCCTTGGTTTTGTGGTTGTCTAGTTGCATCATCTGTCATACCTCTATCTGTGTGGCAAGCCCGGGCTGAAGGTAATATGGCACATGGCACACACACACACACACACACACACACACACACACACACACACACACACACACACACACACACACACACACACACACACACACACACACACACACACACACACACACACACGCACACGCACACGCGCGCACACACACACACACACACACACACACACACACACACACACACACACACACACACACACACACACACACACACACACACACACACACACACACACACACACACACACACACACACACACACACACACACACACACACACACACAAGTGTCTCATTCGTTTGAATTTTTGCAGACTGTAGTTCCATATTTTGGAGCCAAGCTAAAGATTTACTTATTTTTTTCAAAGCAAGATCATAGTGTAAGAAAATATAAACAATAAGTGTAGTGAGTGAACTCTTGATGTTTTATCATTGTTTCCTGCAACTTTGTGTTGCAACTTTGTGTTGCAACTTTGTGTTGCAACTTTGTGTTGCAACTTTGTGTTGCAACTTTGTGTTGAATTCCCACTTCTGTATCTTCTATCATCTGTATTCATATTATTGATATTTATATGAACAAATTCACTCTTAGTGGAGTTTTTAAAGTAATCTCTTATCATTGCTCTGTTTTTGAGTAATTTGTTTTGCCTAATTTGAAATAAGAGTTAAAGTGTTCACACCAGATATTTCTCGCTACTTTATTATACTTTCTAAGCTACATTTTCCCTGTGCAGTTTTTATTGATACATTGACTAATACTCCAAATTAATTTATTGTGCAGTTTGTTCTGCAGTGATTATTTTTCTTTCATATTTTTATGCTGTTATTCTTGTGCTTTATTTTGTTCAGTAATTGATAATAATTTCTCAAAATGTATTACATTATAATTCAGTGCGATAGTCTCAGTATATTACAATATATAATTTTATTTTTGTTATCATTCCATAATATTTTTTATTGCTTATGTCTCATCTTTAGAAAATTTGTTTTCCCAGAATATTTCCAATTTAGTGATTTTATTTTATTATTTTTGCACTGATTTACAATTTTATTATCAAATTTCCTTATTGAATTGGGAGTAAAGACAACTCACCTTTGAAGTTAATTCAGATTACAGTAATATTTTCCTTTTCTTGAATTTTCAAAGTATTTCCTTATCTTTGCCAAGTAAATTCCAGTGAATCTTCTTTTCTCATTCATTATCTTATAAATTTTTAATTGCTTATGCAGAGCTAGTTTAACATTTTTTATTTCAGTTTAAGCTAACTTCGTGTAATATACTTTTTTTTTATTATTCTTTGCTCTCATTGTGTAATTTCTCTGAAATCATGTCACACCTAACTTCATGCAATGTTCTAGCGAATAACGTCACCCCGAGACAATATAGTTTTTCTCGTGATCCTCTTGATGCTTTGCCCTTATTCGATGGCAATGTGAATAATCCTGAAGCATGGTTTACTTCCGTTCGTTCTCGAGCTAATGCCCTGGTAGTAGTTATTCCATCAGAAATATTATTAGAATTGCAAAAGAAAGTCTTGCTCGATCACCAGCTGCTGAGAATATCGTTAACCTGGCAGCTCTTGGAGCTATCAGAGAATTAATGCCGCCTACTTCCTCGTATGCTTATAACTCCAACCCTCCAACTGTGAATATGGAACCACTAGCAGTCCTTTTTCATGTACATGCCATGTATGCTCTGGGTACTTTTCCATGCACCAAACCTACTATGAATCCTTCAGCACCACCCCTTGCTTGGGTAACAACAAAAACTTCTGGAAAAGTCAGTTACGTCGGTCGCCCAACGCTAGTGTAACGAGTGGTTACTCTCCTCGTAGCGCTAGCAGTGCATTCAGTAACCATAACAATGGAACTTGTTATAACTGCGGTTACCCAGGTCATATTGCAGTAAACTGTACAAGTGGTCAGAGCAAAAGGCGTCGTACTGACGAAGGCTTTCAATCAGGCTTTCATGAATTATATGAATTATATACAATATCAACAACATGAAAATTTTCATCTTGTTGGTACTGCATATCATTCATGTACAAATTTTAGTATACAGTGGCAACAAAAATAAATCTATACATTAACCATTTTTGGACAATAAAACCAAAAAATGCATTTTATTATCACTTTTTAGCTTTCAACTAGTACTTGGTCATGTTACCAATGTTCTTTATCACCATGTGAAGTCGCCTGGGCATCGAAGTGGCGAAGGTGGAGAATGAGGAGGCGTTCATGTTGATCCAAAGCTTCTTCAGTGCCTCCTTTAGGTCCGTGATGTTGGTGGGTCGAGCTATTGCAATCTCATTTTTCACCACATGTCAAGCATTCTCGATAGGATTTAGGTAAGGGGAATTGCCTGGCCACTCCAAAACACTGATATTATTGTCCTCAAGGAACTTTTGCACTGCTTTTGACTTATGGGTAGGGGCACCACCATGCATAAAAAAAATCACACTCGTGAAAGTACAAAAATGTCAGCATATGGTCCCTTAACACCTCGATATAATTACTTCCTTTCATCGTAATGTTCTTAGGAAGGAAGTATAGTCCACCTCTGCCCTTATAACCACTAAAAGCACCCGAGACCATAACACTGTCAGGGTGCTTCACTGTCTTTACGGCGTACCGCGGGTCATAACGGGACACACCACTGGGACGACAGACGGTCTTGGAGCCTCTCCTGACGAGCCTGAAGGTATTCTCGTCGGTGAACATCACTTTCTACCACTTGTCTGAGGTCCAATCCTTGTACTTCATGCAGAACTGAAGCCGTTTCTTCTTCATGGCTTCAGTTAGCATGGACTTCTTGGCGGCACGTCCAGCTGACATTTTCAGGTCCTTTTGCAGTCAGTTCTGAATGGTTCGCACTGCGACGTCATTCAGGAGTGCAGAATGCTTTTTCTTGAGATTTGCGGCTGTTATGGGAGGATCTGATAACACTTCCCTCTTCAGAATCTTGTCTGTGAGAAAAGAAGTCTTTTTTGGGGGTCCCAGAGCCCAATTTCCTGGGTGGTACGGTGCTTTCTTGAGGTTGTAAATTGCCATCCTAATCACCTTCAGGTCTGCAGCAACACATATCACAGACATATCTTGTTCTAACAGGGTGAGTGCACGGGTCTTCTCTGCAATTGAGAGTTCAGTTCGACCCATTCTGACCACTTAAAGCGGAGATATAGCGTGGCAAAGTTCGTGGTCGAGTGAAAAAAAGGCGTACTGAGCTCTGGCTCACCGAGCTCTGGCAGAGCACTGAAGCAGGGTTGCCAGATGAATACAGCAGCTTATTGCCAAAATTTAAGGAAAATATGGCAAAAAATGGCCACTCTGGAAAATTATTAGCCCAAAAATATGGCTAAAGATATAAAATGATTGAATTGTGTGAATTAACATTCCAACAATTAAGTGTACATAAATTATGCCTATATATGGCCTGGCTGGCAAACCTCTCGTTTCACACACGGAGGGCCCGGGTTCGGTTCCCGGTGGAGTAGAAACATTTCGACGCGTTTCCTCAGACCTGCTGTCCTATTCATTTAGCAGCAAATAGGTACCTGGGTGCTAGTCGACTGGTGTGGGTTGCATCCTGGGGGACAAGATCGAAGACCCCAATGGTAATAAGTCAGACAGTCCTCGATGACGTACTGCCTTTCTTGGGTTATCCTGGGTGGCTAACCCTCTGTGGTAAAAAATCCAAACGAAATCTTACTTTATCTTATCTTAATTAAACATAAAATACTTACAGTGAAGAATGACATGCAAGGCTAAGTTCTATTTCCGTTTGTTTTTCCTGGTCATTCAAGGATGATTTGATAACTTTATCTAGAGTTGTTTGTGAAGTACTGGCAGATTTATCTTGGTGTTTCTTTGATTTTCCATGAACAGATATGTTATAAATTTTAGCAGCAAGTTAGTGTTGCAATACGTGCAATATGCATTCTGCTCATCATCCGAGGATTTCACTCAAAAATATTTTACTTTCCACTCTTTTGTATATTTTCTTTCACTTCTGTTATCAGTTTTGTACTTAGGCATTTTAAAGGGCTTGAAAAAAAAACTAAATATCTCAATTCAGAAAATGCAGAAACAAAAAACTAATAATAATCCTGCAAATACTAATGTGGCACAACAAACACTAATCTGGTAAAGATAAAATAATAATATAAACAAGATAAAGAACGAGTTTATACACGATATTAAAAAGTTATTAATAATTATACATTCCTCTTAAATCTCCATGGCATGTCGGATTTTATGAAAGAATGATCGGCATTGTGAAACGTTGTTTAAGGAAAACTCTTCATCGTCATAGAATAGACTTAGAAGAATTCCGTACAGTTGTGACTGAAATAGAAAATAGAGTGAACAAGAGACCTCTAACTTATGTTACCGATGATCTGGACAATTTAGAAGTGTTAAGTCCATCTCATTTATTCCATGGCAGAAGGCTCGAACCTGTTCCTCCCATGAATGATAAAGAAATCATAGAGGATCCTACTTATTTCGAACCTGAGCAACTCAGACGTAAATTCAAACACCTTAATAAAGTGATTGAACGTTGGGAGAAAATTTGGCGAGAAGACTATCTCACCTCATTGAGAGAACACTTCTATGGAGCTGGTGTTCCTGAAAATCATAAGTCCTTGACACCTAGTGACATAGTGATTGTCGACAATGATTGTCCGAGGTCCCAATGGCCACTTGGAAAAATTGTGACCATATATCCTGATGCAAATGGAATCATCAGGACAGTTGATGTTTTAAGCAAAGGTGTAGTGATTAAGCGGACAATAAATAAACTAGTGCCGTTAGAATTACACAGTGTTGAAAACAAAATTAGTGATTCTCCAGAAACCACACAGACTAAAACTGTTCAGAAAAGACAAGCAGCAGTGGTGGCGAGTGAGAAAATCAAATTAATGTTAAGTGATGAATGGTTCACCTGCAGCGAACCTCCGCCGCCCCCCAGTGTGGAGAAATTTTCTCCAGGAGGGGGGTATCAGCCCCCTTCAGCCCCTTCAACCCCTTTCAGCCCTGAGGGGCCCAGCCCTCTCAGAAGGGGCAAGCGTCTTGTTTACTGCTACAGTAATTGATCACAGATGCCGTACGAGTATGCGACGTGGTCAAGTGACCGCTGCTTCTTGCAGTGCAGTGTTGCAAAGTGTAGTTTAATAAGAGACAGTACATCTCTTACTTTAGCAGGACAATTAAGGAAAATCCTGCTCCCTCTTTATTACCATAGTAAAGATAGTGGACATTGTTGTCTATGCTTAAGACAGCAAGAATCAAACATTCTGCTTTGCTTCATCGAGGAAGTGGCAAGGGAGCAAAAGTACTAGGTCAGCTTTTTCTTTGTGCTAGGGGAGTGACGGCATGGGGCGCTGTGGTGTCTTCAGATTACTTTTGACTCTACTGAGAGTGACACTGACGCCAGGATAACCAACAAAGAACACTGATCTGTGCGTTAGTGTGAACAAAGTATCTCATAAAACACAATAAACACTTAAGAGAAGTGTGATCAGCTTCTTCAGTGATAACATTGTGTTTTATGAGATACTTTGCTCACACTAACGAAAAGATCAGTGTTCTTTGTTGGTTATCCTGGCGTCAGTGTCACTCTCAGTAGAGTCAAAAGTAATCTGAAGACGCCACAGCGCCCCATGCCGTCACTCCCCTAGCACAAAGAAAAAGCTGACCTAGTACTTTTGCTCCCTTGCCACTTCCTCGATGAAGCAAAGCAGAATGTTTGATTCTTGCTGTCTTAAGCATAGACAACAATGTCCACTATCTTTACTATGGTAATAAAGAGGGAGCAGGATTTTCCTTAATTGTCCTGCTAAAGTAAGAGATGTACTGTCTCTTATTAAACTACACTTTGCAACACTGCACTGCAAGGAGCTGCAGTCACTTGACCACGTCGCATACTCGTACGGCATCTGCGATCAATTACTCACTGTAGCAGTAAACAAGACGCTTGCCCCTTCTGAGAGGGCTGGGCCCCTCAGTGCTGAAAGGGGATGAAGGGGCTGAAGGGGGCTGATACCCCCCTCCTGGAGAAAATTTCTCCACATTCTTCTTTATTTCTTCTATTGTCCAGGGGGAAGTGGAAAAGTATCTTTCCTCCGTAAGCCATGCGTGTCGTATGAGGCGACTAAAATGCTGGGAGCAATGGGCTAGTAACCCCTTCTCCTGTAGACATTTACTAAAAAAGAGAAGAAGAAAAACTTTATAAAACTGGGATGCTTGAATGTGCGTGGATGTAGTGCGGATGACAAGAAACAGTTGATTGCTGATGTTATGAATGAAAAGAAGTTGGATGTCCTGGCCCTAAGCGAAACAAAGCTGAAGGGGGTAGGGGAGTTTCGGTGGGGGGAAATAATGGGATTAAATCTGGAGTATCTGAGAGAGTTAGAGCAAAGGAAGGGGTAGCAGTAATGTTGAAGGATCAGTTATGGAAGGAGAAAAAAGAATATGAATGTGTAAATTTAAGAATTATGTGGATTAAAGTAAAGGTTGGATGTGAAAAGTGGGTCATAATAAGCGTGTATGCACCTGGAGAAGAGAGGAATGTAGAGGAGAGAGAGAGATTTTGGGAGATGTTAAGTGAATGTATAGGAGCCTTTGAACTAAGTGAGAGAGTAATTGTGGTAGGGGATCTGAATGCTAAAGTAGGAGAAACTTTTAGAGTGGGTGTGGTAGGTAAGTTTGGGGTGCCAGGTGTAAATGATAATTGGAGCCCTTTGATTGAACTTTGTATAGAAAGGGGTTTAGTTATAGGTAATACATATTTTAAGAAAAAGAGGATAAATAAGTATACAAGATATGATGTAGGGCGAAATGACAGTAGTTTGTTGGATTATGTATTGGTAGATAAAAGACTGTTGAGTAGACTTCAGGATGTACATGTTTATAGAGGGGCCACAGATATATCAGATCACTTTCTAGTTGTAGCTACACTGAGAGTAAAAGGTAGATGGGGTACAAGGAGAATAGAAGCATCAGGGAAGAGAGAGGTGAAGGTTTATAAACTGAAAGAGGAGGCAGTTAGGGTAAGGTATAAACAGCTATTGGAGGATAGATGGGCTAATGAGAGCATAGGCAATGGGGTCGAAGAGGTATGGGGTAGGTTTAAAAATGTAGTGTTAGAGTGTTCAGCAGAAGTTTGTGGTTACAGGAAAGTAGGTGCGGGAGGGAAGAAGAGTGATTGGTGGAATGATGATGTAAAGAGAGTAGTAAGGGAGAAAAAGTTAGCATATGAGAAGTTTTTACAAAGTAGAAGTGATGCAAGGAGGGAAGAGTATATGGAGAAAAAGAGAGAGGTTAAGAGAGTGGTGAAGCAATGTAAAAAGAGAGCAAATGAGAGAGTGGGTGAGATGTTATCAACAAATTTTGTTGTAAATAAGAAAAAGTTTTGGAGTGAGATTAACAAGTTAAGGAAGCCAAGAGAACAAATGGATTTGTCTGTTAAAAATAGAAGAGGAGAGTTATTAAATGGAGAGTTAGAGGTATTGGGAAGATGGAGGAATATTTTGAGGAATTGTTAAATGTTGATGAAGATAGAGAAGCTGTGATTTCGTGTATAAGGCAAGGAGGAATAACATCTTGTAGGAGTGAGGAAGAGCCAGTTGTGAGTGTGGGGGAAGTTCGTGAGGCAGTATGTAAAATGAAAGGGGGTAAGGCAGCCGGGATTGATGGGATAAAGATAGAAATGTTAAAAGCAGGTGGGGATATAGTTTTGGAGTGGTTGGTGCAATTATTTAATAAATGTATGGAAGAGGGTAAGGTACCTAGGGATTGGCAGAGAGCATGCATAGTTCCTTTGTATAAAGGCAAAGGGGAAAAAAGAGAGTGCAAAAATTATAGGGGGATAAGTCTGTTGAGTATACCTGGTAAAGTGTATGCTAGAGTTATTATTGAAAGAATTAAGAGTAAGACGGAGAATAGGATAGCAGATGAACAAGGAGGCTTTAGGAAAGGTAGGGGATGTGTGGCCCAGGTGTTTACAGTGAAACATATAAGTGAACAGTATTTAGATAAGGCTAAAGAGGTCTTTGTGGCATTTATGGATTTGGAAAAGGCGTATGACAGGGTGGATAGGGGGGCAATGTGGCAGATGTTGCAGGTGTATGGTGTAGGAGGTAGGTTACTTAAATCAGTGAAGAGTTTTTACGAGGATAGTGAGGCTCAAGTTAGAGTATGTAGGAAAGAGGGAAATTATTTCCCAGTAAAAGTAGGCCTTAGACAAGGATGTGTGATGTCACCATTTTTGTTTAGTATATTTATAGATGGGGTTGTAAGAAAAGTAAATGCGAGGGTCTTGGCAAGTGGCGTGGAGTTAAAAGATAAAGAATCACACATAAAGTGGGAGTTGTCACAGTTGCTCTTTGCTGATGACACTGTGCTCTTGGGAAATTCTGAAGAGAAGTTGCAGAGATTGGTGGATGAATTTGGTAGGGTATGCAAAAGAAGAAAATTAAAAGTGAATACAGGAAAGAGTAAGGTTATGAGGATAACAAAAAGATTAGGTGATAAAAGATTGGATATGAGATTGGAGGAAGAGAGTATGGAGGAGGTGAATGTATTCAGATATTTGGGAGTGGACGTGTCAGCGGATGGGTCTATGAAAGATGAGGTGAATCATAGAATTGATGAGGGGAAAAGGGTGAGTGGTGCACTTAAGAGTCTGTGGAGACAAAGAACTTTGTCCTTGGAGGCAAAGAGGGGAATGTATGAGAGTATAGTTTTACCAACGCTCTTATATGGGTGTGAAGCATGGGTGATGAATGTTGCAGCGAGGAGAAGGCTGGAGGCAGTGGAAATGTCATGTCTGAGGGCAATGTGTGGTGTGAATATAATGCAGAGAATTCGTAGTTTGGAAGTTAGGAGGAGGTGCGGGATTACCAAAACTGTTGTCCAGAGGGCTGAGGAAGGGTTGTTGAGGTGGTTCGGACATGTAGAGAGAATGGAGCGAAACAGAGTGACTTCAAGAGTGTATCAGTCTGTAGTGGAAGGAAGGCAGGGTAGGGGTCGGCCTAGGAAAGGTTGGAGGGAGGGGGTAAAGGAGGTTTTGTGTGCGAGGGGCTTGGACTTCCAGCAGGCATGCGTGAGCGTGTTTGATATGAGTGAATGGAGACTAATGGTTTTTAATACTTGACGTGCTCTTGGAGTGTGAGCAAAGTAACATTTATGAAGGGGTTCAGGGAAACCGGCATACCGGACTTGAGTCCTGGAGATGGGAAGTACAGTGCCTGCACTCTGAAGGAGGGGTGTTAATGTTGCAGTTTAAAAACTGTAGTGTAAAGCACTCTTCTGGCAAGACAGTGATGGAGTGAATGATGGTGAAAGTTTTTCTTTTTCGGGCCACCCTGCCTTGGTGGGAATCGGCCAGTGTGATAATAAAAAAAATAATTATATATATATATATATATATATATATATATATTATATATATATATATATATATATATATATATATATATATATATATTATATATATTATATTATATATATATATATATATATATATATATATATATATTATATATATATATATATATATATTATATATATATATATATATATATATATATATATATATATATATATATTTATACATGTACCTTTGCCCATTGTTTTTGAAGGGTAAGATGAAATATCTATACTCAGCCAACATATTTTATTATTTTATTATCACACTGGCCGATTCCCACCAAGGCAGGGTGGCCCGAAAAAGAAAAACTTTCACCATCATTCACTCCATCACTGTCTTGCAAGAAGGGTGCTTTACACTACAGTTTTTAAACTGCAACATTAACACCCCTCCTTCAGAGTGCAGGCACTGTACTTCCCATCTCCAGGACTCAAGTCCCTCCTGCCGGTTTCCCTGAATCCCTTCATAAATGTTACTTTGTTCAAACTCCAACAGCACGTCAAGTATTAAAAACCATTTGTCTCCATTCACTCCTATCAAAAACGCTCATGCATGCCTGCTGGAAGTCCAAGCCCCTCGCACACAAAACCTCCTTTACCCCCTCCCTCCAACCTTTCCTAGGCCGACCCCTACCCCGCCTTCCTTCCACTACAGACTGATGCACTCTTGAAGTCATTCTGTTTCGCTCCATTCTCTCTACATGTCCGAACCACCTCAACAACCCTTCCTCAGCCCTCTGGACAACAGTTTTGGTAATCCCGCACCTCCTCCTAACTTCCAAACTACGAATTCTCTGCATTATATTCACACCACACATTGCCCTCAGACATGACATCTCCACTGCCTCCAGCCTTCTCCTCGCTGCAACATTCATCACCCACGCTTCACACCCATATAAGAGCGTTGGTAAAACTATACTCTCATACATTCCCCTTTTTGCCTCCAAGGACAAAGTTCTTTGTCTCCACAGACTCCTAAGTGCACCACTCACTCTTTTTCCCTCATCAATTCTATGATTCACCTCATCTTTCATAGACCCATCCGCTGACATGTCCACTCCCAAATATCTGAATACGTTCACCTCCTCCATACTCTCTCCTCCAATCTGATATTCAATCTTTCATCACCTAATCTTTTTGTTATCCTCATAACCTTACTCTTTCCTGTATTCACCTTTAATTTTCTTCTTTTGCACACCCTACCAAATTCATCCACCAATCTCTGCAACTTCTCTTCAGAATCTCCCAAGAGCATAGTGTCATCAGCAAAGAGCAGCTGTGACAACTCCCACTTTGTGTGTGATTCTTTATCTTTTAACTCCACGCCTCTTGCCAAGACCCTCGCATTTACTTCTCTTACAACCCATCTATAAATATATTAAACAACCACGGTGACATCACACATCCTTGTCTAAGGCCTACTTTTACTAGGAAAAAATTTCCCTCTTTCCTACATTCTCTAAGTTGAGCCTCACTATCCTCGTAAAAACTCTTCACTGCTTTCAGTAACCTACCTCCTACACCATACACTTGCAACATCTGCCACATTGCCCCCCTATCCACCCTGTCATACGCCTTTTCCAAATCCATAAATGCCACAAAGACCTCTTTAGCCTTATCTAAATACTGTTCACTTATATGTTTCACTGTAAACACCTAGTCTACATACCCCCTACCTTTCCTAAAGCCTCCTTGTTCATCTGCTATCCTATTCTCCGTCTTACTCTTAATTCTTTCAATTATAACTCTACCATACACTTTACCAGGTACACTCAACAGACTTATCCCCCTTTGCCTTTATACAAAGGAACTATGCATACTCTCCGCCAATCCCTAGGTACCTTACCCTCTTCCATACATTTATTAAATAATTGCACCAACCACTCCAAAACTATATCCCCACCTGCTTTTAACATTTCTATCTTTATCCCATCAATCCCGGCTGCCTTACCCTCTTTCATTTTACCTACTGCCTCACGAACTTCCCCTACACTCACAACTGGCTCTTCCTCACTCCTACAAGATGTTATTCCTCCTTGCCCTATACACGAAATCACAGCTTCCCTATCTTCATCAACATTTAACAATTCCTCAAAATATTCCCTCCATCTTCCCAATACCTCTAACTCTCCATTTAATAACTCTCCTCTCCTATTTTTAACTGACAAATCCATTTGTTCTCTAGGCTTTCTTAACTTGTTAATCTCACTCCAAAACTTTTTCTTATTTTCAACAAAATTTGTTGATAACATCTCACCCACTCTCTCATTTGCTCTCTTTTTACATTGCTTCACCACTCTCTTAACCTCCCTCTTTTTCTCCATATACTCTTCCCTCTTTGCATCACTTCTACTTTGTAAAAACTTCTCATATGCTAACTTTTTCTCCTTTACTACTCTCTTTACATCATCATTCCACTAATCGCTCCTCTTCCCTCCTGCACCCACTTTCCTGTAACCACAAACTTCTGCTGAACACTCTAACACTACATTTTTAAACCTACCCCATACCTCTTCGACCCCATTGCCTATGCTCTCATTAGCCCATCTATCCTCCAATAGCTGTTTATATCTTACCCTAACTGCCTCCTCTTTTAGTTTATAAACCTTCACCTCTCTCTTCCCTGATGCTTCTATTCTCCTTGTACCCCATCTACCTTTTACTCTCAGTGTAGCTACAACTAGAAAGTGATCTGATATATCTGTGGCCCCTCTATAAACATGTACATCCTGAAGTCTACTCAACAGTCTTTTATCTACCAATACATAATCCAACAAACTACTGTCATTTCGCCCTACATCATATCTTGTATACTTATTTATCCTCTTTTTCTTAAAATATGTATTACCTATAACTAAACCCCTTTCTATACAAAGTTCAATCAAAGGGCTCCCATTATCATTTACACCTGGCACCCCAAACTTACCTACCACACCCTCTCTAAAAGTTTCTCCTACTTTAGCATTCAGGTCCCCTACCACAATTACTCTCTCACTTGGTTCAAAGGCTCCTATACATTCACTTAACATCTCCCAAAATCTCTCTCTCTCCTCTGCATTCCTCTCTTCTCCAGGTGCATACACGCTTATTATGACCCACTTCTCGCATTCAACCTTTACTTTAATCCACATAATTCTTGAATTTACACATTCATATTCTCTTTTCTCCTTCCATAACTGATCATTTAACATTACTGCTACCCCTTCCTTTGCTCTAACTCTCTCAGATACTCCAGATTTAATCCCATTTATTTCCCCCCACTGAAACTCTCCTACCCCCTTCAGCTTTGTTTCGCTTAGAGCCAGGACATCCAACTTCTTTTCATTCATAACATTTGCAATCATCTGTTTCTTGTCATCCGCACTACATCCACGCACATTTAAGCATCCCAGTTTTATAAAGTTTTTCTTCTTCTCTTTTTTAGTAAATGTATACAGGAGAAGGGGTTACTAGCCCATTGCTCCCGGCATTTTAGTCGCCTCATACGACACGCATGGCTTACGGAGGAAAGATTCTTTTCCACTTCCCCATGGACAATAGAAGAATAAAGAAGAACAAGAGCTATTTAGAAAAAGGAGAAAAACCTAGATGTATGTATATATATATGCATGTGCGTGTCTGTGAAGTGTGACCAAAGTGTAAGTAGGAGTAGCAAGATATCCCTGTTATCTAGCGTGTTTATGAGACAGAAAAAGAAACCAGCAATCCTACCATCATGCAAAACAGTTACAGGTTTTTGTTTCACAGTCATCTGGCAGGACGGTAGTACTTCCCTGGGTGGTTGCTGTCTACCAACCTACTACCTATACATGGGACTAAATACCCATGGTTACATTTGGTTGGTTCGGGTTTCCCTCATGTTATCTATGTGTACCACCTCCTTCCTTACTTAGCTAAGTTCATGAGTGTCAGCTTTCATCCCACAGAATGGACTGTTGTCTGCTCTTCCTTATCTGATTACGTGGATCTTCAGCCTGGTGTATTGCAGCATTGTTGACAGGCTCCTCGCTGCTGGCAAGGTCTCTAACCTGGCCGTCAGAAGGATCTCCATGATTATCGGTAAGTGGCACACTTAACAGAAGTATTTGATTCAATGTCGTCTATTATGTACTGAGATGATTGTGTGTGTTGTGCTTCCCTATTTTTTTCTTGTGAGTTACCGTATGATCTCTGTCTACTGTTGCGATAATGTGTGTGCGTGTGTGGCCTTATCCTCTCTTGTGCTGAGGAGTATTTGACCAATCTTTTTTGGTGAGTTTGGTCGATTTTGTGTATGGTCTGGGACTGATGGCTTGAGTTCTCATATACTCTCTCTCTCTCTCTCTCTCTCTCTCTCTCTCTCTCTCTCTCTCTCTCTCTCTCTCTCTCTCTCTCTCTCTCTCTCTCTCTCTCTATCTATCTATCTATCTATCTATCTTTCTATCTATTCTTAATTGACTGGCTTACACACAGGAAACAGAGCAGTACTTGACGAAAAAATATTTGAATGGCTAGACGTAATAAGTGGAGTGTCCCGGCATTGGCACTTTTCCCGATCATGGCGTTATCCGCATTTTTTGTGCCCCATACAAAAAGGATTGTCCCAGTATTCAAAGTGACCTGAAAGAGTTGGTATTGTAGTTAAAGTCGTGAAGACGAGTTTCAACGTAGACACATTCAAAGTAATTCATTTGGTTATAATAATGTCAAAAATGATTACTAAATGTTTGCAGCAAACTATCCAAAATAAATGACGGAAATGATCTCTTATAAATCATGTTCAACAACCTCTGAAGCAACAAATAATGCCTATCTCCCAGTAATTGAAGCTAAATGAATGCTAGTATTCATACTTAGGATCTTCGAAAACAAAACGCAATACAATATTTAATATATAAGGAACATGTCAAACCTCATCGTAAAAATGTTGTCCAATTTTGTTTTTCAAATTACATACAAGATAACGATGTACTGGAGAGAGTACAGAGACGAGATACCAAACCTGCACCGTCACTCAGAAAAAAACCATATGAAGATAAACTCTTAGCACTCCACTTTTTTTTTTTTTAGTTTTGAAAAAATCTCGGAGAACTATTTGAATAACTGAATGAGCCAATAACTCAAAAATATAGAATGATATCCTGGGCAGAAGTCGCAGTACGAACGTATGCAAATGATTCTCTGAAAGCTGAGACATAGCACAGTGGATTAAACTATCCGCTAAAGCTGGACAAATATCTCGCAAATGTAGGTTTCAACTAGATATTGTGTAGGGGCAATCTGAAGTCAACGAATTACTTATGGTTACTCAGCAACTGCAACAAGACGACGAGACAAGCTAGTTTGTAACAGTAGTAGTTGTTGAAATAAGTAACTGTAGAAGGTTTAACGAATCATTCGTTATGGATGAAAGAACACAAATTCAGACATACACTTCCTACATTGTTATTAGATATTTTAAGCTCCTGGGACCTTGATCATTCCAAATATTGCAAGCATGTTGCAGGTAAAGATAAGGTGAATGCATCTGGTTATCTAATTGCGTTCTACATGACTTCAAGGAATAAGCGTGGAGAAGTATCAAATGTGTAAGGATAGTTGAAATGATTGACTTGCCTGTTCTTTGTTCTATAGGATTGGAAATATCAAGGATATTTCATTTCAGTGGCGTCTATCAATATTGGATTCTCTGCAGATTAATTCTGCTTTCCTTCGGTGTATATGATATTTCATCTTAGAGCTTTGTTTCTTCAACACATGAAGTAAAGAGCAGACAAAACCTTCACCTTAACTACCATTGCCCTTATGATACAACACCACCCTGATTCTCTCGTGCTTCCTAACACGGCGATTAATTGATCTGACACCTGATCTTAATTAACCAATAAAAAACTTTCTCTGCTAAAAACAGTTTCCTCCCGTTGTTGTGTCTAAGTAGAAGTGCCCATGGTCCCAGGATCGAAACGTATCCAATAAAGATGTCGTATGTGTATGCATGTGTGTCCTATCATCCGTAGGTAGTTGCTTAGTCATTACAGAACTAGTTAATTATATCCAGAGATGGAAACACTGATAAGCACAGCCCTGTGATCACCAGCAGAGTATGAGATGAATAGGTAAAACAGAAACAGTACTATTTACAAAGACGTAGTGTAAGCCATTCCCTCCAGTATCATCTCTTCAACGGAGTCCATACCATTATTCAATATGGATTGGTCTATTTTCCTTCCTGTTTTGACAAGAATTAGCCAGAAGGAGTTGAGGGTGGGAAGACACCCGTCTTCACATCTGTCTTTGATTTGAACATTTAGTTAATAACCTATAGCCCTTAATTTAGGAGGAAGATAGTTCTTGAGTTATCTGTCCTTCGCTCTCTCAGTCTCTCTCTCCTGTGCTGACTTCCTGTGTGTAACCTGGTCTTCTTCCTTATGCTAGGTTAAAGCGTCTGCTGTTCCCTCTCTTGTGCCGAGGGGTACGTAAATGATACCTTGAGTGATATGTCTGCTGTATTAAGTGACACTGAATGACGTGCCTCTGGTGTTTATTGAGATTTACTTAGGCTCATTGATCTGCTTTGTATGAAATTATGACCTGGATGATCAGTCTTGAATCATTACTTTCATGCTTCCCTCTAGCACAAAGATATCATGGATAATTTTTAATTAATGTTACACTCTCCTCTCCACAGTTTGAATATGCAGGTACGGTTCTTCCCTGCTTCTAATTGATGTTTGACTTTCATGCTTCACTGAGTTTCTTATTAAATATTACGCTTTTCACAGTCGAGGCATACTGTTGTGATAGAGTGTGACAAGACCCATTTTGTTTTGCTGAGGTGCTGATGTATGCGTGGACCTGCCATCTTCCACTTGCTGAGGTGATGGCGTCTGCAGATATACCTCTATTGTCTTGAAGGTTTATCATGAGGAACGTATGTGCTAACTTGAGTGACATGTCTGCTGTGTTAAGTGATAATAGATTTGTTTTATGTGTATGATAACTGATGTTGCTGTGGTGTCCATTCTGAAGTGCTTAGATTCATTAATACTCTGTAGTGAAAATAATGATCTGGATAGACAATAATAACTCATTACTTTTACGTTGCAGAGTTGGCCACAGTTATCATGGATATTATTGAATCAATGACGCACATTTCGCACTTCATTTTCAAAGTGTAGGTATATCCCAACTTTCAAACTAGAGTCAGTATTTCCCGAAACACCGAGTCTTTATCAAATACGATCTCATTCACACTCGAACAGTACGTCAAATCACATAAGACACTCGTTTGACAGCATGACACTGACAACATCCCTGCCTTTATTGTTGCTGAATACACACCTCCACTCGCTCGTATTTGATTCCACTCATTCTTGTCTTATATTCTCAACATATATCTCAGTCACTCAACGCCACCTTCACATTTTCCTTCAATCCTTTCATTGAATATCCTGGTACCTACATCATCACCCGCCCTCAGACTTGTCATCCATTAATTAGAGTCTGACTTGTCCTCTACTACCCAGCCTCAGACTTAATGAGACACGTGTGCAACATTTGGGTATCTTTATTTTGGAAAAGTTACTTCAGCTAGTGGCTTGTTCAGTCCAGTATACAGAACAGTGAAGATAAGGAGGCGTTTAAGGTAACCAGTCCCTCATCCTGTAGTCGATATGTTCTGATTACCTCAAATGTTCATCATTCACCGTTCTTTGTGATTAGTAAGACACATATGCAACAGTTAGGTATCTTTATTCGAAATGTTTCGCCTACACAGTAGGCTTCCTTAGTCGAGTACAGAATAGTTTAGCAGAAGTAGTAGGTGGTCAGTATGGAAACTTATATATTCCGACACCACATAAGTCTCCATACTACTGCTTAAACTTCACACTGTTTCTGACTGTGGAACATAACTCTTCTCAAGGCTGAGGGACTGACCACCTCAAAACTTGGTCTTTAAGAGTGAGGGACTGATTACATTGTATTCACGTCTCTACTGCTTCTGCTAAACTCCTCTGTACTCGTCTGAGGAAGCCTACCGTGTAGGCTAAACGTTTCGGAATGAAGATACCTAACTGTTGCATATGTGTTTTATCAACTTGTCGGTACTGTGTACCATTTTCATGTTCACCGTTCTTTGTATTGGACTTAAGAAGCCACTGGCTGGCGTAACGCTTCCAGAATTAGATACTCAAATGTTGCAAAACTGTCTCATTTATAAATTTATCTGTTTCTAAACCATTTATACAAAGACTCAGACTTGTCTACCATTACTCCGACTCAAAATTGTTCTCCAATACTTAGACTCAGACTTGTGCTTTAATATACAGACTCAGACTTGTGGTCCACTTCTCAGAGTCAGACATGACCTCCTCCACCCAGCCTCAGGTGTTGTCTTAGACTAACCAGAATTCGGTTCCAGTACGATCGGCGCTATTTCTGTGTTGAGGAAATAGTGAAGTGTTATTGTGATACCTTGCTAACTGTAATAGCATTTTAGTGTCATATCTCAATGTGTTAAACGAGAAGGTTCTACTTCTTAAGCAGATAAATGAGAAATTGAAAATTTGCTTGGATTATATAACAATGTGTGTGAGATTGTTGGGGGTTAGCAAAAGAAAACAGGTTACTAACAATGATGAAGAGGTTAGTAGTAGTAACGAGTGAGAAGTGGGGTTACAGTAATGGCAGAAACATGAAATTGATGAAGGTTATAGGAGCAGATTTCAGTGAAAGAAATAGCTTTTCTGTTCTTTGATCAATGACGATATAGGTACCACTTACTCTTTAACTAATAAAGGTAAACATATCCTCGTTGTCGGCAACTCATAAGTTAGATAAGTGAACCGTGCCTTGTGTAACAGGGATAGGAAGGTGAGACAGAAGGTGTGTTTCCTTTGGATCTGGTGTTGATGACATAGTCAACAGGTTGAGTATTATTATGTTAGGTAATGGGAACAGGATCATTTTCTGCCTTAGTGCTGGGAATATGGTGTCACTAGAGACATGAGACAGGAACTTCTAAGTACAGGAAAACAATAGATCGAATTAGGTCCAAGGGAGGGATCCTGATCATATGTAACAATCTGCCTAGAAGAGTGGGCAATGAATGGATGTCTAGAGCAATTAATGTAAATTGTTGGCTAGATAAGTAATACAAAGAACTTGCAAATCACATTCATTGAAAACTTTGGCAAATATGAAATGAATGCGAGAGATAAGATGCATCTCAGGGGCATGGGTGGTACCTTTAACCAACTCTGTCGATGGGAGCCTTTGCTGAGTTGTAAAGAACTTTATTGAAGATATTAGCATTCGAGTTTATGGGAAACAAATGATTTGCAGCACCAGAAACGAAAGAAGGAAAACATGATAGTTCATGTCAGGTAAAAAGACACATATGCCATTGATGAGACATTTTATTGTGAGAACTCAAATGGAAGACACTAATAAACTAATGAGAAATAAACAGCAAGATTAGTGTCTAACCAAGTCAGGACAAACAGCAGTGGGTTCAAGTTTGAAAAAAAAAAACATTTAGAAAGGACATAGAAAAGCATTGGTTTTACATTAGAGCTCTGGATGGGTGAAACAAACTCTAGTGTGAAAACTAGATATGGTGCAACAGCTGGGTATCTTTACTGCAGATCTTTCGCCATCCAGTGGCTTTATCAATACAAAATGAAGGACTAACTAGAAGACAGTTGAACTATATACAAAAATGAGGTAAACTGTCCCTCAGTTTTGGATTTGGTGTGAAGAGCACCGCAGTCGTGGAGAAACTAGAACACAGGCAAGGTTAGGGTAAAATTTGTCAGGAAACAGGACAAGTGTTTCCTGACGTAGGTCTTAGTCAGATGATGACTCACCTTTGAAGCTTTTGGTCATCTGACCTAGGCCTTCCGCTGGCTTACTGGTCTACCCCTTTAAAAGTTATGGTCATAGTTATAACCATTTGTATATTGTAAAACAGGCAAGAAGGCTGACGCATTTGCGCTGGCGACAGGTGGTAAGGGACTTGTAGCAGAAGAAGACATTGTCACTGGTAGGCGGGATTCCCCAGTGGAAGTAGGTCATACCCGAGGGACGGGCTAGTAGTAGTAGTAATAGTGAAGAAGGTTGTGCAGATGTCCTCTGAACCAAGATTCCATGATGTTGAAGTGTGTGACAAGTTGTACATGAATTATATACAATATCAACAACATGAAAATTTTCATCTTGTTGGTACTGTATATCATTCATGTACAAATTTTAGTATACAATGGCAACAAAAATAAATCTATACATTAACCATTTTTGGACAATAAAACGAAAAAATGCATTTTATTATCACTTTTTAGCTTTCAACTAGTACTTGGTCATGTTACCAATGTTCTTTATCACCATGTGAAGTCGCCTGGGCATCGAAGTGGCGAAGGTGGAGAATGAGGAGGCGTTCATGTTGATCCAAAGCTTCTTCAGTGCCTCCTTTAGGTCCGTGATGTTGGTGGGTCGAGCTATTGCAATCTCATTTTTCACCACATGCCAAGCATTCTCGATAGGATTTAGGTAAGGGGAATTGCCTGGCCACTCCAAAACACTGATATTATTGTCCTCAAGGAACTTTTGCACTGCTTTTGACTTATGGGTAGGGGCACCATCATGCATAAAAAAATCACACTCGTGAAAGTACAAAAATGTCAGCATATGGTCCCTTAACACCTCGATATAATTAATTCCCTTCATCGTAATGTTCTTAGGAAGGAAGTATAGTCCACCTCTGCCCTTATAACCACTAAAAGCACCCTAGACCATAACACTGTCAGGGTGCTTCACTGTCTTTACGGCGTACCGCGGGTCATAACGGGACACACCACTGGGACGACAGAACGGTCTTGGAGCCTCTCCTGACGAGCTGAAGGTATTCTCGTCGGTGAACATCACTTTCTACCAGTTGTCTGAGGTCCAATCCTTGTACTTCATGCAGAACTGAAGCCGTTTCTTCTTCATGGCTTCAGTTAGCATGGGCTTCTTGGCGGCACGTCCAGCTGACATTTTCAGGTCGGTACTGAATGGTTCGCACTGCGACGTCATTCAGGAGTGCAGAATGCTTTTTCTTGAGATCTGCGGCTGTTATGGGAGGATCTGATAACACTTCCCTCTTCAGAATCTTGTCTGTGAGAAAAGAAGTCTTTTTTGGGGGTCCCAGAGCCCAATTTCCTGGGTGGTACGGTGCTTTCTTGAGGTTGTAAATTGCCATCCTAATCACCTTCAGGTCTGCAGCAACACATATCACAGACATATCTTGTTCTAACAGGGTGAGTGCACGGGTCTTCTCTGCAATTGAGAGTTCAGTTCGACCCATTCTGACCACTTAAAGCGGAGATATAGAGTGGCAAAGTTCGTGGTCGAGTGAAAAAAAGGCGTACTGAGCTCTGGCTCACCGAGCTCTGGCAGAGCACTGAAGCAGGGTTGCCAGATGAACACAGCAGCTAATGGCCAAAATTTAAGGAAAATATGGCAAAAAATGGCCACTCTGGAAAATTATTAGCCCAAAAATATGGCCAAAGATATAAAATGATTGAATTGTGTGAATTAACATACCAACAATTAAGTGTACATAAATTATGCCTATATATGGCCTGGCTGGCAAACCTCTCGCTTCACACACGGAGGGCCCGGGTTCGGTTCCCGGTGGAGTAGAAACATTTCGACGCGTTTCCTCAGACCTGCTGTCCTATTCATTTAGCAGCAAATAGGTACCTGGGTGCTAGTCGACTGGTGTGGGTTGCATCCTGGGGGACAAGATCGAAGACCCCAATGGTAATAAGTCAGACAGTCCTCGATGACGTACTTCCTTTCTTGGGTTATATGGGTGGCTAACCCTCTGTGGTAAAAAATCCAAACGAAATCTTACTTTATCTTATCTTAATTAAACATAAAATACTTACAGTGAAGAATGACATGCAAGGCTAAGTTCTATTTCTGTTTGTTTTTCCTGGTCATTCAAGGATGATTTGATAACTTTATCTAGAGTTGTTTGTGAAGTACTGGCAGATTTATCTTGGTGTTTCTTTGATTTTTCATGAACAGATATGTTATAAAGTTTTAGCAGCAAGTTAGTGTTGCAATACGTGCAATATGCATTCTGCTCATCATCCGAGGATTTCACTCAAAAAT
Source organism: Cherax quadricarinatus (assembly GCF_026875155.1). Lineage (NCBI taxonomy): Eukaryota > Metazoa > Arthropoda > Malacostraca > Decapoda > Parastacidae > Cherax > Cherax quadricarinatus. Next base: position 13,040,530 of record NC_069426.1, read on the forward strand.
ATTTTACTTTCCACTCTTTTGTATATTTTCTTTCACTTTTTTATCAGTTTTGTACTTAGGCATTTTGAAGGGCTTGAAAAAACTAAATATCTCAATTCAGAAAATGCAGAAACAAAAAACTAATAATAATCCTGCAAATACTAATGTGGCACAACAAACACTAATCTGGTAAAGATAAAATAAAAAATATAAGCAAGATAAAGAACGAGTTTATACACGATATTAAAAAGTTATTCAATAATTATACTAAAATCACTTAATCACCAATTTTACGAAATTACTTGTATTATTACTTGTATTATTACTTGTATTATTACTTGTATTATTACTTGTATTTTTACTTGTATTATTACTTGTATTACTACTTGTATTATACTACTTGTATTACTACTTGCATTATTACTTGTATTATTACTTGTATTATTACTTGTATTATTACTTGTATTATTACTTGTATTATTACTTGTATTATTACTTGTATTATTACTTGTATTATTACTCGTATTATTACTTGTATTATTACTTGTATTACTACTTGTATTACTACTTGTATTATACTACTTGTATTACTACTTGTATTATTACTTGTATTATTACTTGTATTATTACTTGTATTATTACTTGTATTATTACTTGTATTACTACTTGTATTATTACTTGTATTATTACTTGTATTATTACTTGTATTATTACTTGTATTATTACTTGTATTATGTCACAATGTGGGTAAAGTTTATGTAAAATATTCCAGTATCAAAGTTTACGAGACAGAACTATCAGAAAAGATCAACAAATGTCTGATATCATACAACAGAACAACACTTGCAACAAAGTCTGCATCGTAACTAAATAGAGACGATCAAAACAAACATGGACCCAAGCCGGTATGGCTGTTGCGTACGTGTTTTATACGAGTACAAACGAAGCTGCAGCCTGTTTGGTGGTTTTTATCGACAGAACTGGATCATAGATGAATGGTTCAGAAAACCGACAAGTTGATAAATTAGACACATGTGCAACACTTGGGTATCTTTAATGAGGAAACGTTTCGCCACACAGTGGCTTCATCAGTTCATACAAAGAAGAACGGTGAAGAACAGGAGGAGGTAATCAGTCCCTCAATCTTCAGTCGATGTGGTCAGTCCATCAATCTTGAAAGAAATACACCATATGTGCGAAGAAGTAGCTTATGTACTGTAGGCAGGAGAGGTGCAGCAGTCGTAGGTGGTATCACATTTCTCCAATGTGGAAGTAGGTCATGACCAAGGGTTAGGCAACTGAAGAATTCTCTGTATTAAGATCCCAAGACGTTGCTGTGCCAGACAGGAATGTAGATGAATGGTTCAGAGAACCATTCATCTACATTCCTATCTGACATTCCTTGGGCATGTCCTATGTCCACATTGGACAAATGTGATACCACCCACCGCTGCTCCACCTCTCCTGCCTACAGCATATAAGCTACTTTTTTGCACATATGGTGTATTCTTTTTAAGATTGAGGGACTGACCACATTAATCCAAGGCTGAGGGACCGATTACCTCAAACTCCTCCTGTTCTTCACCGTTCTTCTTTGTATGGACTGATGAAGCCACTGTGTGGCGAAGCATTTCCTCATTAAAGATACCCAAGTGTTGTACATGTGTTTAATTTTTCAGAACTGGATCATGTTTATAGCAGTAATAGCGAGCGGGAGCTTTGTGTACTTGTTAGAAGAACATAAGAAAGAAGGAACACTGCAACAGGCCTACTGACCCATGCGACGCAGGTCCATGTTCCCCCACCCAATTAGCCCAATGACCCACCTAGTCAGGTCACTTCCACTTAAGGAAGGAGCAAGGCATCAGACCTAGTGGCACAAGCTAGCCAGGTCCAACTCACACCCACCCACACCCACTCGTGTATTTATCTAACCTATTTTTAAAACTACACAACGTTTTAGCCTCAATAACTGTACTCGGGAGTTTGTTCCACTCATCCACAACTCTATTACCAAACCAGTGCTTTCCTATATCCTTCCTGAATCTGAATTTTCTCCAACTTGAAACCATTGCTGCGAGTCCTGTCTTGGCTGGAAATTTTCAGCACGCTATTTACATCCCCTTTATTTATTCCTGTTTTCCATTTATACACCTCGATCATATCCCCCTTAATTCTATATCTTTCGAGAGAGTGCAGATTCAGGGCCCTCAGTCTATCCTCATAGGGAAGATTTCTGATACATGAGATCAACTTTATCATCCACCTCTGCACGTTTTCCAGTGCATTTATATTCATTCTGTAATACGGTGACCAGAACTGTGCAGCATAATCTAAATGAGGCCTAACCAAAGAAATATACAGTTGAAGAACAACCTGGTTATTTTCCTATCCAACATTTAGAACTTTGCATTTGTCTATATTAAACTGCATCTGCCACTTCTCTGACCAATTCATCAGTCTATTCAAATCATCCTGGAGTGCTCTAGTGTCCTCATTAAAATGAATTGGTCGCCCTGTTTTGGTGTCATCAGCAAATTTGCTTATGTCGCTATTTATTCTCTCATCTATGTTGTTTATGTAAATTGTGAACAACAACGGGCCCAACACTGACCCCTGAGGAACACCGCTTGTGACGTGCCCCCATTCTGATTTCTCCCCATTTATGCAAACTCTCTGCTGCCTATTTGTCAGCCATGCCTCTACCCAGGAAAAAAATTCTCCTCCTATTCCCTGTGCCTTAAGTTTCCTCAATAGCCTCTGATGTGGAACTCTATTGAAAGCCTTACTGAAGTCCATATACACAATATCATATTCATTACCATGATCTACCTCCTCAAACACCTTAGTGAAAAAGTTAATAAATTCGTAAGACAGGAACGCCCCTTTGTAAAACCGTGTTGAGATTCTTTAATCAATTTATACCCATCAAGATGGCTACGAATTGCTTCGGCAATTATTGATTCCATAAATTTTCCCACTGTGGACGTAGGGCTTATTGTTCTATAGTTCGAAGCTAAGGACCTGTCATCTGCCTTGTAAATAGGTATTACATTTGCCATTTTCCACTTATCAGGCACTATGCCAGTTTGTAGTGATATGTTGAAAAGATTAGCCAAAGGTATGCCAAAGTTCATCTTTACATGCCTTTAACACCCTTGCAAACACTTCATCAGGGACTGGGGATTTGTTAGGTTTTAATTTCTCTATTTGTCTGAGGACCATGTCACTAGTTACAGCAATCGTGCATAGTTTATTATCGTCCTGTTCTACATAATCTATTTTTTCAGGAATATCGCTAGTATTTTCCCAGGTAATAACTGAGAGGAAGTAAGTATTGAAAGTTTCACACATGTCCTTATTACTGTCAGTGATCTGACCTGTGTTACTCTTAAGTGGGCCTATTTTGTCCCTAATATTGCCTCTGTATACCTGAAAGAACCCTTTTAGGTTAGTCTTCGAATCCCTTGCGACCTTAGCCTCATAATCACTTTTTGCTTTTCTTATTTGTTTTTTATTTCTCACTTTAATTTAATATATTGATTTCTTAACTGCCCATCCCCTCTTTTGATATGCCTATATATGCCTCTCTTTTGACCAATGAGATGTTTTAATCTATTATTCATTCATCTGGGATCATTTTTCTTAGATCCAATTTCCCTACTCGGAACAAAAGTTTTCTGGGCAGCTAGAACTATGCTCTGAAAAACGTCATATTGGCAACCAAGATCAACTCCCTGACGCATAGTCAGGTCATCCCAATTTAGTCCACCAAGGTTTATTTCTCAGTCCTATGAATTCGGCCAAGCGAAAGTCTAAGACAGTGAATTTGATTGCAGTTATCTGGGTAATTCCATGATATACTGAAACTAAATGATTTGTGATCACTTTCCCCAAGCTCTTCATTAACCTCAAGATTATTAATTAGTGATTCTTTGTTGGCAAGAACCAAGTCAAGCAGATTGTTTCCTCTAGTTGGTTCTATCACAAACGGTTCTAAAAAGCAATCCTGAACCATGTCAAGAAAATCACTAGACTCAAGATTTTCTGCCATATTGTTTCAATCAATTTGTCTAAATTTAAAATCTCCCATTAACACAACATTTTCATATCTAGATGCCTTATGAATTTCGTCCCATAACAACTTACTACACTCTCTATCAAGGTTTGGGGGCCTATAAATCACATCCAAAATTAATTTGTCACGACCCTCGAGAAACTGTAGCCAAACAGATTCTATGTCCAATGTTTCTAATCTTATATCATGTCTAAGACAACAATTTAAATTATTTTTGACATGCATCGCCACTCCACCATCCTTCCTGTTGACTCTATCAGTGTGGAATAGTTTATAACCCTGTATGTTGCATTCAGAAGGCATTTCTTTATCTTTCATGTTGAACCAGGTCTCTGTTATACCAATAATATCCATATTACCTACACTTGCAAGTAATCATAGCTCATCCATCTTATTTCTTAGATTCCTACTATTTGTATAGTAAACCTTAAGGGAGCTAGTCACTCGTTTCCTTCTACTATCTCTCTTTGTTTGTTGGTCAATTGATTTGCCTTTACTAGGAACTTTATTTTGAATATTACATTTTAAACATATCCCCGAGGTATCCCGGTAATAACTGCTGTTTTATCCTTAATGCTACAGCATGATTGTTTCCCACAAACACCCATACCTCTATAATCTATCAGTTTAAATTCCTAGACAAGTCATCAATTACCCCCTCAATCGAATTGACTAATGCAACCCCTCCCTCCCAAGAGAGATGAACCCCATCCCTTGCATACATATCACGTTTGCCATAGAAGTTGTTCCAGTTATCAATGAATGGGATTGCAAGTTCCTTGAAGTACCTGTCCAGCGAGCATTTTTTGCCAATTGCACTAGACATCCATTCATTGCCCACTCCCTTTCTAGGCAAGATGCTACATATGACTGGGATCCCTCCCTTAGACCTGACTACTTCTATGGCTGACCTGTACTTATCCAGCAGCTCCTGTCTCCTGTCCTTCCCAATGTCATTGCCCCCAGCACTAAGACAGATAATGGAAATATAAACACATATGCAGTATAATGTGATCCTTTATTGACTACGTTTCACCCACACAGTGGGCTTTTTCAAGTCACAAACAGAACTACCTGGGGTGGAAGGAACGCGAGTATTTATAGTCAGGTTTAGAATGCTGAGGTCAGGTGGAGAATGCTGCATCTGATGATGTACCGAGTGGGGTTATAGAGTCTAAAATCTTGGGTAGCTTGGAAAGGAGATTGGACAAGTTTGTGAGCAGACCTTCTACAGTGTTCTTATGTGGGATAGCGATGAAGAAGCTTCTTGGCAAGTGGTTCAGCTATGTTATAGAAGCCACTATTCTGGTTGAAGTTGTCGGATATAGAAATAAGTGATGATTCCAGGATTCTTCGGTATTGAGTGTTGTCTTCTGTGGCTATAAGTCTTGAGTTTCTGTAGTTTATCAAGTGGTTGTGTGAATTACGGTGTTGTACGCAGGCATTCCTTGTGTCGTCAGACCTGCTTGCGTATTGGTGTTCTGAAATACGTGTTTGGAGGTCCCTTGATGTTTCGCCAACGTATAACTTGTTGCAGTCATTACAAGGGATCATGTATACCCCTGCAGAGGGTGGAAGCTTGTTCTGTCTATCACTGGTAATGTCCTTGATGGTCGTGGTTGTGGAGGTAGATACTTGAAATGAGGTATTGGAAAAGATGTTGGAAACGTGTTTGGCAATGGAGTTGGTGGGGAGGACTATGTATCTCTTCTCGGCAGTGTCTTCTCTGGGTGTGTTGAAGATGTTTAATGCCCGTCGTCTGCAGTCTCTGATGAAGTGACGAGGATAGTGGAGTTTAGAAAATACTTGTTCAATCATCGTGCATTCTTCTTCAAGAAACTCATTGCTGCAGATTCTGAGTGCACGTAGGAAGAAGCCTATAATTACACCACGTTTGGTTTTAGTGTCGTGGTGAGAGTAATAGTGGAGAAGATCGTTTTGGTTGGTGGGTTTTCGATAGACTTTAAAACGAAGTTCGTGGTCAGCTTTGCAAAGCAGAACATCAAGGAAAGGTAGAGTGTTGTCGACTTCTTCTTCAAGTGTGAACTGGATTGAAGGCTCGACCTGGTTGAGCTTGTCTTGGAGAGCTTTAACATTGAAGCGTTTAGGAGTTATGAGGAGAATGTCGTCAACATAACGGAGCCAGGTGACAGACGAAGGAATAATGGTGGAGAAACGTTCGGCTTCAAGATGTTCCATGTATAGGTTCGCCAGGACCGCACTGAGTGGCGAACCCATGGGTAATCCAAAAGTCTGCTGAAAGAGGTGGTTTTCGAAAGAGAAACACGTAAAGCCAACACATAGTTCAACAAGGTCGATGAAATCGCTGGCTGGAATGGGAAGATCAAGTGAATCGTCAATTTTCCTGCGCAAGAGATCGATGGCTTGTGCAGTAGGTACTTTGGTGAATAGGGAAGTTACGTCAAGGCTGGAAAGTTTCTTGTTCCTGATGTTGATGTTGCGAATGCGATGGAGAAGATCACCCGAGTGTTTGAGATGTGCTGGACTGATAGTGCCCAAGAGTTTAGAGAGGTGTTTAGCGAGAATTCCTGAGAGCTGGTGGGGAGCACTGCCTATTCCCGAGGATATGGGCCTCAGTGGGATACCTGGCTTGTGAGTTTTTGGCAGGCCGTACATCCTGGCAGGTCTGGGGTTGTAGATGAATGGTTCAGAGAACCGACATGTTGATAAATTAGACACATGTGCAACTCTTGGGTATCTTTATTGAGGAAACGTTTCGCCACACAGTGGCTTCATCAGTCCATACAAAGGAGAATATTGTTCTTCAAGATTCTCCTTTGTATGGACTGATGAAGCCACTGTGTGGCGAAACGTTTCCTCAATAAAGATACCCAAGAGTTGCACATGTGTCTAATTTATCAGGTCTGGGGTTGCTGGGTATGGTGTGCAGAAGTTTCTTCCCTTGTTCTGAGCCCCTCAGAATGCGGCGAGTCCTTTGAAGAAAAGTTTTAGTAAGGTTGTCCACTTGGTTAGTTGTGAGAGGTTTGTAGGTATCTGGGTCATTAAGTAGATTGAGCATTTTGTTCCTGTAATCGTCAGTGTTCATGATAACAACACCACCCATTCCAGCCAGCGATTTCATCGACCTTGTTGAACTATGTGTTGGCTTTACGTGTTTCTCTTTCGAAAACCACCTCTTTCAGCAGACTTTTGGATTGTTAGGTAAGACACATATGCAACAGTTAGGTATCTTTATTGTGAAACGTTTCGCCTACACAGTAGGCTTCTTCAGTCAAGTACCTAACTGTTGCATATGTGTCTTACCTAACAACCTGTCGGATCTTGAAGCCGAACGTTTCTCCACCATTATTCCTTCGTCTGTCACCTGGCTCCGTTATGTTGACGACATTCTCCTCATAACTCCTAAACGCTTCAATGTTAAAGCTCTCCAAGACAAGCTCAACCAGGTCGAGCCTTCAATCCAGTTCACACTTGAAGAAGAAGTCGACAACACTCTACCTTTCCTTGATGTTCTGCTTTGCAAAGCTGACCACGAACTTCGTTTTAAAGTCTATCGAAAACCCACCAACCAAAACGATCTTCTCCACTATTACTCTCACCACGACACTAAAACCAAACGTGGTGTAATTATAGGCTTCTTCCTACGTGCACTCAGAATCTGCAGCAATGAGTTTCTTGAAGAAGAATGCACGATGATTGAACAAGTATTTTCTAAACTCCACTATCCTCGTCACTTCATCAGAGACTGCAGACGACGGGCATTAAACATCTTCAACACACCCAGAGAAGACACTGCCGAGAAGAGATACATAGTCCTCCCCACCAACTCCATTGCCAAACACGTTTCCAACATCTTTTCCAATACCTCATTTCAAGTATCTACCTCCACACCACGACCATCAAGGACATTACCAGTGATAGACAGGACAAGCTTCCACCCTCTGCAGGGGTATACATGATCCCTTGTAATGACTGCAACAAGTTATACGTTGGCGAAACATCAAGGGACCTCCAAACACGTATTTCAGAACACCAATACGCAAGCAGGTCTGACGACACAAGGAATGCCTGCGTACAACACCGTAATTCACACAACCACTTGATAAACTACAGAAACTCAAGACTTATAGCCACAGAAGACAACACTCAATACCGAAGAATCCTGGAATCATCACTTATTTCTATATCCGACAACTTCAACCAGAATAGTGGCTTCTATAACATAGCTGAACCACTTGCCAAGAAGCTTCTTCATCGCTATCCCACATAAGAACACTGTAGAAGGTCTGCTCACAAACTTGTCCAATCTCCTTTCCAAGCTACCCAAGATTTTAGACTCTATAACCCCACTCGGTACATCATCAGATGCAGCATTCTCCACCTGACCTCAGCATTCTAAACCTGACTATAAATACTCGCGTTCCTTCCACCCCAGGTAGTTCTGTTTGTGACTTGAAAAAGCCCACTGTGTGGGCGAAACGTAGTCAATAAAGGATAACATTATACTGCATATGTGTTTATATTTCCATTGTGTCGGTATTTTATACCATTTATTTCCACTAAGACAGATAATGGGGTTGTTCCCTTTACCTGACATAATATTATCCAACCTGCTGACTATGTCACCAACACCAGCTCCTGGGAGGCACACTGTCTGTCTGACCTTTCTATCTCTGTTACAAAAAGCACGGTCCATATATCTTACCTGAGAATCTCCTATTAAAATATTCTTACCTTAATTAGCAGGGGAATCAGTGGTACCTTCAACCTCACTAACCACTGAAGTACACTCGTTCTGGAGAACAGAGAATCGATTTCCTACCTTCACATCTTCTCTATTAACTCTCCTTATCTTCCTTCTATCTGAACTGTGAACCACTTGCCACCTGGGGATCAGTAATGATTGGCGTTCCACAGGGATCAGTCTTGGGCCCGTTGTTGTTTATAATATATATCAATGATCTTGATGAAGGAATTACTAGTGATATGAGCAAATTCGCCGATGACACAAAGATAGGTAGGAAAATTGATTCAAACGTAGATGTTAGGGAACTTCAGGAGGATTTAGACAAACTCTATTCTTGGTCAGAAAAGTGGCAGATGCAGTTCAATGTAGATAAATGCAAGGTTCGGAAGCTCGGGAGTGTCCATAACCCTAGCACTTATAAGTTAAATAATGTAGAACTTAGCCATACAGATTGCGAAAAGGACTTGGGGGTTATGGCAAGCAGCAACCTTAAACCAAGACAGCAATGTGGAAAAAGACACTTATGTACAGTTCAGGACATTTATTAAAGGAAACGTTTCGCCACGAGTGGCTTCAGTCCTATTAGGACTGAAGAAGCCACTCGTGGCGAAACGTTTCCTTTAATAAATGTCCTGAACTGTACATAAGTGTCTTTTTCCACATCTTGTTGGTATCACCATACCATTTCCTCAAGACAGCAATGCCTGAGTGTACGTAATAAGGCAAATAGATTACTGGGATTTATATCAAGAAGTGTAAGCAACAGAAGTCCAGAGGTCATACTGCAGCTTTATACATCATTAGTAAGGCCTCATCTAGATTATGCAGCTCAATTCTGGTCTCCATATTACAGAATGGATATAAATTCGTTAGAAACTATTCAGCGTAGGATGACTAAATTAATACATAGCATTAGAAATCTTCCTTATGAAGAAAGATTCAAGACTCTTAAGTTGCATTCACTTGTTAGACGAAGAATGAGGGGAGACCTGATCGAAGTGTATAAGTGGAAGATAGGTATTAATAAAGGGGATATTAATAAGGTCTTGAGGATGTCTCTCCAAGAGAGAACCCGCAGTAATGGATTTAAATTGGATAAGTTTAGATTTAGAAAGGACATAGGAAAGTATTGGTTTGGAAATAGGGTAGTTGATGAGTGGAACAGTCTACCTAGTTGGACATCAAAATGGTATACAATACCGACAGGTTGTTAGGTAAGACACATATGCAACAGTTAGACAACTTTATTCCGAAACGTTTCGCCTACACAGTAGGCTTCTTCAGTCGAATACAGAAAATAGGCAGGAACAGTAGAGATGTGAAGACGATGTAATCAGTCCATCACCCTTGTAGTCGTAGAATTTGAGGTTGTCAGTCCCTCGGCCTGGAGAAGTTCAGTTCCATAGTCAGGAACTATCTTCAGATAGTATTCGACTGAAGAAGCCTACTGTGTAGGCGAAACGTTTCGGAATAAAGTTGTCTAACTGTTGCATATGTGTCTTACCTAACTACCTAGTTGGGTTATTGAGGCTAGGACTTTGGGTAGTTTCAAATTTAGGTTGGATAAGTACATGAGTGGGAGGGGTTGGATTTGAGTGGGACTTGCACATCAGAGCTTATTTCTTGGGTAGCATTGAAAATTGGGTTGGGCAAATGTTTTGTTAGTGGGATGAATTGTAAAGGACCTGCCTAGTATGGGCCAACAGGCCTGCTGCAGTATTCCTCCTTTCTTATGTTCTTATGTTCTTATGTTCTTAAAGCAGCTGCCACTCTCACTTCTGATGACCATTTCCTCCTTACCAGGTAAATTCATCTCACACTCACTCCCAAACCCATCTATGCAAAGCTTCAGCTTCCTATTTTCTTCCTGAAGAAGTGGAATCTCTTCCTTTAACACTTTAACCTGAGATTCTAAAACACTACAACAAGCCATGGTGCTTGGTAACAGCCCACACAAACTCCCAAGAGCTTAGGCAGGTATGACCACACGTGACCACTGACCTCAGCGTATACAATTACAATAATAAAGTTGGTAGAATTACCGACAATATGTAAAGTAAAAGGACACAAGTGCAACTAATGTGACATTTATTGTGGCAACGTTTCGCTCTCCAGGAGCTTTATCAAGCCATTACAAACAATACATGGACACAGAGGGTATATAAAGGCTCAGAGTGAGGTGAATACTAGTGAGGTACCATTTCGATGTTCACTAGTGGTAGTAGTAGTAGTAGTATTAGTGGTAGTGACAAAAGTAATACAATATGGTAGAGCAATTAATTCGTACATGAGTAAAAGGATATAAAAGCTATTACATGGGTAACATAAAAATAGGTTGGACAAATATAAACTGGAATGAGGCAGCTTGTTTCAGTGTTCACTCTCTGTGCTATGTGTAGTATAACAGGAGAGACTATGTGATGGCAGGGTTTACTGTTTTCAGGAGGATTCTTGCTAAGACTTCGGAGATGGTGAAGCTGCCGTTGTTTTGTTTAATTGTATTCGAAACAGCGATCAGTGCTGATTCAAGGCACTTGCGTGTGCGGAAATTAGTTTCTTTTATCACTAATTGGGCGTCTCTGAATTTCATAAGATGAATGGTGGAATTTCGGTGTTGTACACAGGCGTATATGTGTTCATTGAGGCGGGTGTCGAGGTTTCTTGCTGTTTCACCTACGTAGATCTTGTCACAGCCTCCACAGGGTATAGTGTAAACTCCTGCATTGACTGGTTCGTGGTGCTTGGTTATTGTCCTGGTTAGATCCTTTATTGAAGTGGTAGAAGCGATGGCGACTCTGGTGTTAGCTTGTGAAAGTACTTTTGAGACGTTTAGTGCAACCTGGCTGTTGGGAAGAAGTATAACTTTGTTGGGAGCGGTGTTGGTGCGTGGAGAATTGATGATCTGAAGAGCTCTTTTCTTGCAGTCTTTGCAGTCTTATACATGGAACACCTAGAGTCCGAACACTTCGCCAACATCATCCCTTCAAGCGTCACTTGGTTACGTTACGTGGACGATGTCCTCGTAATAACTCCAAAACGTTTTGATGTACGGGATCTTCAGACAAGGCTCAACGCAGTTGAACCAGCGATTCAGTTTACACTAGAAGAAGAGTCCAATAACAAGCTACCTTTCCTCGACGTCCTCATTCACAAAGTAGACAACAACCTAAGATTTCAAGTTTATCGGAAACCCACCAATAAAAATGATCTCACACACTTCTATTCCAGTCAAGATACCAAGACCAAAAGAGGCATCATCATCGGGTTTTTCCTAAGAGCATACCGAATTTGTAGTCCTGAGTTTCTCGACGAGGAATGTACTTACATTCACCAAACATTCACTGAGTTACAATTTCCTTCTTTTTTCATCAAAGACTGCAAGAAAAGAGCTCTTCAGATCATCAATTCTCCACGCACCAACACCGCTCCCAACAAAGTTATAATTCTTCCCAACAGCCAGGTTGCACTAAACGTCTCAAAAGTACTTTCACAAGCTAACACCAGAGTCGCCATCGCTTCTACCACTTCAATAAAGGATCTAACCAGGACAATAACCAAGCACCACGAACCAGTCAATGCAGGAGTTTACACTATACCCTGTGGAGGCTGTGACAAGATATACGTAGGTGAAACAGCAAGAAACCTCGACACCCGCCTCAATGAACACATACGCATGTAGGAACGACAACTTAAACAACGCCTGTGTACAACACCGAAATTCCACCAATCATCTTATGAAATTCAGAGACGCCCAATTAGTGATAAAAGAAACTAATTTCCGCACACGCAAGTGCCTTGAATCAGCACTGATCGCTGTTTCGAATACAATTAAACAAAACAACGGCAGCTTCACCATCTCCGAAGTCTTAGCAAGAATCCTCCTGAAAACAGTAAACCCTGCCATCACATAGTCTCTCCTGTTATACTACACATAGCACAGAGAGTGAACACTGAAACAAGCTGCCTCATTCCAGTTTATATTTGTCCAACTATTTTTATGTTACCCAAGTAATAGCTTTTATATCCTTTTACTCATGTACGAATTAATTGCTCTACCATATTGTATTACTTTTGTCACTACCACTAATACTACTACTACTACTACCACTAGTGAACATCGAAATGGTACCTCACTAGTATTCACCTCACTCTGAGCCTTTATATACCCTCTGTGTCCATGTATTGTTTGTAATGGCTTGATAAAGCTCCTGGAGAGCGAAACGTTGCCACAATAAATGTCACATTAGTTGCACTTGTGTCCTTTTACTTTACGTATACAATTACAGAACGAAGCTCAAGCATGCTTGGTGTTATTGAGGGAGTCTTAGTAACAAACTATAAGCCATCTCCCAAAGGCTCATTATGACGTCATCGAACAAACATTTTCAGTAACAGTCAATTTGCATCAAGCGTCACCGCCAACCAAACACGCATCAAGGGGTACCAACAGCTAGATTTATAATGCGATAACAACATTAGACTAAGTAAATAGTGCACATGATTTGTAATATTTGTAAAAATGGCCAAATTAGTGGCCACATTTGCATAATTGGCCAAACTTATTTTTTTCATGGCTGCATAGCTCAAAAAATGGCCAAATTTCACATATTTGGAGGTGAAATGGCCTATCTGCAACCCTGCACTGAAGTGTGGCATGATGGGGAGGAATGGAGGAAGACGGGCTCCAGTACACTACGTCATCACAAGCTCTGCCCACTTTTCTCAAGGCGGAAACGCAAGTGAAGTGTATACACCAAAATCTCATGTATAGATTTTTTGGCATTGGAAATGTATAGATCTTTTTGCAACCACTGTATAGTCACTGAAATGGGAATCTATGGCACCTTTAAATATAGGTAGGACAAATAAATGTGTGGGAGAGAGCTGCCCCTACCTACATGGGCCTGTAGGCCTGCTGCAGTGCTCTTCTTTCTTGTATTCTTATATTTAGATGTTTCCTCAGGTGCATTTGGGCCAGCGTTTGGTCTCATTGCCATGTGTTTCGTCAACTGCGACAAGAGTCTGGCTATGGGAGTGTTGTGTGTGGCAGTCGGACTCAATGGGGCCGTCTACAGTGGCTATATATCCTCCCTTCAGGACCTCTCCCCTAACTTTGCAGGTTCCCTCTTGGGCCTCAGCAACACAGTGGCAACTATACCTGGATTCGTCGCACCAGTGGTCACCGGCAGCATTACTGATGGCAACGTGAGTGAGTCGTGTCTATGTGTGATTACTTATTTTTAGGTGTAGAAAATATCAGTATATTCCAGAAGCTTTAAGCCCAACCCCCAGGAAGGAGAATTTAGGGAAGGGGGTACGACGCCTAGAGAGGTGTCAATTCTGTATATACTTAATTACTAAGAATTAGCCACGTAACTCCTAGGCTAATTATATATTCTACAATTACTACAATACTAACATTACTACCATATATATTTAAGCAAAGTTAGAGATAGTTGTTAGCTTACTGTAGTATTATACGTCCCTTACATTATTTAAGCCGTGGGCACCTTCAGCCCGCTAGTCTGAGTGTCCATGGGGCAAGCTGGGCCGAGGGAAGTCAGTCTCATTTCAGTAGTGAAACTGACGACTACCCCTTCACGAACTTTGCACGTTGAATACAGTATACATCACGATCACCGCAAGCAAGGGTCTCATTAGCTGAACCAGGCAGTTGTGTGATTCAACAGGTATTTCTCAGGTATCACCCGCCCCCATCACTACCACGTGAGTATTGTGAATGCATTCAGGTGTACACATGTGTAGAGGTGACACCCGACATTCAGAGATTACCATATCAACTGCCTATTTCAACCACACTGCCTACTATGAGGAATATGGTCAGTACCCCATTAATAACAAAAAAAGGCACAATACCGTGATTGGAACGATACACAAATAACCCGCACATAAAAGAGAGAAGCTTACGACGACGTTTCGGTCCGACTTGGACCAATGGTCCAAGTCGGACCGAAACGTCGTCGTAAGCTTCTCTCTTTTATGTGCGGGTTATTTGTGTACAGTACCCCATTGATTGAATAACCCCCGAAGTGGAGCAGCAGACTTCAGACTAAATTCACGACTGAAACAAGGGACCCCACACATTGCCTTAATTTCCCATAATAGTTATAGAGCCAAGTGGTATTACCTCGTCTTCAAATTTTAATTTCTTAATGGATGTTTCAGTGAATAATGTTTTAGGATATTTCTTCAGTGTATTCGTATCTTTTTGTATAGTCTTGTTGTCCATGCCAGTAGCTAAAGGAATATTTCTAATAAATTTCTAATCAAGAATCTTCACACAACTCTTTGGCTGACAAGTTCACTCCCCAATTTCTGTTGACATTTACTCCATCCATTCTGAGATCCAGTCTTTCATCCCTAGCCTAGAGTGTTCGTCATTCACATCACCTTGTTCTTTCCTGTGTACACATTTAATTTCCTTTTATATACCCTTTCAAAATCCTCCACCAACATTGGAAACTTCTTTTAAGAATCTCCCATATGAACCGTGTCATCAGCAAACATCAACTGTGTTAACTTCTACTTGTATTAAATGCATTATCTTTTCATCCCACATCTTTCCCCAGGATCATAGTGTTCATTTCCTTTACAATCCTATCTTTGAACATGTAAGAAAAACATTGGCGAAATTGAACATCATTTAAGACCCTCTTTCACAGGAAAATAATCACCTCGCCCGTACATACCCTAATCTAAGCCTCACCATCCACACAAAAAATTGGTGCTTCTTATAGTAACCTACCTTTTCTTGTCCTTGGCCTCTCTACATTCTCGATTAAAACAAAGGTTCTCTTTGTATTTCCTGCACCTTTTTACGGTATCTACAGCTCTGTCATACAATTCCATTTCAAATTCCACTTCACAGAAAACTTCGTGTGCTATCAAGTCCAGTTTTCTATAACATCCTCAGATTTTTTTCTCATTACCCCTTTATAGCAGGTACGTAAAGCTTATGTACTGTTCAGGACATTTATTTGAGGAAACGTTTTGCCACGAGTGGCCTCTTCAGTCGATATTTTATACCACTGTTATATTCACACACTGCAACGTAACGGTATCTTAGTACAGAGGACATCTTTGATATCTTTTTTCCCTAACCACTAATTACGAGTGAGAAGGGTTGAATTTAACAAGGACCTACCCAGTAGGTTTGCTACCCAGTCACTCTACTGTCCTGCCGTCAAACATATGCGCCGCACCTTTGACATTATATTAGTCTCTATTCTGTTACTTCAGTATCACATTGTTCCACACTATGATGGAGAACGCTTCTCCAGGCTGAGGGACTGACCACCTCATAACTACGTCATCGAAGGTGGTGGACTGATTACATCGTCTTTACATATCTTCTGCTTCTGCTGGTTCCTCTGTATTCTGATTGATAAATTAGACACATGTGCAACTCTTGGGTATCTTTATTGAGGAAACGTTTCGCCACACAATGGCTTCATCAGTCCATACAAAGGAGAATCTTGAAGAACAGGAGGAGAATGAGGTAATCAGTCCCTCAACCTTGAGTCGATGTGGTCAGTCCATCAATCTTATTCTATTCAAGATTGATGGACTGACCACATCGACTCAAGGTTGAGGGACTGATTACCTCATTCTCCTCCTGTTCTTCAAGATTCTCCTTTGTATGGACTGATGAAGCCACTGTGTGGCGAAACGTTTCCTCAATAAAGATACCCAAGAGTTGCACATGTGTCTAATTTATCAACATGTCGGTTCTCTGAACCATTCATCTACAAATCCTCTGTATTCTACTGAAGAAGCATACTGTGTAGGCGAAACGTTTCGGAATAGTCACCTAACAACAGATAACCAAGAACGAGTATATATAGTGGTGGACTCACCCCTTCTCTGTGAATATCCTGCACTTATACCAAGATTGATGGACTGGACATATCGACTCCAGACTGAGGGACTGATTATATATAATTACCTCAAACTCATTATCGTCCACCGTTTCCCTGCCCTGGACTGATGAAGCCACTGACTAGAGAAACGTTACCAAAATAAAGATTTCCAAGAGTTGCACAAGTGTCATATCCATCATCTTGTAGGTTTCCTAAGCCATTTATTCAAAGAAGCTTCATGCCTGGAACCTCCACTACCCAAGAAGCTCTGTTGAGTCAGGACAGCATGGAAAACCCCAACTGTCCAACCTCCAGCATCAAGTGTAGCACCCACCACTGAGCCTTGTTCAGAATAGGCTCAAAGGGGCACAGCAAGCCTTGCTGTGCCCTATCAAATGATGTCAACAATCACTTGCTTCACCGAGGTCATATGTGACCTGATAGACTCGGTATAAAACAAAGAGATATTCTGAACCATTGTGAAGATCTTAAATATATGCGTGTTGGAAAAAGGAGAATCCATCCATTATATCTGAAAATGTACTCGACCACCCAACACAAGCGAAAGGGGGCGGCCTTTTAGTAATTTATATGGAGGGGGTAACTAGTCCTTTATTCCTATCATTTTAGTCTCCTTAACCTGCTACCCTACGTGTTTGTGAAACAGAGAGAAAACACACCAGCATTCCTACCAGACCCAACCAGGGACTGATCACCACATATTAACCTCTCCAGTACTGCTTTGTTCATTTTTCAAACCACTTCTGAATACGAGTGAAGAAGCTTATTGTTCAGACTACACATTTCGACAATAAAAACACTCAACTACTACCCGTAACATAAATTTCTACTTATACACTCTGCCAGGCACTTACAAACTCTACTGATCACTTGCACACTGCCAAATATTCCCACATTCCACCAAACTCTCACACGCCAATGAATCCTTCCTAATTTCACAGAACACTCACATTCGCTCTACCAGAGTTTTCTTGTCTAAATTAAATATTACCTCCCATCCTTCAGGAAACAGTGAGTGCATGGAGGACCGTCTTCCTCATCTCATTAGGAACGTATCTGGTCACTAACATCTTCTATGTGGTCTTCATCTCCGCTGACATCCAGCCTTGGAATGAGCAACACCCCAAAAACGTCCCGGACCAGAATTACAAACCCCCTAGTGTGGTTCTGGAACAGGAGGAGGAAGGCAAGTTTTTTCTGTTTTGTTACACTGCACTTACTTTACTTCACTTACTTATTTAGAGTGTCAACACAAACTCTCTCTCGATTTTTTTTACCGTATCAAACTTCTGTACACTCTTTGTCAACACTTTTTCTTTGCCTCCTTTACTCCTACTGTCAATACTGACTCTCCCTTCTTTACTCCCTCCGTCAACACTAATTCTCTCTTTTTTTACCCCTTCTGTCGACACTGCTGTTCTCCTCACTCTCTTCTCTCTCTGCTGAAAAAAGTGCAACGTTGGTTTGATTAGGATAGTAGCAAAATATTCACCTGTGACTTTCTACTCCCTGCGTTAACAGGGTTTTTTCCCCTGAGTAAAAATATTGAAAAGACATAAGAGTGAGAAAGCATTGAACAACAAAATATACGCAGTCACGAACAACACAAGATATGCTTAAGAAAAATCTAGATAAACTTGAAATGTTTTCAGATGTGATATTAATAAATAATACAGACAGGTTATTGAAAAGCTTTTGACATTTGGGATTATAATGTAAAAGAACATAAAAAGGGAAAAAAAAAAATTTCGACGTTGTAAATCTTGTACTTACAAAAAATAAACATTTCTCTTCTAAGGTCTCTTCCCATTCTCACAGCAGACATAGACAAAATAATAATACTCTGACACATTTCATATATAAAGGAAGTCTTCCAATCAGCCATAAAATCAATTATTTGAAGAAGACAAATTAAACAGCTACATTGTAGAGATATTTATGAAATAGAAACAGGAAAAGAATATAACGTTCGGTTGTTGTTGTTGTAGATTCGCCAGTACTTTTGCCGGCCAGGGTCTTTCCCAGATCATGATCCGGCTCTGGCTTCCAGGAATGGGAGTGTCTTGAAGGACATGCCAGCTGTGCAGCATCTGGTGATGCGAGGAAGGCTGAGGAAGCTGCTCAGCAGCAGACAGTGTTAGGAAGGGTCGAAAAAACAACAATTATAAAGTTCAATGAATCTACACCCTAGCTTTGGGTCATGCCAGAGCGCTGGGAAATTCAGCTTCACGGTGATTGATCTGGGTCGCTGGTAAACTTCACAGTTCCATCATTGACTAGTTGGTAGAGCTCTTGGCAGAACATACTGTCTTTGTGTTGGTCAGTAGTGTAGAACTTGACGCCAGGCAATGATTCATACTCCAGCGATTTTAGCAACCTGTGTAGGTGTAAGGGCTGGAGGTGTTTTTTTGGTAGCAGTGGGAGTAGTGGCAGATGGTTCACCGGTGGTGGTGGCGTTGGTAGCAGAGGAAGGTGGCGTGGTAGTGGTGGATGCTTCAGTTGGTGACGGAGTTTTGACTTTCGTGCTTGTTGATTGGCCCGGTTGGTGTGAGGTCTCTCACTGATCTGTTTCCTTGATGGAGGAAGGCAGAGGATGCATCTCATTGGTGGGATTTTGAGGTGGCTCGTCACATGTAGTCGATGGTGGTGGTGGAGCTGCTTGAGAGTGACTTGCAGGTATTGAGACATTGATGCTATTTGTGGAGGTCTTGATTATATCTGAAGAAGATGGAGAATCCGGGAATGTAAAATCAGGTATGTTGTCGAGCCTGAAGAGTTTGTTGATGGTGGTGTTGAATGATTCAGGTATAGCTTGGTTGTACACATGCTCATGCATTATGCAGTAGAGGATTTTTGTGGATTCATCGGCAGGAACTGGCGGCAATATATTGCTGGTGGAGGATGAAGTTTGAGTGGCTTTGAGTATTTTGAAGGTGTCTTCTTATAGTTTAGTAATTGCAGCGTATGTTGGAGATTCTGCAGTTGTTTTCTGTTGCTGGTGTGGTGCTCATTCTTGCAGTTTAGGCATTTAGGAGGAGTGGTGGTGGTGGTGCAAGCCTTAAACTTATGTCAATCGTTGCCGAAGGTCGAGCAGAACTTCTAATCCTTGGCAGGACAATCCTTCGTGATGTGCGCATAAGAGTAACAGCTGTAACACTGTGTGATGTGCTGGAATCTCTAGGTTTCAATGTAATTTGAGTTGATATGGATGTAATGGATTGCCAGTCCATCAGCGAGAGCGTGGGTAGCCATGCTGTCATCAGCGAGAGCGTGGGTAGCCATGCTGTCATCAGTGAGAGCGTGGGTAGCCATGCTGTCATCAGTGAAGGGGACGTTGTGCATTGAAGAAGCGTTGGGTATTTTGGTAATAAGTTCCACAGTGGTCCAAAGGGTCCTGGTCTTCTATTGACGATTTAATTTCTTCAATAGCCTGGGTTATAATGAGCTTATCCAGTCGTTTAAGGAACACATTTTCTTGGCTCTCAAAGTTAGGGAAGTCATGACTTGAAATACTCGTTGGTTAAGAGTGGTTGTAGCGTCAGTGGTGATAAGTTTCTCAGCCTCGATGTCGTCAGTACAGACTTCAACGAAAGCCTCTTGGGGCGATAAAATCCCATTATATTTTACATGCAAAATGTCTCTAACGGCAGGTTCAAGTGCTAATTTGGACAAGTCATTGACTATCCCGCTTGTGGGTTTAATCTTCACTCGGTTTGAGAAATGAATGGTGCAAGATGACACAGAAGTTCCCCTACCAACCGGGGGATCGCAGACATACGATGTGTGTTGTGTTGTAATGTTCGGTATAGGTTTGCAGCGTTCTTAAATTTCGGTGTTAAAGATTTGAAAACAGTTAGAAGGGCATCCACAAGTTATTTCAAGAAATACAATATCCCCATTTCATCACTATAAACAGAAAATTGACACCTACACAACTCAAAAAGAATTCTCAGAAAACAGCAATGAAAGTTTAAAATTATTGAGAAGAATCAGCATTTTGAAGCTGCTCATGACCAGGTTTTCAAGATATCATCAATGAAGATTTGAAAGATTATCAGATTTATTCACAAACGGTTGTATGAAAACCATTATTGCAATTTTCTCAATTACCTCAGTACATCTCATAAATTATCACCTACTCAAGACAAAATTAATCAAAGCGTACCCGTTATTAAGACACACCAGAGATTAATGTTCCAAACTGATCACCAGAGGCAGTGTCCCGTCTCTGTATGGAAACTAACTTATTAACACCCAGAATCAGTACATACGTTTTGTTACAAAAAAAAAAAAACTGTTACAAATTTAAAGCTGATTAGAAAGATGTTCTCTAATTTTCTCACAAACATCTTTTCAAAGGATGAAACAGCCATTAAGAAGTACTCATATCTTTTTTTTATTATTCTTAACACATTGGCTTTTACCAGCGGAGGTAAGGTGACCTGATAAAGAAGAAACACTTTCATCATCATTCACTTCAACACTGTCTTGCCAGAGGACAGCCTACCTTACAGTTAAAAAAAAAACTGCTACATATCAACATCCCTCATTCAGCGCTCAGGCTGAGTACTTTTCACCTCCAGGACTCAAGTCCATCTAACTGGTTTCCCTGAATCACTTCGTAAACGTTACTTTGCTCTCATTCAAATGGTACCTGGAGGATACCTGGAGGTTATTCCGGGGATCAACGCCCCCGCGGCCCGGTCCACGACCAGGCCTCCCGATGGATCAGGGCCTGATCAATTAGGCTGTTACTGCTGGCCGCACGCAGTCCAACGTACGAGCCACAGCCCGGCTGATCCGGCACTGACTTTAGGAATCTGTCCAGCTCTCTCTTGAAGGCAGCCAGGGGATTATTGGTAATTCCCCTAATGCTTGATGGGAGGCTATTGAACAGTCTTGGGCCCCGGACACTTATGGTGTTTTCCCTTAGTGTACCAATGGCGCCCCTACTTTTAATCGGGGGCATTTTGCATCGCCTGCCCAGTCTTTTACTTTCGTAGGGAGTGATTTCTGTGTGTAGATTCGGGACCATTCCTTCCAGGATTTTCCAATTGTAGATTATGATATATCTCTCCCTCTTGCCTTCCAACGAGTACAAGTCAAGTGCTTCCAAGTGTTCCCAGTAGTTAAGGTGCTTGACAGAACTTATACGTGCAGTAAAGGATCTCTGTACACTCTCTAGATCTGCGATTTCACCTGCTTTGTATGGAGATGTTAATGTACAGCAGTATTCCAGCCTAGAGAGAACAAATGATTTGAAAAGGATCATTACTGGCTTGGCATCTCTCGTTTTGAACGTTCTCATTATCCATCCTATCATTTTCTTTGCACTTGCGATCGTGGAACTGTTGTGATCCATGAAAGTGAGATCCTCAGACATTACTACTCCCAGGTCCCTTACATTATTTTTCCGCTCTATTGTATGATCAGAGTCTGTAGTATACTCTGTTCTAGTTATTATCTCCTCCAGTTTTCCATAACGGAGTAGTTGGAATTTGTCCTCATTGAACATCATATTGTTTACCGTTGCCCACTGGAAAACTTTGTTTATATCTTCTTGGAGGTTAACCGCGTCCTCAGCAGATGACAGCCTCATGCAGATCCTAGTATCATCCGTAAAGGATGATACGGTGCTGTGATGTATATCTCTGTCTATGTCTGATATGAGGATGAGGAATAAGATGGGGGCGAGTACTGTGCCTTGTGGAACAGAGCTCTTCACTATGGCAGCCTCCGATTTAACTCTGTTGACCACTACTCTTTGTGTTCGATTTGTTAGGAAGTTGAAGATCCATCTCCCCACCATTTGCTTCCCCTCGCTCCTATCTTACACACTCACACACGTTTGCTCTGGAGTCCAAGCCCCATGCACAAAAAACTTCCTACACTCACTAAAAACAACAGACATAGCCCCACTCTACAAAGGTGGCAGTAAAACGAGTGTAAAGAACTACAGACCGATAGCACTAACATCCCATATCGTAAAAATCTTTGAGAGGGTTCTAAGAAGCAAGATCGCCAATCCTTATATACCCATCAATTACACAACTCAGAGCAACAGGGGTTTAGAGCAGGTCGCTTCTGCCTGTCCCAGCTATTGGACCACTATGACAAGGTCCTGGATGCTACAGAGGATAAACAAAATGCAGATGTAGTATACACAGAGTTTGTGAACACGGTGTAATAGCACACAAAATGCGTGATGGAGGAATAACAGAAAGAGTTGGTAGATAGATCTATAGCTTCCTAACAAAAAGAAAACAAAAAGTAATAGTTCACAGTCTGGCACAACTATGGTGAAAAGCTCTGTTCCACAAGGCACAGTACTCGCTCCCATCCTATTCCTCATCCTCATATCTGACATAGACAGAGATTTATGCCATACCTCCGTGAGTTCCTTTGCGGATGACACCCGAATTGCCATGACAGTGACCTCCATCGAAGACACCACAAGACTCCAAGCGAACATCAACCAAATCTTCAAATGGGCCACTCAAACCAATATGAAGTTCAATGAAGAGAAATTTGAACTATTCAAATATGGAAAACTTGAGGAAATTAAAATTGTATCAGTGTATACAACAAATTCTAACCATACAATAGAGCGAAAAAGTAATGTGAAGGACGTGGGAGTGATAAAGACAGAGGATCTCACCTTCAAAAAACCACAACAATTTATCTACTGCATCTGCTAGAAAAATTAAAGAATAGATAATGAGAACCTTCAAAACTAGTGATGCCAAGCTTATGATGATTCTCTTCAAATCGACTGTTCTCTCTAGGCTGGAATACTGACTGGAATACTAACTGTCCCCTTCAAGGTAGGCGAAATTGCTGACCTGGAGAGTGTACAAGGAATTTTTACAGCACACATAAGTATGATAATGCGCCTAAATTACTGGAAACGGTTGAAGTCCCTTGACCTGTATTCCCCTGGAACGCAGGCGAGAAAATTACATGATAATATACACTTGGAAAAGCCTAGAGGGATTAGTACCAAAGTTGCACACGAAAAATCACTCCAAATGAAAGCGAAAGACTTGGTACGAGATGCAGCACTCTCCCAATGAAAAGCAGGGCTGCCACAAGTACACTGGGAGACAACACAATAATTATCAGGGGCCCAAGACTGTTCGACTGCCTCCCAGCATACATAAGAGGAATTACCAATAGACCCCTGGCTGTCTTCAAAAAGATGCTGGACTCGCACGCAAAGTCAGTACCTGACCAACCAGGCTGTGATTCGTACGTCATTTTGCGTGTGGCCAGAAGTAACAGCCTAGTTGATCAGATCCTGATCAACCAGGCCTGGTCTCAAACGGCGTTGACCCCCGAAACCCTCTCCAGTTATACTCAAGGTATACCCTCCTCCCTCCAACCTTCCCAATGATGACCCCTCTCTCTCCTACCTTCCACTACAGATTTATTCTATTTTATTCCATCCCCTCTAAGTATCCGAACCACCTCAACAACCCTTCATCAGCCCTCTAAATAGTACTGCTAAAAACACGGCACCTTCTTATGTTCAAGCTACGGATTCTCTGCATAATATTCACATCTCAATGGAAATAAGTAACTGAATCTTCTGGGTTATCCTCGGTTCTCTACACATATGCTGTTATGTATGATAATCTATGAAACTGTGTTTGTGTATACCTGAATAAGCTTACTTAAACATTGCCCTCAGACTCGACATCTTCAGTGCCTCCAGCCTTCTCCTTGTTACAACATTCACCACCCATACTTCACACCCATGTAAGAGCTTTGGTATAACTATTCTCTCATACATTTCCCTCTATCTTTCCTCGGATAATGTTCTTTGTCTCCATAGACAACTTACGTTTTTTCCCTTCACTTCGTTTTTCATTGGCCCATTTGCCGACAATTTAACTCCCAAATATCTAAATAAATTCACTGCATTCATACTCCTTTCCTCCATTGGTAACATCACGCACCACTGTTCGAGGTCTGCTTTTACTGCGAAATAATCTCTCTCTCTTTTGCGTATCTTAGCACAATTATCCTCTGAAAACCCTTAACTGCTTTCAGTAACCTACCAACTATTCTGAATATTTCCAACATCTGCCACATTGCTCTCCTATCCATTCTATCATATGCCATTTCCAAATCCTTTAATGCAATAAACACCTCTTTACCCTTATCTAAATACTGTTCACTTATATGCTTCAATATAAAAACTTGGTCTACTCCCCCTCACTATCTTGTCGCCTGTATTATAAGGAAAAAAGATCAAAGGACTTCAAACTTTCCCAGTAATTAAGATGCTTGACTGTGTCTGGACTTGCAGTGAAGGTTCTTTGTACATTCTCCAGCTCTGCAATTTCACCTGCTTTTAAAGAGGCAGTATTCCAGTATTCCAGAATTTGTTCTCAGGTTGTATTCCAGCCTGAGAACAAATAATGTAAAAAGGATCATCATTGGTTACGCATTCCATTTTTTGAACAGGGTTTCCAAAGCATCGATACTGATACCGGCGAGTATCCACATTTTTATGTTATCAGTGAAAAGTCGGCAGATACCAGCTGATATTTCTTAAAATAATAATTTTAAACGTTTGCTTAAAAATAACAACACTAACACTCTATCTCAAGATTGCCAGGGTTTCATAGGCGTCGCTAGAGTTGGTGTCACCCGGGGCGGAATCTCTGGTGTCACCCCCATGAAATTCAAGGACGGGGGGATGGGGGGTAAACTCCACTTATGTCACTACTGCATGACCAGTGAGTGACTAATGTTTAGCAATGAGAACATTTAAGAGTCATAAACCAAACAGGAGAATATTGAGGAATATTGAGGAAACTAACTCACATACCACTTTGTGTACAGGCAACAGATCCTACATTTATTCAGCTTCAACAATGCAAAAAAAAAAAAAAAAAAAAAAAAAAAAAAAAAAAAAATAAAGAAAAAAAATTGCAATATCAGAGAAACACTTGTTCCAATTTGACCTTGAGTACAGGTAACATCTCAGTGAATCTGATCTTACATTTTCTTGCCTTCAATTATGCAAAATCCTCTATCACATCATCAAAATTAATGATTTTCCCTATATAGGCTTATTTGTACTTTGTTAATATATAATAGGCTATATAGAAACGAAGGATTCTTCTCTTATGTTGGTGCAGCACTGTTTTGTACATTAGCGTCACCTTCTTTAGAGGCTCTACGGTGTCACCCCCTAAATAATGTCACCCGGGGCGGCCCCCCCCCCCCGCCCCCTTACGACGCCTCAGCAGGGTTTACCTGCAAAGGGAGAGGGAGAGGACACAGAAGTGAAAGGGGCTAGGAAGAGAGACAAGGGCAGAATCAGCAGAGGACAACCAGAGCAGGGCAAAGCAAAAAGCGCAAGCACACACGAAACCACCCCCTGAATCCCACAACCGAACATGCTATCCCAACACAAACCAAAATCTCCACTTACAGCCCCCATCCCGCACTACGCTGTAGAATTCCACAGCACACCAGAAGGTCCCCCACCCTCACAGACCCCCTAAAACACAGTGTTGGAGAGGAAACTGAAAATATAGTACACCAACACTTATGGAATAACGAATAAGTGAGAAGAGTGGCACAAAAGAGTCAAGGAGGCTTCACCGGACATCATAGCTCTCACAGAAACCAAGCTCACAGAAATGATAACAGATGCCATATTTCCAGTGGGATATTAGATCCTGAGGAAAGACAGAGGGAGCAGAGGGAGTGGATGAGTGGCACTGCTCATCAAAAACCAATGGAATTTTGACGAGCTGGCGAGAATAGACAGAAGAAAACCAAGAGACTACATAATAGGAACGCTTCAGTCTGGAGGTCTCAAGGTGGCAATTACAGTGATGTATAGCCCACCACAGAACAACAGGAGACCAAGGCAAGTGTATGATGAGAGCAATAGAGAGATGGTTGACACACTAACTGAAGTGGCCAGAAGGGCTCATGTGAGCAGGACAAAGCTGCTGATTAAGGGTGACTTCAACCACAAAGAAATAGACTGGGAGAACATGGAGCCACGTGGGGCCCAGAAACGAGGAGGGCTAAGATGATGGAGGTGGTACTAGAAAACCTCATGCACTAACACGTAAGAGACACTACCAGAGAGAGAGGAGAGGATGAACCAGCAAGACTGGACCTAGTATTCACCTTGAGTAGTGACGATATTAAGGACATCACGTATGAAAGACCCCTCATGGCCAGTGATCATGTGGTTCTGAGCACGAATTCATAGTACAGTTACAAGTGCATAGGGAAGCAGGAAGGGCATGACGAATGAAGCCAAACTTCAAGAGAGGGTACTACTTTAGCATAAAGAATTTCCTACATGGGGTTCAGTGGGATAGAGAACTGGCAGGTAAGTCAGTAAACGAGATGTTGGGATATGTGACAACAATATGCGAGGAAGCTGAGGAGAGGTTTGTATTCAAGAGTAACAAAAATAACGATAAAGCCAGGATGAGCCCTTGGTTCATGCAAAGGTGTAGAGAGACCAAAACCAAATGTGCTAGAGAATGGATGAAGTATAGAATGCAAAGAACCGAGGAGAATAAGGAGAGAAGTCGTAGAGCAAGAAAAGAATAGGCACAGAAAAGAAGGGAGGCCCGGCGACAGTAAGAAAATGACATAGAAGCGAAAGCCAAATCTCATCCGAAGCTATTGTACATCAACATTAGGAGGAAAACAACAGTCAAGGGCTAAGTAATCAGGCTGAGGAAGGAAGGAGGAGAGATCACAAGAAGCGACCACAAAGTATTTAAGGAGCTCAACATGAGATTCAAAGAAGTGTTCACAGAGGAGACAGAAGGGACTCCAGAAAGACAGAGATGGGGTACACCATCAAGTGTTGGACAGAATACATACAACCGATGAAGAAGTGAAGAGGCTACTAAGCGCGCTAGATACCTTAAAGGCGATGGGCCCTGATAACACCTCTCCATGGGTCCTGAGAGAGGGAGCAGAGGCACTATGTGTACCCCTAACACAAATCTTCAGCACATCTATCGAAACAAGGCAATTACCTGAGATATGGAAGACAGCAAATGTACTCCCATTTTTTTAAAAAATGAGACAGATATGAAGCATTAAACTACAAACCAGTTTCACTGTTATGTATAGTATGTAAAGTCATGGAGAAGATTATCAGAAGTGTGATGGAGCACCTAGAAAGGAATAAGCTTTTCAATGACTGCCCGCACGGTCTCAGGGTCGGGAAATCCTGTGTCACAAACCTGCTGGAGTTCTGTAACAGGGTGACAGCAATAAGACAAGAGAGGGAGAGTGGGTGGGTAGATTGCATTTTCTTGGACTGCAAGAAGGCGTTTGGAGCAGTTCCACACAAGAGATTATGCAAAAGCTGGAGGACCAGGTAGGGATAACAGGGAAGGCACTGAAATGAATCAGGGAATACCTGTCAGGAAGACATCAGCGAGTTATGGTACATGACAACGTGTCAAAGTGGGCGCCTATGACGAGCGGGGTTCTACAGGAATCAGTCCTAGGACCTGTGCTGTTTCTGGTATTTGTGAACGACTTGACTAAAAGAATAGATTTCGAAGTGTCCCTGTTTGAAGATGACGTGAAGTTGATGCGAAGAATCCAGTCGGATGAGGACCAGGCAAAACTTCAAAGGGATCCGGACAGACTGCAGTCTTGGTACAGCAATTGCCTTCTGGAGTTCAACTCCCCCAAGTGCAAAGTCATGAAGATTGAGGAAGGGCAAAGAAGACCGCAGACGGAGTACAGTTCTAGGGGGCAAAGACTACAAACCTTACTCAAGGAAAAAGGTCTTGGGGTGAGTATGAAACCGGGGACATCTCGTAAGGTGCACATCACCCAAATATCTGCTACAGTATACAGGCACCTGGCAAGCCTAAGCAGATCATTCCGACATCGTAATAAGGAATCGTTCAGGACCCTGTACAGTGTGTATGTTAGGCCCCTATTGGAGTGTGCAGAACCAGTTTGGAACCCACACCTAGTCAAGCATATAAGGAAACTAGACAAGTCCCAGAGCTAAGGGGTATGTCCTACAAGGAGAGGTTAAGGGAAATTGACCTGACGACACTGGAGGACAGGAGAGATAGGAGGGATTTGATAGCTCCATAAAAAATACTGAGAGGAATCGACAAGGTAGACAGAGACAGGTTGTTCCACAGATTGTACGCAGCAACAAGAGTCACAATTGGAAGTTGAAGACTCAGATGCATCACAGGAACGTTAGGAAGTATTTCTTCACTTACAAAGTTGTCAGGAAGTAGAATGGTCTGGGAAGTGATAAAGTGGAGGCAGGATCCATACATAGCATTAAGAAGGATTATAACCCTCATGGAGCGGGAAGAGTGACCTAGTATCGGCCAGTGGAGAGGTGGGGCCAAAACCTGTGACTCGACCCCTGCAACCTCAACTAGGTGCGTATAACTTGGTGAGTACACACACACACACAAATATGCACACACATACAGACACATACACACACACACACACACACACTCACACACACACGCACACACACACACACACACATAGGAAGGAATAGACTCTGAGGTGTCCCTGTTTGCAGATGACGTGGAGTTGATGAGAAGAATTCACTCGATCGAAGACCAGGCAGAACTACAAAGGGATCTGGACAGGCTGCAGACCTGGTCCAGCAATTGGCTCCTGGAGTTCAATCCCACCAAGTGCAAAGTCATGAAGATTGGGGAAGGGCAAAGAAGGCCGCAGACGGAGTACAGTCTAGGGGGTCAGAGACTACAAACCTCACTCAAGGAAAAAGATCTTGGGGTGAGTATAACACCAGGCACATCTCCTGAAGCGCACATCAACCAAATAACTGCTGCAGCATATGGGCGCCTAGCAAACCTCAGAACAGCATTCCGACATCTTAATAAGGAATCATTCAGGACCTTGTACACCGTGTATGTTAGGCCCATATTGGAGTATGCGGCACCAGTTTGGAACCCACACCTAGCCAAGCACGTGAAGAAACTAGAGAAAGTGCAAAGGTTTGCAACAAGACTAGTCCCAGAGCTAAGAGGTATGTCCTACGAGGAGAGGTTAAGGGAAATCAACCTCACGACACTGGAGGACAGGAGATATAGGGGGGACATGATAACGACATACAAAATGTTTCATACTATGGAACAATGCTCTTCTCCAGACTGAGGGACTGACCACCTCAAAACTTTAAGGGTGATGGACTGATTACATCGTCTTCAAGTATCTTCTGCTTCTATCAACTTTTCTGTACTTGACTGAAGAAGCCTACTGTGTAGGCGAAACGTTTCATAATAAAGATACCTAACTGTTGCATATGTGTCTTACCTAACAACCTGTCGGTATTTTATACCATTTTAATGTTCAATCTGTCAGACACTGCAACACAAGGGTATCTTGGTACAGACCTGCAATCACTTCGACAACTTCCACTAGTGAGAGGGGCTGGGTTTGAGAGGACCTAACCTTTCAACATCTGAGTTCTTACCTCTCGCTAGTGGCTACGTCTCACCTCCGGCGCTATAAAAGCTCCATCCTGTCACTTCTTCTCCATATTGTTTCATACTATGGAACAATGCTCTTCTCCAGACTGAGGGACTGACCACCTCAAAACTTTAAGGGTGATGGACTGATTACATCGTCTTCAAGTATCTTCTGCTTCTATCAACTTTTCTGTACTTGACTGAAGAAGCCTACTGTGTAGGCGAAACGTTTCATAATAAAGATACCTAACTGTTGCATATGTGTCTTACCTAACGACATACAAAATACTGAGAGGAATTGACAAGGTGGACAAAGACAGGATGTTCCAGAGATTGGACACAGTAACAAGGGGACACAGTTGGAAGCTGAAGACACAGATGAATCACAGGGATGTTAGGAAGTATTTCTTCAGCCACAGAGTAGTCAGTAAGTGGAATAGTTTGGGAAGCGATGTAGTGGAGGCAGGATCCATACATAGCTTTAAGCAGAGGTATGATAAAGCTCACGGCTCAGGGAGAGTGACCTAGTAGCGATCAGTGAAGAGGCGGGGCCAGGAGCTCGGACTCGACCCCCGCAACCTCAACTAGGTGAGTACAACTAGGTGAGTACATAGGAATAGACTCTGACGTGTCCCAGTTTGCAGATGACGTGAAGTTGATGAGAAGAATTCACTCGATCGAAGACCAGGCAGAACTACAAAGGGATATGGACAGGCTGCAGACCTGGTCCAGCAATTGGCTTCTGGAGTTCAATCCCACCAAGTGCAAAGTCATGAAGATTGGGGAAGGGCAAAGAAGACCGCAGACGGAGTACAGTCTAGGGGGCCAGAGACTACAAACCTCACTCAAGGAAAAAGATCTTGGGGTGAGTATAACACCAGGCACATCTCCTGAAGCGCACATCAACCAAATAACTGCTGCAGCATATGGGCGCCTAGCAAACCTCAGAACAGCATTCCGACATCTTAATAAGGAATCGTTCAGGACCCTGACACACGTGTACGTTAGGCCCATATTGGAGTATGCGGCACCAGTTTGGAACCCACACCTATCCAAGCACGTAAAGAAACTAGAGAAAGTGCAAAGGTTTGCAACAAGACTAGTCCCAGAGCTAAGAGGTATGTCCTACGAGGAGAGGTTAAGGGAAATCAACCTGACGACACTGGAGGACAGGAGAGATAGGGGGGACATGATAACGACATACAAAATACTGAGAGGAATTGACAAGGTGGACAAAGACAGGATGTTCCAGAGATTGGACACAGTAACAAGGGGACACAGTTGGAAGCTGAAGACACAGATGAATCACAGGGATGTTAGGAAGTATTTCTTCAGCCACAGAGTAGTCAGTAAGTGGAATAGTTTGGGAAGCGATGTAGTGGAGGCAGGATCCATACATAGCTTTAAACAGAGGTATGATAAAGCTCACGGCTCAGGGAGAGTGACCTAGTAGCGATCAGTGAAGAGGCGGGGCCAGGAGCTCGGACTCGACCCCCGCAACCTCAACTAGGTGAGTACAAACTAGGTGAGTACACACACACACACACACACACATACACACATACACACATACACACACACATACACACATACACACACACATACACACACACATACACACACACACACACATACACACACACACATACACACACACAAACACACAGCGGGGCCAGGAGCTAAGACTCGACCCCTGCAACCACAAATAGGTGAGTACACACATACACACACACACACACACACAACACACACACACCAAAACACACACACACACACCACACAACACACACAACATATACACCACACACACACACAACACACACACACACACACACACACACCACCACACTTGACACAAACACTTGACACAAACACTTGACACAAACACTTGACACAAACATGTACCCCACTTCCCTAACCACCTCTCCCCTTCCCTAACCACCTCACCTTAGCCACCTCCCCCAAACCACCTAACCCCTCCCCCAAACCATCTAACCCCCTCCCCCAACTGCCTCCCTCCCTCGAATAACCATACTCCCCTCCCCCATAACCATCTATCCCCTCTCCTCCTAACCATCTATTCCCCTCCCCCTAACCACCCGTCCCCCCTTCTGTGGAGCAACGGGGGAACCTAGAACCAGGATTAGGACAAGGGGCTCCAAGGATGAATCTGGGAGGGAGGACTGGGAGGCAGAGCTCAAAGAAAGGGAGGAAGACTGGGGAAGGAGACTAGATGAGCTGGAATGGAAGATGGAAGAGAGGTTAGCAGCAGAATGCAGAAGGTGGAAGCAACAGGCCACAGCAGCAGAAATCAAGATAGAGAGATTAGAAGAGGAGCTGAGACAACTGAAACAGCATAGAGACAAAGGTATTACAGAAGTAGCATCGGCAATGGCTACATCAGACACAGACAACAGGTCTGAAGGGAGCATGGAAACTAAACTGTATGCAGAGGTCCTGTCAAGCCCATTTGGGGCCAAAACAAAGACTGGGAGCACACTAGGACAGAATGAGAGGTTGGAAGACATTGAAGGATCTAGGACATGTGCAGGGACCATACCAGATACCTGTGGGGGCCAGGAACCAAGAAGCATAGGGGCCATAACTAGGGAAGGGACTGAAGGAAGGAACACTCCACGGGAAGGAACTAAAACACATCAGAGGATGCAATGGGAGTCACAGTGGGAGGTGAAAAGGGAGAGATCCATGTTTGTCTATGGGCTGGAAGAAGCTAAAGAAGAAACTTATGATGAAAGAAAGCAGGAGGAGAAAAAAGCGATTGAAGGTATCATGAAGGTGATAGGCGAGGAGGACATGACCCAGGTGGCAAATTTTCGGAGAATTGGGTGGTTCACAAAGAAAAGGAATCGGCCTCTCAAAGTAATTTTCAAGGCAGAATCAACCCGAACCATGATCCTGCAGGAGAAAGCACGGCTGAGAGGCAAGCAGGAGTTCCGGAGTGTGTACCTCGATCGAGACAGAACACAGGACGAAAGGAAGACGATGAAAAAGAGAGTCCAAAAACGAACGGAGAAATGGGAGGAAATGAAAAAGGAGAGCAGAATAACCCAGGATCAAATGGAAGGACAAGCACACCCCCCAGAAACACCTGCAGAAGGACTCTAGCCACGACACCCCCAAGGCAACTCAACAATCCAAACCAACCATCACACACCGATCCCTCTGTTCCCACCCACCGCACCACAGTTACAGTATTAGAACAGAAGTTGAAGGTTTGGTACACAAATGCAGATGGATTAACGAATAAACATGAGGAATGGCAAGAAAGAATCAATGAGAAGTCCCCAGACATCATAGCAGTTACAGAAACAAAACTCACAGAAACAATAACAGATGCAATCTTCCCACCAGGATACCAGACCATGAGGAAAGATAGAAGGGGCAGAGGGGGAGGTGGGGTTGCTCTGCTCGTAAAAAACAGATGGAAATTCGAGAAAATGGAAGGCATAGATGAGACAGGAGAAAGAGACTACATAGTAGTGGTCATTGCAGTGATGTATAATCCACGACAGAACTACAGGGGGCCAAGAGAGGAATATGAAGAGAGCAACAGAGCAATGGTGGACACACTTGCTGAGGTGACAAGAAGAGCTCACTCCAGCAGAGCAAAGTTGCCGGTTATGGGGGATTTCAACCACAGGGAGATTGACTGGGAAAATCTGGAGCCACATGGGGGTCCGGAACATGGAGAGCCAGGATGTTGGACGTGGTGCTGGAAAACCTCATGCACCAACATGTTAAGGACACTACCAGAGTGAGAGGGGAGGATGAACCAGCAAGATTGGACCTTGTGTTCACCCTGGGCAGCTCAGACATTGAGGACATCAAGTATGAGAGTCCCCTAGAAGCTAGCGACCACGTGGTTCTGTGCTTTGAATACATAGTAGAGCTGCAAGTGGAGAGAGTAACAGGAGTTCAATGGGAAAAGCCTTACTATAAAAGAGGGGACTACATAGGGTTGAAGAACTTCCTGCAGGAGGTCCAGTGGGACAGAGAACCGGCAGGAAAGCCAGTAAATGAAATGATGGAATATGTAACAACAAAATGCAAGGAGGCAGTGGACAGGTTTATTCCCAAGGGCAACAGAAACAACGGGAAGACCAGAACGAGCTCCTGGTTTACCCGACGGTGCAAGGAGGCAAAAACAAAGTGCAATAGAGAATGGAAAAAGTACAGAAGGCAGAGAACACACGAAAATAGGGAGATCAGTCACAGAGCCAGGAATGAGTATGCACAGGTAAGGAGGGAGGCCCAGCAACAGTATGAAAATGACATAGCATCGAGAATCAAGATTGACCCGAAACTGTTGTATAGCCACGTCAGGAGGAAGACAACAGTCAAAGACCAGGTGATCAGATTAAGGACAGAAGGTGGAGAACTCACAAGAAATGATCAGGAGGTATGTGAGGAGCTGAACAGGAGATTTAAGGAAGTTTTTACAGTAGAGACAGGAAGGGCTGTGGAAAGACAGCACAGAAGGGAACATCAAGAGGGAATATACCAACAAGTGTTGGATGACATACGAACAACCGAAGAGGAGGTGAAGAAGCTCCTAAGTGACCTTGACACCTCAAAGGCGATGGGACCGGACAACATCTCCCCATGGGTCCTTAGAGAAGGAGCAGAGATGCTGTGCGTGCCTCTAACCACAGTCTTCGACACATCCCTTGAAACTGGGCAACTACCTGAGAAATGGAAGACAGCTAATGTAGTCCCCATATTTAAGAAAGGAAACAGAAACGAGGCGCTAAACTACAGACCTGTGTCTCTGACATGTATTGCGTGCAAAGTCATGGAGAAGATTATTAGGAGGAGAGTGGTCGAACCCCTGGAAAGGAACAAGATTATAAATGAAAACCAGCATGGGTTCATGGAAGGCAAATCGTGTATCACAAACCTCCTGGAGTTTTATGACAAGGTAACAGAAGTAAGACACGAGAGAGAGGGGTGGGTAGATTGCGTTTTCCTAGACTGCAGGAAGGCCTTTGACACAGTTCCCCACAAGAGATTAGTGCAGAAGCTGGAGGATCAGGCGCATGTAACAGGGAGGGCACTGCAATGGATCAGGGAATACCTGACAGGGAGGCAGCAACGAGTCATGGTATGTGAAGAGGTATCACAGTGGGCGCCTGTGACGAGCGGGGTCCCACAGGGGTCAGTTCTAGGACCAGTGCTATTTTTGATATATGTGAACGACATGATGGAAGGAATAGACTCTGAAGTGTCCCTGTTCGCAGATGATGTGAAGTTGATGAGAAGAATTAAATCGGATGAGGATGAGGCAGGACTGCAAAGAGACCTGGACAGGCTGGACATGTGGTCCCGTAACTGGCTTCTCGAATTTAATCCAGCCAAATGCAAAGTCATGAAGATTGGGGAAGGGCAAAGAAGACCGCAGACAGAGTATAGGCTAGGTGGACAAAGACTACA
The DNA here is from genome assembly GCF_026875155.1 of Cherax quadricarinatus. Classification (NCBI taxonomy): domain Eukaryota; kingdom Metazoa; phylum Arthropoda; class Malacostraca; order Decapoda; family Parastacidae; genus Cherax; species Cherax quadricarinatus. Next base: position 13,076,155 of record NC_069426.1, read on the forward strand.
GACCTCACTCAGGGAGAAAGACCTTGGGGTGACCATAACACCGAGCACATCACCGGAGGCACACATCAACCAAATAACTGCTGCAGCATACGGGTGCCTGGCAAACCTGAGAATAGCGTTCCGATACCTTAATAAGGAATCGTTCAAGACACTGTACACTGTGTATGTTAGGCCCATACTGGAGTATGCAGCACCAGTCTGGTCAAGCACGTCAAGAAGTTAGAGAAAGTACAAAGGTTTGCAACAAGGCTAGTCCCAGAGCTCAGGGGAATGTCGTACGAGGGAAGGTTGAGGGAAATCGGACTGACGACACTGGAGGACAGAAGGGTCAGGGGAGACATGATAACGACATACAAGATACTGCAGGGAATAGACAAGGTGGACAGAGATATCCAGAGAGGGGACACAGGGACAAGGGGTCACAACTGGAAGCTGAAGACTCAGACGAGTCACAGGGACGTTAGGAAGTATTTCTTCAGTCATAGAGTTGTCAGGAAGTGGAATAGCCTAACAAGTGAAGTAGTGGAGGCAGGAACCATACATAGTTTTAAAAGAGGTATGATACAGCTCAGGAAGCAGAGAGAGAGAGGACCTAGTAGCGATCAGTGAAGAGGCGGGGCCAGGAGCTGAGTCTCGACCCCTGCAACCACAATTAGGTGAGTACAATTAGGTGAGTACACACACACACACACACACACACACACACGCAGGCGAGGAGGTGTGACTTGACCCCTGCAACTACAAATATGAGAGTATACAGACTCTTAGAAGGTTTCAGAGAAGGGATACAGGAACAAGAGGTCACAACCGGAAGTTAAAAGCTCAGATGAGTGACAGGGATGTTAGGAAGCATTTCTTCAGGCTAGGAGTCCTCAGGGAGTTGAATAATCTAGAGAGTGAAGTAGTAGAGGAAGGATCCAAACATAGCTTTAAGAAGAGGTATGATTAGGCTCTTGGAGCAGGGAAAGAGTGAATTAGTAACGACCAATGAAGAAGCGGGGACCAGGAGCTGTGAATCGACCCCTCCAACCCCATATAGGTAAGTGTACGTACACACGCTATCGACAAGTGCTTTTGACAACCAGTAACTAACACAACAAGCCATGTAATGAGTAATGACATTCATTATTATCCCAGAGAAATTACGTTAATTTCATATTGAACCCTCCAGTGTTACTTAATACGTATTACGTGAAAATCATTTCCTTTTATGTTGCACATAGCCATTATAATATTAAAAATTAAAAAAATATTTATATAGGAAAAGTATTTGTATCAATATCGGCCGAAAAATGGGTATCGTAATAGGTATCGCCGAAAATTTTGGTATCGTCCCATCCCTAGTTTAGAAGGGTCTCATTTTCCATCCTATTCTTTACGCACACATAGTCATTGCACCATGACTGTATTTGTGGAAGGCTTTTGCTAAGTCTGTGTATAATACATTTGAATTCTGTTTGTCTTTCAGTGCATCCATTCCATGTCATAGTGTTCCAGTAGTTGTGTGAGGCAGGAGCGGTCTGCTCTAAACCTTTCCTGCCCTGGATTATACAATTAATGGGAATCTATGATTGACGATCTTGCTTCTAAAACCTTTTCAAAGCTTCTTATAATGTGTGACGTTAGTGCTCTCGGTCTTTAATTGTTTGATATTGCATTGGTGCCACCTTTGTGGAATGGGGTTTTAGCTGTTATTTTTAGCAACTGTGGTAAGATATTGTGTTAAAGCTCCCTCTCCATAGAATGCTTAAGACACACGAAATGGGTTTCATTTAGTTCTTGATGAACACGGAGTTCCACGAGTCTGGTCCTAGGGCAGAGTGCACAGGCATGTTAACATTTCAGTAACTTATCATAAGTCCAGTAGTGACAGGGTTATGTCAGAATTTTTGGACATATATATTGACAGGCTTTGAGTCTTGTCCACGAAAAAATCGTTCATGTTATCGATTTTTTATTTGATTAACTGCTCATGTAATGGTAAGTTTGGTTTCTCACTTCCATAATTATTATTAATATTATTATAAATTCACGGAGAAACACTAAATTCATAAGGCTACGCAGCATCTGGGAAATAGGACGTAACATGCCGTGATCCTAGAAAAGGGGGAGTAACTCAAAATCCATGGATCAGTAGTATATCAAAGTCAAAGCACTTTGAAGGGATTTTTTCTGATGAATATTATTATTCAGCCTCACAGTTAAGGTTCTTAGAGTCTTACTTTCAAAGTCCTTCGGGAAATTTTATGCTTGATTTGACTTATTATCTTGTCAATTACAACATCTGCCGTCACAACAAAGAGTAAAGTTGTCGACACTTCAAAATGTGAAAGAAATCAAATATGTGTGGTATGTGAATCCGGTTTTCAGTAAGAGGTCATTTCCAATAAGTAACCCGTAACATTACAACCAAAACTTTGAAAGGTGCAGTGAGGATTGTAGAAGTGTGATTGACTTGAGCATGCAAAAAAACTGGTAAGGGTCAGGTCGTGAGGTTTACCAAACAAAAGGGTTTGTGTCAGATGAAATTTTTTGTCAGCGTTTGTAGACGGCAGAAATCTTTCCTGGACGTCACCTGATTACCTTTGCTTCGATGCTTATGCTAAATCTTATTCACACGTCATATAGCTCCACAAACTGTTGGAAGGACACTGATACACTAGATATTAGTTTAATTTTACACTGAAGACAACATCACACTTTTCCAGTGATTTTATTTTTTCAGCTGACCGCACCAATAACCATCTTCTTGTTTCCTTAGACATCTACGCAACCAATGGAAGTGTATACTTATAGTTCTGGTTTGCAATACCCAGTATAAGGGTATATCTAGATCAGAGGCTATTCATATCAACTTTATTCTTCACCATGGGTACCGTCTTAAGGATACTACGCTGAAATAAAATTTCACCTGGCCAAATTAATGTTGCTCGGCCAATAGCATAAACTGATATTTTCTCAAGTGAACAGCATTCTCCTACAATAGTGTGCATATGTATTAGGACAGTGATGAAATAAGACATTTATTTGGAAAATTAATATTTATTTGAAAAATACACGGCAGTGATATTACATATAATTGAATTGATGAGAAATCTGACTACCTCTGCTTTTATAATCACTGTCACACGCTTTGGCACAGAATCGAACAATGTTGAACACATTTTGGCAGGTTCTTTGTCGTGGTACCATTTTGATTGTTGCCCTTAAATTCTCAGTTGGGTTGAGGTCAGGACAGTTCACAGGCCAATTTAGAATGCTTAGTCTACTCTCTTCGAAGAATGTCAGCATTTTTCCGAAAGTGTGGCATGGAGTAAGATCCAGCTGGAAAATGCCTTCACTATCAGAAAAGTCTCTATCCAACAATGGGAAACAAACGAACTGCAAGAATTGCCTTGTATTTGTCACTGTTCATCGTTCCCTCAACACGACAAGCCGTCCAGGGCTTGTGTTTTGGCGCTTGTTGAATGAATCCGTTCTAAAGAGTTTCGTCTTTGCTCCGTATCACTACCACTGATCTGTACCTATGTACAGTGGAACTTCTGGTCACGACCATAATTCGCTCCAAAACTCTGGTTGTGACCCGATTTGGTCGTGACCCGTACCTAATTTCCCAAGTGGATTGAATGTAAATATGATTGATCCGTTCCAGACCCCCTATGAATTGTATGTAAATGTTTTTTTTTTCTCAGATTTTTAAGCACAAAAATAGTTAATTATACCATAGAATACACAGTGTAATAGTGAACTAAATGTAAAAACCTTGAACAACAGAGAAAACTAACACTGCATGAGTCCGTTCTAGACTTCAAACGAACAGTTCCATGTAAACAGTTTTTTTTTTTTTTTTTTTTTTTTTTTTGGTTAGAGTTTTATGAGAGGTCTAACAGTTGAGAAGTGAACTCTGTTATTTATAGTCCGATTTCTTTCATTTTTGGTGTACGTTAAGAAGCATTTTCTTCTTCATACATTGCCCACGTTTCAATAAGATAGCCCAATAAACAACTGAGAAAAAAATATTTACCAGGAGTCATATATGACAAGCCGTAGTCTGGTACTGTCACTGCGAGAAGCTGTTTGTGCAGCACCTGCTGATAAAACACTGCTAATTCGAATTTATCATGGTTGTAATTACTGTAACTTATGAATAACTTACAAGATAATCGACGAAAACGAGTGCACAATGAAAAAAAAATTGAGACAGTATGTCACTCTGACTTTTTTGGGTTATCGTAGGTTTTTTACTCATATGAATATCAAAATGGTATACAAAACCGACAGGTTGGTAAGTAAGACACATAGGCAACTTTATTCCGAAACGTTTCGCCTACACAGTAGGCTTCTTCAGTCGAGTACAGAAAGTAGGTAGGAGCAGTAGAGATGTGAAGACGATGTAATTAGTCCATCACCCTTGAAGATTTGAGGTTGTCAGTCCCTCAGCCTGGAGAAGTTCTGTTCCAAAGTCTGGAACTAACTGAAGATCAAACGACAGTGTTGAGACTTAAATACTGTCGGAAGAAGAGGTGCAGAGTAGTAGTAGTGAGAATGTAGCCTCTGAGAGGTCACGTCCTTCTGAGAGGGACGTGACCTCTTTGTTAGTTGCAAACCAACAACAGGAAGTGGGGAAAATTGGCACGTGCAAAAAAATGGCGCAGAATGTGAAAATTGTCGTGGCTGTGTTTGTTCACCACCTGATTATGTGCTCGTGACCAGATGCAAAAATTTAGCAAATTTTTTGGTCACAAACCGATTTGTTCGTGTTTGGAAGCGATCGTAACCAGAGGTTCCACTGTACTTCAAAATGCGTCTCACTTGAAAATATAATTTTTTCTTCTTTCCCATCTTTCGTCCATCCCATATGATTGAGTGCCCACCGCAGCCTTTTGTTTTTTTCATAGCAGCAGAACAGAAAATTGTTCTTTATCGGCTTTCTGGCTTTCTGTCAACTTCAAGGAGCCTTCTTTTAAACAGTTGAAGGGAAAAATCATTTACGCCAGCAAAACCAAAACTGTCTGTAGATATTTGCTGGTGTTCTTGGGATCCTTAGGAATTATTTACTTTATGATAACCTTGGTCATCTGTGAGTTGCGTCTTGCCTTTTCTTGCACATTTCTTTGACGCAGCGCTCCAGAGTCACCTCTTTTGACAATCCGACCAACAACTGACTTACCTAAGCTTAAAGTTCGGCGATCTGTCTGATTCTCAAATCACCATGTTTTCTAAGACTTGCAATACTTGCCCGCTTCCTAGGTGTAACATGCATCATGAATTTCAACAGTAATTGTGAACTGAAGAGTAGAATTTGACGATTCCACATTCACTCATGGAGCATGCATGCAGAAATACCCTTACAGAACAACAGCTTCTGTAGCACTGACGAGAGTCGCAGGGTAACACCACAGCTGGATGATTGCTAGAAGTCGATAGCAAGCTCTTCTCAAAATTACCCAAACTACATTAAGCCGGAGACTAACGCATATTGTGAAATACTCACAAAATTTACTTTTGTCCCAGTTAATTTGCATAATATTCACTGCACTTACATATTCTCACGTTTCCTATAAACTCTCTTTAAACTTCATTTCCAAGGAAAAACTGTCTTAATAAAGAATCCAATCTCCCAGTGTGCCTTTGTTCTGTGAGACGATGAGAGCACTAAGTATCGTAAAGTAAGTTTAATACTAATGTACATTAAGTCAGAGTTTTACACAATAATTTTTATAATATGGAGAAAAAAGACTAATAGTAAAATATATTAGCGATGAAAGCGTTCAATAATCTTCAAGAAATACAGTAAGTCTAATAGTACAGAGCACTATTACGATGACTAGGGTAAATTAAGTCGAATTGTGGAATCAGAAATCTAATAGCAGAGTGAAATAAGAATAAAGGCATATATAATAAGTCAAATGTAAATTGTCAAAAAATAAATGAACACACTAAATGTAATAGCAAAGAACAACAAGCTTAGAAATTAATAACATCAAGTCTATTATTCAATGATGTCGTGTAATTCTAATGCCAAGATTACCATGTTCTCTAGGTGACACCAAAGAGAGATACTGACCGTCAGTGGAACCTTCCTAAGATGATGTACAGATCTTCGTTTCAACTCATCAGTAAGATGTAGTGACAATGGCAAGACAAGGTTTTCTACACTTCTGCAATAATCATTAAATATGCATAAGTTATCGTATTTTGCTCAGCAAAAGGCACATGTTAAACTGTCACTGCTGAGAATCTGTGAGTTGGAGAGACAGAGCAATTTCCAAACAGTGGTATTGCTTTATTTTATAGAGATGATATATACAAGGTATAAGGAAGCAATGGTAACACGCATGCCCATCGTACACAATTGAATAAGTAAATAGCTCATATATATTTTTAATATAAAAATATAATAATATATATATATATAATATATATATATATATAATATATAATTTTAAAATATATATATATATAATATAAAATACAACACTGATCTCTGGCTGAAGGAGACTCGAACCTACGACCTTGGGACAAGGTACGCAATGCTTTACCAATCTACCCACAACTGGACAATACCTTGGCGTGTAGCTTGCGCTACACGTTTGATCCAAGGCAGCCAGCTTTCCCTGAAAGCTGGCTGCCTTGATCAAACGTGTAGCGCAAGCTACACGCCAAGGTATTGTCCAGTGTGGGTAGTTTGGGGTAAAGCACTGCGTACCTTGTCCTAAGGTTCGTAGGTTCGAGTCCCCTTTCCCGCCAGAGATCAGTGTTTGTGTACATTTCGCCTGCTCCTCGCGAATTCCTTGCATATATAATATATATAAATATAATATATATATATATATATATATATTATATAATATATATATATATATTATATATATATATATATAATAAATATATATCCATTAAACTGTCCAAACGAAAGTTTCAACGTTTTAATTTTCATTTCTTCAAATTTGGCACAATAGACTTGAGTCGCCTGGACATGAAAGAATGGCTCTGTGCGCACTATTAAAAAAATCTGGGAGCTCTTAGTACCTTGTGGGAGCACCAGTTCAACTGAGCCAGCTAGAGCAAATAGCGTGGCAAACATCAGGGATTCACTGATGCCATGTCACATTAACACTCCAACTTTAAGAGGAAAGTAAAAATAGGTTAGATAAATATATGTGTGAATGTGGGTGGATGTGAGTTGGACCTGACTAGCTTGTGCTAGTCAATGGATGTGACGTGAGTAGGTGGGTCATTTGTCTAAGCCGGGGGGAAAGAGTGTGACATGTACCTTCCTTGCATGGGCCAGTAGGCCTGCTCAGTGTTTCTTCTTTCTTATGTTCTTGTGTATTCGGCAGGCTGGCCGGCTGGCTTGCTTTGGTTGTCTATCTGTCAGTATCTGTCTGTCTATATCTCTGTCTATATCTCTATCTATATCTCTGTCTATCTGTATTTCTGTCTATGTATACCTCTATCTGTATCTCTGTCTATGTATACCTCTATCTGTGTCTCTGTCTATGTATACCTCTATCTGTATCTCTGTCTATGTATACCTCTATCTGTATCTCTATCTATCTATATCTGTCTCACATGTACACATAAGTACAGTTATTATTTTTATTATATATTTTTATTAACACACTGGCAGATTCCCACCAAGGCAGGGTGACCCGAAAAACAAAAACTTTCACCATCATTCACTCCATCACTGTCTTGCCAGAAGGGTGCTTTACACTACAGTTTTTAAACTGCAACATTAACACCCCTCCTTCAGAGTGCAGGCACTGTACTTCCCATCTCCAGGACTCAAGTCCAGCCTGCCGGTTTCCCTGAACCCATTCATAAATGTTACTTTGCTCACACTCCAACAGCACGTCAAGTATTAAAAACCATTTGTCTCCATTCACTCCTGTCAAACACGCTCACGCATGCTTGCTGGAAGTCCAAGCCCCTCGCACACAAAACCTCCTTTACTCCCCTTCCAACCTTTCCTAGGCCGACCCTACCCCCCCTTTCCCTTCACTAAAAAAGACTGATACACTCTTGAAGTCATTCTTTTTTGCTCCATTCTCTCTACATGTCCGAACCACCTCAACAACCCTTCTCAGCCCTCTGGACAACAGTTTGGCAATCCCGCCCCTCCTAACTTCCAAACACGAATTCTCTGCATTATTATCACACCACACATTCCCCTCAGACATGACATCTGCACTGCCTCCAGCCTTCTCCTCGCTGCAACATTCATCACCCATGCTTCACACCATATAAGGCGTTGGTAAAACTTACTCTCATACATTCCCTCTTTGCTCCAAGGACAAGTTCTTTGTCTCCACGACTCTAAGTGCACCTCTCACCCTTTTCCCCTCATAAATTCTATGATTCACCTCATCTTTCATAGACACATCCGCTGACACGTCACTCCCAAATATCTGAATACATTCACCTCCTCCATACTCTCCCCCTCCAATCTGATATCCAATCTTTCATCACCTAATCTTTTTGTTATCCTCCTAACCTTACTCTTTCCTGTATTCACTTTTAATTTTCTTCTTTTGCATACCCTACCAAATTCATCCACCAACCTCTGCAACTTCTCTTCAAATCCCCCAGAGCACAGTGTCATCAGCAAAGAGCAACTGTGACAACTCCCACTTTATGTGTGATTCTTTATCTTTTAACTCCATGCCTCTTGCCAAGACTCTTGCATTTACTTCTCATACAACCCCATCTATAAACATATTAAACAACCACTTTGACATCACACATCCTTGTCTAAGGCCTACTTTTACTGGGAAATAATTTCCCTCTTTCCTACATACCCTAACTTGACCCCTCACTATCCTCGTAAAAACTCTTCACTGCTTTCAGTAACCTACCCCCTTACACCATACACTGCAACATCGGGCTACATTGCCCCCCTATCCACCTTGTCTTTACCCCTTTTTCCCAAAATCATAAATCCCACAAAAACCTCTTTAGCCTTATCTAAATACTGTTCACTTACATGTTTCACTGTAAACACATGGTCCACGCACCCCCTACCTTTCCTAAAGCCTCCTTGTTCATCTGCTATCCTATTCTCCGTCTTACTCTTAATTCTTTCAATAATAACTCTACCATACACTTTACCAGGTATACTCAACAGACTTATCCCCTTATAATTTATGCATTCTCTTTTGTCCCGTTTGCCTTTATACAAAGGAACTATGCATGCTCTCTGCCAATCCCTAGGTACCTTACCCTCTTCCATACATTTATTAAATAATGGGTGTTGAGAAATGATTTACCAGATAAGTTTGTTTAAATATAGAATACTTAGCTGGTAAAAGACAGCAAATCGTCTTCACAGCCGCCCCTTCAGACGAGGTCTTGAGTAGCTGTCTTGATCATTTTTCAACAGGCTGAAATTAATTATATTTTGTAAGATTATAAATTACCCCTAGCGGGTGTTATGTCAGCATATTTCATTCACTGATTGCTGACAAACTTACTTGTATGAACTCAAAAGTCCGCTTAACATCGGGGTTTATGATAAGTGACTAACTCGTAACCTCGACTCAACTGCAGAGTCAATAGTAATACATCACGAGTTAGAACACTTACCTGGGTATATGTATCTGACCTGTAGTTACACCCGGATATCCGATGAGTTGATTGAAGAATAGTGTTCTTTGAAGAATGTTGCACTACACTCTGTTGGATCGCAACACTCGTTGTTAAACTGTTCATCAATAATTGTTCACTCAATATCACTAAGAAGTTGATCACACTTCTCTGTAAGTGTTTATCGTGTTTTGTGAGACACTTTGTTCACACTAACGCACGGATCAGTGTTCTTTGTTGGTTATCCTTGCGTCAGTGTGACTCACAGTAGAGTCAAAAGTAATCTCACCTCACAACGCCCCATGCCGTCATTGTCCCTCGCACATAAAGGAAAAGCTGACCTAGTACTTTTTCTTCCTTGCCACCTCCTCCATGAAGCAAAGCAGAATTCTTACTGTCTTAAGCATAGACAACAATGTACACTATCTTTACCATGGTAATAAAGTGGGAGCATGGTTTTCCTTAATTGTCCTGCTAAGGTAAGAGATGGACTGTCTTTTATTAAAATACACTTTGCAACACTGGACTTTGCAAGGAGAGTCGGTCACTTGACCACGTCGCATACTCGTACTGCATCTGAGATCAATTACTTGCTGTAGCAGTAAACAATTTGCTTGCCCCTTCTGAGAGGGCTGGGCCCATCAGGGCTGAAAGGGGCTGAAAGGGCTGAAGGGGCTGATAACCCCTCCTGGAGAAAATTTCTCCACACTGGGGGGCGGCAGAGGTTTTGTTTTTTTTTGCCGGGGTGAACATTCATCACTTAACATTAATTTGATTTTATCCCCCCCCCCAAACCAAATGCTGTTTAAATCTTTTGAACCTTTTTCGGGCGTGGTTTCGGGAAAATCACTAATTTTTTTTTTTCAACACTGTGAAATTTCTAACGGACTATTTATTTATTGTCACTTTTTTCCCTCCCCCCTTTGTTAAAACATAAAGTGTCCTGAGGGTTTTCCCTTTTGGGAAATAAGGAAAATAGGGTCAAAATTTTTTTTCCAAGTGGCCTTGGGGACCTGGGACCATCTTTGTCAATAATCACTAGGTCACCAGTTTTTAAAGGGGACTTATGATTTTCAGGAACACCAGTCCTTAAAAATTTTTCTCTCAATGAGGTGGGGTTTAGTTTTCTCCCCAAAATTTTCTCTAAAACTTTCCCAATCACTTTTTTAAAGGGGTGTTTTAATTTATTCTGAGTTGCTAAAGGTTCAAAATAAGTAGGACCCTTCTATGATTTCTTTATCATTCATGGGAGGAACAGGTTGGGCCCTTCTGCCATGGATTTAAATGAAGGGATTTAAACCCACTTCAAAAATTGTCCAGTCATGGGAAAAACCCTAATTTTAGAGGTCTTTTTGTTGACTCTTTTTTCCCAATTTCGTCAGGGACAGTAGGGAAAATTCTTCAAAGTCGATTCTTTGAGGGATAAAAGAGTCTTCCTTAAACAATTTTTAAACAATGCGATCATTCTTTCATAAAACCCCGGCCGTCCCAAAGGAGATTTACGGGGAATGTATCTCCAACGAAAAACTGCTTTGTTTCAGCACGTTGAAACTTCTGGTTGATAAAAGATCTTGCTTTATATAAGCAGCACCAGAACAGTTTTCGTTGCTTTACTGAAATCATCATTTGGGGGAAAAATCCCCTTCTGGCTGCAAAGTTTCCGAAAAAATTTTTGATAAAGGCTTCAGCAGACATGTCAGGGGCCCTACTTCTAGATGTACTGCTCTAGTCTTTAGCACAAGTGAACAAACAAAAGGACACTTTGAGGGGAATTTTTGTAAACTTTTTTGGTTTTTAAAAATTAAATTGGTCCATGTAATCTACACCTTAAAACCTTTCAAATGGAGTGAATGACAAACTCTTTCGGGGGGATAGGGAGGGGGCCCAAGGATACTGACATACTCGCATATTTTAGTGACGAAAAAAGTAAAAACAGTCCCTTTTTTTAATTTTCTCCCCACTTTGTCGACCTTGATTTATCCTGGGAAATTTTTTCGTATATGACAAAGTGTGCCCGTACCCCACCTTTAAAACACTTTTACTTTTGGGCTTTGAAAATCAGTTTTGTTAGCCAATAAATTGGGGGGATCAATATTGGATGTTTGGTTCTATGGGTAGTGAAGAATTGGGGTTCCCTTCCTCGACATCTTAAAATCTTTTCGGAGTCGAGATAAAGTCCTAAAGAATTAATCATAACGGTTTCTTTTGGGGATTTATTTGTTTTTCCGGGGAAATTTTTCTATTTTAGAGAAAACTTTCTTTCTGTTTTTTAATTTTTCACCCGTATTTAATGTGTTCAAGACATTCATAATCGGTTTTTTCCTTTTAAAATTAAATTTTAAAAAAGACAAGCTGAACCTTAAATTTTAAACCCCAAAGTTGAGTATTTAGATCCATAAAGGACTATTTCTGCTGTGTTTTGCAGTATTTACAAAACCTTTTTTCCCTGCTGTGTTAAAAGAAAGACTGTTTTTTTTTCTGCCATAATGTAGCTTTTTTTGCTGAGGCCGGGTTAAATTTTCTTTTAGAGAGCCAGTTCGGTCCGGGGAGCCAAAATTTTAAATTATCCACAAATTTCTTGAGTGGGACACCACGTGACAACATGTCAGCTGGATTCTTTGTGTAGGGGACGTGGAGAAAGAGATAATCCTCACTTTCCTTTTTTTTTCTGAAAATTTTCTTTCTGTACATAGCCACCTTACTTTTTATTATTTCTTAACCACTGGAGAATGCTTTTATTATCATCCGAAAAAACGGTTTTTTCAATAGTGAGATGATCAAGTACTTTTTTGAGATTTGATAAAATTTTTTACCTACATGATGCTGGCAAAATTCAATTGTGGTACTGTTTTTGGCCTTCCCCCCCCCCCCCCCCCCCCCCCCATTGCTTCCCCGGCCCTTTTAAAAAATTATTGTACTTCCTTCGCATTATCATGTTAAGGGTAAAAAGCGCCTTAAAACCCCTGGTTGACGCACAAGAAACATTAATGTTACGGGTTTCCCCCCCTTTGGGCCCATTTTCCTGGGAAATTGAATTTTATTTAAAATTGTTTTAAAATCCCCTGGATATTTCATCCCAGTTCATTTATTTGTAGAAGCAAGTTTTTATCCCATCCCAATTTTTTAAATTTCCATGCATCTTGCATAAGCATTTTACCCTTTTTTTGGGATTTGGTGAGACGAGTCCCCAGGGGGATCAAAAAAATTGTGATAACCCCTGACAGAAAAAATTTGTTCGGGGAGTTTTTTGCTTGATTTTAAATTTTTTATCCTTTTGGAAATCCAAAAATACTTCCTGTTGTTCCAATTAAGTCCCAGCAATTGATTTTCAATCCCGGAAATTTTTAGTTTCGGGAAATCCCTTTTTTGATAAAATTCCCCCTTTAAATTTTGTTTAAATTTTTTATTCCCCTCCTCAGAGCCTTTTTTGCTTCTTTCTTTTCCTTGTTGCTTCTCTGTATTTAAAGGGTTTTAAAAACCTCCTTTATTTCCCCAGTCCTTTTAAGATTTTCCACATAGAAATTTTCTTTAAAATTTCTTTTTAAGGGCTTTTAGATTTCTTCAAATGTTATTTAGGGTAGCTTCTTGTAAGAATGGAGAGGAGTTTCAAACCCAAAAAAAACTGATTTGAAACCCGTAAGTTTCACAGGACTTTGAGGATCTTTGGATTTTTTAAAGGGGCCCCAAAAAATCCGAGCCCCCAAAACTCTATCTTTTCTTGTAGTCCTACTTTTTAAAAAAGCTTTGGAAATAACAGCCGTGTAGGCATATGGGCTTGTGGGGAAAATTTTATAAACACGTTCCACGCTTCTCGTTATGAGGGTTCCCGGTTTACAGAAAATCATTAAGACTTGCTACATTTCATTTGCAGTGCACCTGCAATTAATACAACACGTAGTGGGGTGGTTTCCCGAAAACTTTTCTGACTCCATGGGAGGGAGATAATGAGCTTCTGTCTTAATTATTTCGACCCACTTCCTCAATTTAATTTTTTGTCCAACTGTTTTTTGTATTAAATTATCATAGGGCAGTCAGTAGCTCTGGATTCTTTCGGGGTCATGTATATATGCTTTAATTTGTCCGAAAGCCATGCTTTAAATTCCTAGGAAGGGTGTGGGGGGATTTAATTTCCAATTTTAACCTAACCCAGTACTGTCCCCTCTTTTTAAATTTTATATTGTCCCAAAAAATTTATTTAAGTTTGGAAAAATTTTTAGGCTTTTTTTTAAATTTTCATTTAATTTCCCCATTGCCCTCTTTAAAAAAAACAACTTTCAAAACTGGGTTCCCTTCTTTTTCAGTAATGATAACCTTTGCTGTGGTAAATGATCCCGCGGGGTTTTTCTCGTAACTAGTACATTTTTTCCCCTGAATTTAAATTTTCAGCTTTTTTTCCCAAATTTGGGGGGAATGGGGCCACAATCAGGGGGCCTCCCGCTGGGGGTTTTTAGCAAGTGAACATCATGTTTACTTACAAAATTTTTCACAAAAAAGTGATAATAATTTCCCTTTCCCAAAGGGTTAAAAACAATTGGACTAATTTGTGTCCCTCTGTTTGTCAGGAAGGGGGGGGGGAAAACTTGAACCCTTTGCTGCTTTCAGGCTGCAACTTGTTTTTTTTAATTTCCCCTGGATCTGCACAGACTTAGGAAAACTTTTTACTACCACGCTTCTACTGTCTTTTTCCTGTTTTCCCAGACCAACAGTGATTCTGTCTAGGAAAATGTCTGTTTTTCCAGAATTGTGGAAATTTAAAACCCCATACCCCAACTGTACTTTGGGAAAAGGGTTGTTTAAATTTAGTTTCTGCAACACTGTTCTTCTTAAAGAAGGCCTTTTTATTTGCCTTTTAACATAAAAAGGTAAAAAAATGCCCACAGGTTGTTAGGTAAGGGCAAAAATGCAAAAATTTTGGTATCTTTATTTCCCAAAAGTTTCGCCTACACAGTAGGGTTCTTTAGTGAGTACAGAAAAGTTTATAGAAGCAAAAAATACTTGAAAACGATGTAATCAGTCCCCACCCTTAAAGTTTTTAGGTGGTCAGTCCCTCAGTCTGGAAAAAGAGCTTGTTCCATTTGTATGAAACAAAATGGGGTTTTAAGTGAAAAAATGGAGGGCCCTTTTATAAGGGGCCAGGAGGTTTTAGACGTAGGTTACTAGAAGAGGTGAAAAAGCAGATGTTGGGGGGTCAGGGCCCTCTCAAATCCCGCCGGGTTTTCCCCTAGTAGAGGTTGTCAAGTTGATTGAAAGGGCATACCCAAAATACCCTTTTTGTTGCAGTGTCTCACAGTTTTAAAAAAAAAAGTATAAAATTTTTCCGACAGGTTGTTAGGTAAGACACATTTGCAACAGTTTTGGTATCTTTAATTTTCGAAAAGTTTTGTTTTCACAGTAGGCTTCTTTAGTCAGTACACTTCATCTCCATATTATTTCTTTTCTATGGGAAAAAATGCCTTTTTTCTTTCCCGACTTTGGGGGGTGACCACCTCAAAACTTTTAAGGGTGAAAGGACTGTTACATCGTCTTCAAGTACTTCTTGTTCTTCAACTTTTCTGTACTCGATGAAGAAGCTACTGTGTAGATAAACTTTTCAATAAATAACGTGCTATGTGTCTTACTAACAATTTCATGATTTTATCGCTTTTTATTCATCGTCAGACACTGCAACACAGGGGTATTCTTGGTCTGACCTGCAATCAACTTCGACAACTTACTGGACCTGATTTAAAGACCTGACCTCCCAACACTTCTTTACCTTTCTATGGACTAACGTTCCCTTGCATAAGGTCTCCATCTTGTCACTTCATCTCAATTGTTTCTATGGAACAATGCTCTTCTCCGACGATGACTGACTACCCAAACTTTAACGGCTTTCTGGACTTTTTAGCCAACGTTATTCTTTGCTTTACTGTTCACTTTCTGGACTACGCATACCTACTGTGGCGAAACTTTCGAAATAAAATACGCACTGTTCTTATGGCCTTTGAAAGCTTGATCAAATAGTGTCAGCACATTGGTTTTGTGTAATTTATTGGATAAGTCAACTCGAGCTATCGGGAGAGCAGTTGCTTTAAACTTATCTCTCACATTTAATTCTGTTGCTTGTTGACTTCCTGATTCTGTGGAAGTCTTCTGTTGTTCAGCAAAAGTATTTGGGAATAATGCTGTATGATGCATACCCTTGCATTTAAAACACTTCTTCAGTGAGCATTTTCCTCCCTTGTGTTCACCTAAACACTTGATGCACCTTTTCAGCTGATGAACACGTTGTTTACGTGCCTCCATTGATGTGTATTGACTACAATACTGTGCCCAATGAGTTCCATCACAAAGTACACATTTTGGAGTACGTTTATTTGTGACAGTCTGTTTACTGTCTGTTGTATTCACAGCTTGATAAATACCTATATGGGATTTCCCATTCTGAGGTTTAGTGGGAGTAGGTATACTCTTTTTATACTGAATTGAAGGTTTGTTATCCACGGGATTTGTGGATTTTTCATCTTGTCTCGTTGTTTGCATGCATGAAACTATTGTTTTTAAACGATTGCTAATTTCTTCACAAGTGAAGTAGCGTTTATTGAACATAATATTTAATCGTTCAATAGTTTGTGGTGACAACTTATCTTGTACAATACCACTGATAAACCAATCACATTGTCTTAGGTCATATTTAGCACCTAGAGATCTGAGACTATTGTCTAATGTGATTCTAAATGCCTGTAAGTCTGAAAAACAATGACTTAAGAAATCGTAATGACACGATTGCAAACAAACCATACCCCCGGCCGGGATTGAACCCGCGGTCATAGAGTCTCAGAACTCCAGCCCGTCGCGTTAGCCACTAGACCAGCTAGCCACAATAAGATTCATCCAACTAGGTATATTTCTACACCATAGGAAGGTTAGCACAGGCACCTCTGTGACCACAAATGCAAGTTTTTACAGACGAATCTCCAGCTAGCGTGGCCGTGACGAACTCTAGCTCAAGTCCCTTCACTGCCGTCAACATGTGGTCACAGAGGTGCCTGTGCTAACCTTCCTATGGTGTAGAAATATACCTAGTTGGATGAATCTTATTGTGGCTAGCTGGTCTAGTGGCTAACGCGACGGGCTGGAGTTCTGAGACTCTATGACCGCGGGTTCAATCCCGGCCGGGGGTATGGTCTGAAAAACAATGTTTGGGTGGCTTCAAGCTTGATATTAAGACTGCATGTCTAACTCTGGCCTTGTCAGCATCAAAGTAATTGTCTGCTGAGACACGTAAAGCTATTTGATAATTGCCTTTAAGCACCGGAAATGACTTAATCATTTCATAGGGTTCTCCCTTCACAATACATTTAAGATAATTGAACTTAGCAAACTCATCTATGTCAGTTCGTGAATTTACTATGGATTGAAAACCACTAATGAATTCTTCATAATTATGACCTTATTCTCTGCTCATCTGTTGGTGTGAGCAGACGTACGCCTGCTGCCCTCTCTCGGCGATTGGAAGACTTCCTGTTTTTTTCCGATGTGGCGCAGAGTGTAAGGAGGAGGGTAAATACTGTGGGCATCCAGCTGGTTCGCGGGGCAATTTCACCGCAAGCTGCTCCTGTGTGTTGCCATTAATCATCCGGGATACGTATGGAATTCAGGATGAAGAATTGTATGGTGTAGCACTTAATGGTGCATACAGGGTGTTTGTTAAGTTGTTGAACACCGGCGTCTATGAGAGGCTGGTAGAGAAATACCAGGATGTGCGGGTGGACGTCAATTCTATGGTGAGTGTCCGCCTTTAAGACCTCCAGGAACTATACATGTTAGAGTGCGAAAAGTACGTTTTAGGCTGATGAAACGGACATACGCAATGTTTTTTAAGGACTACGGGACCGTTCACCTGGCACAGCCCGGCAAAATGGGGGGAAGGTTGCATACTGGATACCCAGGGGCGCACATTTTCACTGAAAATGACGATACGGCACCCCATTACCGTCATAGTTATATTGGAGGCCTTCAGGACTCAGCTCATGGTGTTCTATGCTGGGCAACGCAGGACATGCAGGCGTTGTGGTGGTTATGATCACATTGCTGCATATTGTGAACAACAGACTCGACTCCATGGTGTTGAATGTACTGCCGCAGGGGAACCTGGGCAAGTTGGACGTGCTCTAGAGATACAGGAAGGAAGTGGGCCTGGTCGTCTGTGGAGTGAGGAGGTGGAGGAGGCAGAGGCAGTGGCGGGTGCGGAACTGACGGCCCCTGTGGCTGGGGGCCCTGTGGGACCCATTTTGCATGATTGTGGGGGACGGCATGGTTCGGCGGAGGAAGCCATTGACGAGGTCCTAGAGAATGTGCTCACCTCGCTGTTTCCCCATTCCGATGGGGAGGGCGAGTTGGTGACGAGGGCTGATGTGAGGAATGCTGCAGACCTGTGTGGACAGCAAACTGAGCCCATCGACTTGGTGGTGTCTCACGGAGCACTGTGCCCAGAGGGTGGGAAGGTCAGACATGTGGTGGAGGTGGAGGTTCACCGTGAGGTATCACAGGAGGTGAGGATGGAAACAGGTGGAGTCGCACGGAAGCGTGAGGCTGTGACATCGGATTCAGATGATGTCCTGACTCCAGCACAGAGGACCGGCAAGGTGGTGGTGGTGTAGGAGGACGGTGGTGGTCCCTCGGGGACTTTGGGCCCGGAGCTGGACCGAGGAGGGGTTAGGGCTGCCAGTAGAGACGTGCATAAAGGAGGTCTGAAAGGACATGGTGTCGTTGTGAGGAAGGTGTCAAAGCACAGGGGGAAGAAACCACCACTGGCCTAAGGTGTATGACAGTTAACATTAATGGTTTGTGTCAGGATGTGAAGCATGCGTGGTTTGCAAGTTTCTTGTGCCGGCATAGAGTGGATGTTGTATTTGTGCAAGAGCACAATATCAAGGTGGGGCATGTATTGGAGGTGAATGGTTACAGGGCTTTTGTGATGCAGACGGGACACTTGAAGGGAGGGGTGGGAGTCCTACTCCGGGAAGCGAGCCCATTTGTGGTTAGTAGAAGTGAAGGGGGGGGGCAAGGGGCGTATTATCAGAGTGGATGGATGGTGGATGGGCGAGCGAGTGGCGTTAGTGTGTGTGTACGCACCCGCAGAGAGTGATGCACGTCTGAAAGTGGATTTTGTGAAGGATGAGCTCATTTATTCTTTCCGTTCTTTACCACCTGTTGCTATTGTGGGAGGGGATTGGAATTGTGTTATTTGCAGGGCAGACATTGAGCCGCATGGGGCAGGGCATTTTTCAACTATCCTAGATGATCTTCTGAGAGATGTGTGTCTACGTGACGCATTTGGGGGTGGGGCTTCGGAGGTGGAGCACACTTTTGTTAGACAAGGTTATGCGGCGAGGCTAGATCGTGTGTACATCACGAAGCAGGTTAGAGTGGAGTCCTTGCGTACGGCAGAGGTGGAATATTCAGATCACAGGGCAGTTGTGGAAGACCTGGGGTGGGATGGGCTGGCAAGGAGGTGGAAGAGTTATTGGAAACTAAACGCGAGGATCCTAGGTGATGAGGAGGGGCAGGGAGGATTTGAGACGTTGTGGGCAGAGTTCAGTGAGGAAAGGCGGGGCATTGAGGATTTACTGGGATGGTGGGACGGGGTGGCTAAGGCACGAATACGTAAGTTTTATGTGAGGGAGGGGAAACACATGATGCAACAATCATATGGGCTCCTTCAGTACCTAGAGGGTAGGTTGAGGGATTGCTATGGGAGAGGTGGACACGGGGGAGTATATCCTGTAGAGGAGATAGAAACGTTGAAGGGAAGGATTCGTGAGCTGCAAAATGAATGGTTTAATGCAGTGCATGTGCAGAGGGGGGTTGAGGAGGTGTTATGGGGCGATCAACCGTCGGCGTGTGTTTTACGAGGTCCGCAGCGACGTCGGACGGCCACAGAGGTTGGTAGGTTAATCGTCCACTCTGAAGTGGGGGAGTATCGTGAGGGGCAAGTGTTGAGGATGACTGAGGGAATGAGTGGTTATGCGGATGCATGGTATGAGCAGTATTTGGGACGTAGTGCAGTGGGAGGTGCAGCATTGCATAGCATCTGTGAGCTAGTGCCATGTTCATTGGGGCGTAGTGATCAAGTAGCACTGGATGGGAAGATAGATGAGGGCTAGGTTTGGCGGGCATTAGTGAGTATGCATACGGGAAAGGCTCCGGGGATTGATGGATTACCCTGTGAATTTTACCTGCAGAATTGGAAGTTAATGTGTGGTTTCCTGGTTGAGTTGATGAATATCATGAAGGAGAAGGGGGTGTTGGGGGAGTTGCAAGCCACAGCAGTGGTTGTTCTGGTCCCAAAGGGAGAGGTCCAGAATACCCTCAAGGATTATCGGGCGATATCTTTACTTTGTGCGGATTACAAATTGTTTGCAAAAATACTGGGAAATCGCCTGAAATGTCGTGGGTCGTGTCTTCTGGAGGGCATATGGGATCCTGGCGATCTATGGTCGAGGGTCACGGACGTCTTAAGGGGTTTGTAGAGGGTTTGGGGGGGAAAGGGGGGGCTTACTTGCTTTGGATTGGCAGGGAGCTTATGACCGTGTGGAACGGGAGGCGTTGGGGGAGATCCTTCTAAAGCAGGGATTTGGGGAAGAAGTTGTGGAATGGGTAGATACATTGTATCGAGGGGCGTGGGTGCGTGTGCAAATTAATGGTCGCATAGGGGAAGCAGTGTGTATGGGGCAGGGTCTCAGGCAAGGATGTCCACTATCTCAAATCCTGTTTGCCTGTGTTCAAGACCCTTTTTACAGACTCATTGAGGCACGTATCTGTGGGGGGGGTAGGGACAGGGGAGGTGGGGTGTCGGCCGGGGATTGTAGGATACGTCGACGACACGACGGTACTTGTGCGGGAGGGAAATACTTTGAGAGAGGTGGGAGAGGTCATTTGTACTTTTGGGGAGGCTACGCGGATGAGGGTTAATGTGGAGAAATCTTGCTTCTTAAAGTTGGGAAATTGGAACTGTCAGGGGGATTGGGATGCTGGTGTGGAGTGGAGGGTGGTGGATAGCTTAAAGATATGTGGAATAGTGTTTATGGAGAATCAAGTGCGGTCGAGAGAGGTGAACTCAGAGCATATTGTGGAACGGGTACAGCATAGATTGGGGAGTTTGCGCCCATATCATTTGACATTGTTGCAGTGGGCCATCGTGGTAAACACGATACTATACAGTAAGGTTTGGCATGTGGCAGCAGTTTACCCCTTAATGGGGCAAGGAATTACAAGAATTTTAAGGCAGGTGTTTAGGTTTATATGGGGTTCTGGGTGTGATTGGCTGAGGAGGGAGGTGGTAATGCTGCCAGTACGTCAGGGGGGGTTAGGGATATTGGATCTATGGCGTTGGGTAAAATGTGTTTTCTTACGGAGGGAATATGTACGGGTCTGGTGTGGGGGGGTTAAAGCTTCTGTATGAGGGAGTGAAGAGGTGGTATGTGGGTGCAGAGTTGAGGGAATGTGAGGAGGTGCTGCGTACCGTCATGGTCCTACGGGAGCCTGGCAAGATTCGCATATTATTATTATTATTATTATAATCAAGGGGAAGCTGCTAAACCCGGAGGATTATACAGCGCCTGGGGGGGGATGTGGAAGGCATTCAGGCTTAATTCGGGGAACTGGAGCACAGATCCAATTCCCTAAATCAAGAGCCCCTCACCAACATCAAGGAACCTTCCTTGAGGGGAAGATTCGCATAGGGGTTTTGGCGAGAGTAATTGGAAGCCGGGTGGTGGTGCCGGTGGAGGGAATATACTCCATGTATGGATGGGGAGATATTTGGTGTCGTTTTCGTAAGTTTAAGCTCAGACCTCGGGTGTGGGAGGTTATGTTCCATTTCCTGCATGGCATTTTGCCATCAGGAGCGGTCCTGCGGGCGAGGCGAATAGTAAAGGAGAGTGGGTGTGGAGTGTGTGGTGGCGAGGATACGGCATATCATGCGGTGTATTTTTGCGAATATTTGGGGAATGTTAGGGATTGGATGAGTAGGATTTTTGGGCAAAGTGGGAGGGGGGCTTTCCCGGGTTTGAAGAAGTTGCCGTTTTGGATGTGGGGGGGGGGGCCAGAGTACAAAAACGTCCCATTGGCATATTTAATGGAAGTTTTTGTGTACTTTTGCCCTGGGGTATGCGGGGGGGGAAGGGGGTTTGGGGTGGCGGGGGGAAACAGAAAGGGAAAGCTACTTTTTAAAGGATGGTTTGCAAACGGGGAAAATTTATAGGGAAACCCGGCGGTGGGAGGGACCCTTCCCCCAAAAGGGTTTACGTTTTTTAAACAAATTGGGGGTTTTTTTCGCTTTGTAGTGGGGGGGGGGGGGTTGTCAGGGCGGGGGAAAGGGATTGAGAATGTCACCCGGGGGTTTTCCAAGGGCTCCCCGGGGGGGGATTTGTTTGTGTTTGTGTGTGTGTGTGTGTGTGTGGGGTTTTGTGTGTGTGTGTTTGTTTTTGTGGTGTGCGTTTGTGTGTGTGTGTGTTGTTTTTTGGGGCGTGTGCGTGGGGTGTGGTGGGGTGTAGGCTTAGTTTGAAAACCCCGGGGGAAAGGCTCAGTGGGGTTAGTGGGTTTTTAGGAGGTACGTGTGATGCTAGCGGAAATTTAAAGTGTGTGATCCAGTTTGATAGTGGGGAATTTAGGTTTATATTTTTGCATGCTTTGTATCATGGGATGAGGGACTGTTTTAACCCTTGTGTATATAACCCCTTTGGGGCTTTTGTTGGTCACTTACCCATCACACCAAATTGCCCAGGGGGTTTGAGGTAATATTATTGTTTAGAGGTTTTTGTACATGAAATGCAGTAAGAATGTTTGGGGTGGGGTTTGTTTGATTGTTTTTACTTTTTGCGATGTGACAGGTTATATGCTCATGTCCGGGGGGAATGAAATCCTCCCGAGGGGGGACGTGGGGGTTTGGGCCTAAATGGGGGGGGAAGAGGGGGGGGGGGGAGGAAATAGAATGTTTGGTTATAGGGGGAAAGATTGAACTTTCCCCCTTTTAAAGGGCCATTCTGTTTGGGGAGGTTTTATTTTAAAGTTTTACCCGGTTTTTTCCCCGGCCCCGGGGCCTTTTTCCCAAAGGGGTTTTGGCCCGGGCCCTTTGGGGCTCCCTCTTTAGGAATGCCCGAGACCTAAGCTCCCTGGGAGGAGGCAAAAGTACCCCCTTTCATTTTTGGGGAACCAACTGTCCCCAGGCCAAACCCACAAGTGGGCCCTCTCGGGGCTGCCATCCCACCCAAGGAGGCTAAGGGGAAAATGACGGGTTCTTATGAGCAAAAGGCTCGGGCTCAGGCACCTACCCCCCCTAAAAGGGTTAGGCATGATTCGAGGGTTTTGGGAGGTTAAAAAATTTAGGATTATATACACACATACGGTTAGGGGGGTTATTTTTCAAACTGTTCAAAAACTTGTACCTTGTGTGTGGTGAGGGGGAAAGGGGCAAAATATAAATTTATTTTTTTAATGCCCTTTTTGTTTTATGAAAAAATTTTAACTAGGGTTTGGGTTTTTGTTTCATTTAAATTGTTTATTTTTGGGCCCAAAACCCCTGGTACTGTTTTTGTTAAGGCTATTTTCTTAAAGGCAATTTTTTTCATGTTTTGGTTTCATTTTTCATTACAGAGTTTATACATGCAATTTTTGTAGCAATTTTTGTTACGTATGTTCAGTGTGGGTAGAAAAAATCGTTTATTTTTATAAGGATGGTGTATTTTTATATATACTTCATTTAGTGATTTCGGGTCTTTAATGTATGTTTACATGTATATTTTTAATACCGTGCTCAAAGGTAAAAAAATAAAAAAATTTAGGTGTGAATAGCTACGGAATTTTTTGGTACTTTAAAAATGCTAATATTACAATGTAAAGTAAGAGGCCAAAGCATTATTTTATAAAATAAAAATTTTTGGGTAAAATACGGGTTTTCATACAAGATATGAATACAAAAAGTCAGGTTTGGCTAGTAGCAATTTTTAAAAAATGTATGTTCAGGGGTAAAGGGTTTTCTCCCTTAGTTTTTAAAAGGGTTTTTCTTATAAAAAGGGTTTTTTTATGTTTTTTGTGATTACGTCCCAAAGTGTGATATGCATGTAATGTATACTTTAAATAAAAAAAAAAAATAGACCTTGGAAAATAGGTAATGAAAAGGGTAAATAAGCTTGGTAAAGGCACTTGCTGTTGTTTACAGGTTTTTAACAGTTGTTTGAAACCCCTAGTTTTCAGTAGGTTTTGTGAGAGAGGTTTTTCGGCAGACACCTGTACTCCAGCCACTTTAAAATTTTTGGGTTTCTCATTCGCTTCCCGGATGAGGGAGAGTGCAGGTTTTGCTTTGCACCCCTTAAAATGTTTTCCCCCGACGGGGCTACCTCAGTCAAAAATATGGCGCCCCGGTGGGACTGGAAAGTGAATTTCGTGGGCATTGGGAAATCATTAGTGAGGCCTTTAAAGCCTACGCAGTCGATGGGGTTATTGCCCCCAAAAATTTTAAAAAGAGACATTTTTGGCATCAGAGACAGGGTTTGTAAAGGGGTGGGACTGAACGGGTTTATAGGGAAAAATTTTTGTGAAGGTGCTAACTGCTCAAGTATCGAGGCGTTTGGGGGTCGTTATCAAAATGTCAGCTTAAAAGTAAAACCGGGAGTGAGATCAAGGGTTTACGGATGTTATCACGACATTTTCGGGGTCACTCCCAACGTGCCTTTTGAAACTGATGAAGTAGATATTCGAAATGTTTTTTGAAAAGTTTTTGGAACCGTACATCTAGCCCAACCTGGAAAAGGGTTTAAAAGGGAGCTTACACAGGATATCCTGAGGGTTCTTTTTAATCTCAAGATGACGCTAAGGGGATCCTATAACCTTGTTTTGTATATCTCGAGTAGTTTAGAACCCCGGTAAAAGGAGCATGTGCAGGGCAGAGGCCCAAAGTGCCCACTGTGTGGCGAATATAAACCTATGGCCCCAGACGTGGCAAAGGGGAAAATGGCTCCTGGGGCCCGGGAAGGGGCGGACAACCCCGCGCATTGAGAAAAACCCAAAGGCCCGGGAAAAAAAAAACCGGGGGGAAGGGGGGAGGGGGGGTCGCATGTGGAGTGAAGAGGTTTTGGGGGCTCCTTTCCCGTGGGAAAACGGAAAAAAAGTGGGACCCTAATCACCTGGCCCCTCAACATACCCCTTGTCAAGGGGGGAGGTGCAGGTGGGGCAGGGAGTGAAAAACTATTGAGGAGGAGTTTGGAAAACGGTGAAACAGGTATGTTACAGTCTAAGGGGTGGAGAGTCACGCGAGCAGGAAACCCCGGGATCAGGGGAGAAAGGTTTTGTGTGGGAGGGGGGGGAACAGGGGGCACCCTGTGGGTGGACAGTGCGAGTGCCATGGAAGGGGCATGGAGAGGATTAAAAGGGGGGGAGAGGTTTGGAAAAACCCCTTGTGCTGGCTCCCAGGAACTCAGATATGGAAACTGAAAAGGGGAGCAGCGTCAGATTCGGACGATGTGCTGACGCCGGGGCAAAAACCCGGGAAAAAAACAAAGGGGTTATTGGGACCCAGAGTTTACCCCTACGAGAGGGGGCCCCAACAGAAGGGGGGGATTGTTCGGAAGGGGGGGTGGAGATTGGCAAAGGAAAAACCCCAGGGGGAGGGGCTAAAGGGGGAAGATTTTTTTGACTGAGGCAGGGGGGGAAACCTTAAACCCCAATGTGTAGCAATAAATATTAATGGTCGTTGGTGGGTTAAAACGGAGTGCTTCAGGATGTTTTGAATATACAGGTTGAGTGTTTTTTTTTGAGGACCCACAATTTTAAGTTTGATCGGAATTAGGGGTGCCGGGGTATCAGGCTTATGTTTGCCATTTAAAGCGTTTAAAAAGGAGGAGGGGGGGGGGTTGTCAGGGGGGCACCCCTTTGTATTGCACGGGGAAAAGGGGGGGAGGGGGGGGGGTATTATTGGGAATGGGGGGAGGGAGAGAGTGGCGTTTGTGTGTGTGTATCCCTCAGCAGAAAGTGAGTAAAGTAAAGATGGATTTTGTGGGGGAGGAGCTTGTGTACAACCTACGCACGCTATTTCGTGGCGCTTAGTGGGTGGATTGGAATTGTGTAGTTAAGGGGGCAGACTGGAACCAGAGGACGGGATATTTTTCCTCAGTCGGGGGGGGCCGTTTAGAGATCTTCAGTTACGTGATGCTTTGGGGGAAGGTCTTGGGAGGGAAAATACGTTTTAAAAGACGGGGGAATGCGGCTCGTTTGGACGGGTTATTTTTTCTCAGGGGTTTTTGGTAAGTTTTTTTAAAAGCTTTTGAGATGGTGCTTCCGATATAGGGGCATATTAGGGAGGTGGGGGGGGTGCTTTGGCTCGTAGGCGGGGAAGTTTTTGGGAAACTGAACACGAGGGTTTTGGGGGGATAGGGGGGGAGTGAAATTTTTTTGCAGTTTTTTTGGGGAACACTCTGTGAGACAGAAGGACGGGAGGATGTGCTAGGTTTGGGGATAGTTGGCTAAGGAAGAATACGTAAATTTTTATGTGAGGGGGGGCAAACGCATTAACCCGTTGGGTATGGTTTTGTAAAATTATTTAGAATCTAATTACGGATTGTACAAGGGGGGGGGGGGCGGGGGCCCCGGGTTACCCAGGGGAGAAAAAAACACTGTTAAAGGCGGAAAAGGGGTTTTTGCAAGAAGAACGTTTTGCAGGGTACGGGGTACGGGCGGGCTTGACGAAGTACTCGGGGGGCGACAAGCCTTTGGGCTTGTGTGCGGGCGGACAGAAGGTACGACAGGAACGACTACAATACTGGGTTTGAAGTCATTTCTTGGGTGGGGGGTTTTAGAGAGGGTCGGGTATTAGGGGAAAACCAGGGGGATGATACATATGCAGATAAAGGGTTTTTGAGGAATAGGGAAAAGTGGGGGGGGGCGGGGTCTTTGGCAGTATGGGTAGTCCCATGCAAAGGGGAAGGGTGATCGGGAGGCACTGGGTGGGGTCTTGAGGGGGGGAAATATGGAGACCCCTTTTAGGACATGAGGAAGGGGGGAAAGGGCACCCTGGGATCGATGGTTTACCAACAATTTTATGTACAGCACTGGGGTCTGCTTGGGGGTTTTCTATAGGGTTAATGAATGCCATGAAAGAAAAAGGTAAGAGGGAGAATGCAGGCAAGGTGGTGGGGGGGTTTTTGGCCCCCGAAGGGTAAACAGCAAATTACCCTTCGGAATTACCGAGCCATTCGTTGTTTTGTGCTGAATATAAATTTGTTTGCGAAAATTTTTGGGAAAATCAGTTTAAAATGTGTTGGGGGGGGTCGGTTTGATTCAGTTTGGTTATCTTTGGGGTCAATGGGCGGGGGCCCCGGGATCTTTAAGGGGGCTCCGGAGGACATGGAAAGGGGGAAAGGGGGGGCGTTGGTGGCTTTGTTGAAAAGGGGCTTATACGGGTGGAAAAAAAAGGGTTTTTGGGGGATTTTCCCCACGCAGGGATTTGCGAAGAAAATGGGGGGGGGGGATAGTTGACTCAAATGCGAAGGAAGGGTGCAAATCAATGGGTGTGGGGGGGGGGAGTCAATTTGGAGCGGGGTTTTGGGCAGGGAGCCCTTTCACAACTATTGTTTCATGTTTCAGGATCCCTTTATGGATGGGGGGGATCGTCAAAGGGACAGGGGGGGGGATGGTGAGAACCCGGGCCGGGTTGGGGGCTATGTTGAGAACAACATTTTTGGTGAGTGAGGAACAGGGTTAGGATTTTTGGGGGAATTGTACACAATTTTGGGGAGAGCTATGGATAAAGGGTAAATCTGGAAAAGTCAATAAAAGGTGGGGCTGGAGAGGGGGCCCAGGTTTTTAAATGGGGATGTAAGTTGTGCAGCGGCGGACCGGGAGCTGAAAACTCAGTGTCATGTATAAACTGCCCTGAGTGCTGCCGGGGTTTAAAAATTTCGAAAAATGGGAACGGGTGCAGCGACTTTTGGGGAAATGTTGCGACCTCCCCTTTTTTTAAACCCCTTGGGCAACTGCAATTGTCATCAATTTATTATTTAATAGTAAAGTCTGGTTTGTTTCAGCGTGATCCCCTTTTAACAGGAACGGGATCACAGTTTTCTTGAATGGTGTTAAAATTTTTTTGGGGGGTTCAGGGTGAAACGGGTTTTTAAAGGGGAGGTAGTGACATTGCGTAGTAGAGGATTTTTGGGGTTTGGGGGATTGAGAAACGCATGAAATGTGTTTTTAAGAGGGAAGTGATAGTGCAGGTGGAGGGAGGGGGGGCAGTAGATAGGGACATGCTCACCTGAGGAAAGGTATGAAGGGGGAAAAGAATGAATGGAAACAGTTTTTCCCTTAGTGTTACCGGGAATCGGGGAAAAATAAAAGGGGGAACTTTGTGTAATTTTTAAGGGGCATTTTTGTGGCGCCGGGGAAGGGGTCTACCCCTGTATGCATGGGATGTAATATGGCAAAGAATTTTTGTAAATTTAAGGGTATGACCTAGGGGTTTTAGCTTATGTATCGTTTCCGCTGGGAATTTTTCCAACGGGGGGGATGTTCGGTAGGGGGGTTATCGAGGGTGGGGGGTGGGCAGATGCAGTGGGGGAAAAGACTGCGTATCATGTTGTCTATTTTTGTGAATTGGATGCATCGGGGATGGATGAGTAAGGGGATGGAAGGGTGGGGGGGCAAGGTTGTTGGTATTAGAAGCTTGAGTCTTTATATGGATGGTGTGGAAAGCGGGGGTGGTAAGGGGTTTTTTTTGCATATAAACGTGGGGGTACATATATGTTTTGTGGGGGAGAGGGGAAGGGGGGGGGATGGCTGAAAAGGGCTTTGGGGGCTCTTTTTATCGAAAAATTTGTGTCGCAATAGAGACATTTTTTGGGGGAAAGGTAGATGAGGTTTTTTCTGAGGGTTAAGAGGGCTAACAATAGGGATTTATTTGGGGTTTTAAAAGGGGGTTTAACTGCCCGGGGTGATAGGTTGGTAAAAGGGGGGGGGGGGTTTTTAGGGGGATTCAGCGGCTCACCCCTTGGGGGGCATGAGGGTGGTTGGGTGGATTGGGGGACTGGTAGGACTAGTGAGAGGTCTGAAAAATTAGTTTTGCTTATTCCCTTGATGGGAAGGGGTTTAAAAAGCAGTTTAAAATATATAACTTTATAAAATTTTATAACATGAAATTTTTTTGGTAGCGATTATGTTTCCGCTTGTAGGGATTTTAATTTAAATTTTTAAATTTTCTTTAGAGTGTTTCCTTTTACTTGTTCCTTGAAGCCTGAGTTTTTTTGCCATTTTTTTAACGTTTCCAGCTTCAGTTTGAAAATTACTTATTATGTAAAAAGTGTGGAAAGGATTAGTTTTCTAAATTAAATTTTTGTTATATTCTTTGTATGTTTACTAATAGGCCTGCTAGAAGGCACAGCGAAAGTATAGCTTGTGGCAAAGTGTGTTTTTGTTTTGGGAAGTTTGCAGTGCTGTTAGGGGGGGTTTTTAGGGGTTTGGGGGTTGTTAATTACTAAAAAATGAGAACCTTTTTGGGTAATCTTATTCTTCCTAGTCTTTGGGGGCTTTAAATTATTTACATACCTAGATTGTACCCCTTATGTAGCATGTGGTGTATTATCTTGCTTTTTTTGCGTGAACTCACGAATGCAATTTTTTTTTTGAAAGTTTTATTTTATGGTTTTAACATTAATAATTGTATTAAATTGGTGGGGTAATTCTTCTACTTATTAAAGGGGTATGTTTATAGGAATTAAAATTTTTATAGTTTTTTGGTTTTAAATTTATTTTTGTGTCTTGTTGTTCATGCATAAACCAAATCTTGGGAAATAACCCTTAAGGTTTTTATGAGGCAGGGTAGACCATTAAATTTGACAAATAAAGCATTTATTTTTGAACGGGGGTGTACTAATTAAGGGGGGGGAGAAGTCCCGCGTGTTTTTTGCACTGGCAATAAGATTATTTTAAAAGAAGGGGGTTTTTAGATGTGTTTGGGTTTTGTATATGGTTAAATATGGCCATTATCATAGTGTTATTTTCTGTACTTGGGTTGTGTAAAAAGAGGTTTTGTAATATCTATAGGTTTTTAATTTTTTTACTCTTTTTCTTATTGTAATTTGTTCTATTTTTAAATAAAAAAAAAAAAAAAAAATTGCTGGTTACAAAAGTATCCAAACATTTTAATTTCTACCAGAGAATCAGATTCAAGAAATTTCTTTTTAAAATCTGTATTCTGAATTATTTTCAGACGTTTATAAAATTAAAAATTTTTCCTCAAGATCACAAAATCTATTTTGTATCTTGAGTTATCCTATACAGACTGAAATTATTTTTCTAATTGTGTAATTTAGTCTGTAAAAACTGAAAATGAGTTTTCAAACAAGCCTTTTTAATGGTATACTGAAAATTGTAGCACCCCACTTAAGTGTTTAAAAACATGCTGCTATAAACAGCTGAGTTTTTGTTATGCTTAAGTCAGCAATAATCGAGTCAGACACTACTGACCTACTAAGCTTAACCTCAGGGTCAATGACCATGAAGGGTACACAGTACATATAACTGGTGTTTATGGCTTGAGTTTGCTGTGTCACCCTGACAACGATGATTAATCGTAAATAACGATGTTATACACTTCATTCACTATACACTATAAATGTCACTGTATAACTGTAAATCACATGTGAATATTACTTACACATATATAAATGTCACTGTTAATATAGATGAAAACATTCTTTACATATAGTTTCCTTTAATATAACAGGTATATCTATAAGAAACAAACTTTAACACAATCTTGTCTCTTAGTCTCTGTCTATAAACATTATAAACGATATGTGTATATACACTAAGACAAACTGAACATCAGTTGGGTTGCTGCTGTCGTCAGCGTTTCTCGAGCTAGGGAGCAGTAGACGCTGGGTGCCATCCCCCGTTTTCTTGTTGGGTGAGTCACCCAGTTCCCGTTTTCTTTGGGTGAACGCTGGGTGAGCGCCCGTTTTCTTTTGGCTGCCCCATTCTCTGTGATTGAATCTGGAGGGACTCATTTATACTGATTACATTGTAAAACACTAGTTTTACAGCTTTTTTTTCGAAGGACCTTGGCACATAGGTTATTTGTATGCTGTAGTACAGCATATTTGGACCACAGTGTGGCCCTTATCCGGTTCGAGCACGACCAAAATGTTTTGAGAAATGATTTACCAGAAAAGTTTGTTTAAATGTAGAATACTTACCTGATATAAGACAGCAAATCGACTACACATCCGCCCCTGCAGACGAGGTCTTGAGTAGCTGTCTTGATCATTTTTCAATGGGCTGAAATGGATTACAATTTGTAAGATTATAAATTACCCCTAGGGGGTGTTATGTCAGCATATTTCATTCACTGATTGCTAACAAACTTACTTGTGTGGATTCAAACGTCCACTTATCACCGGGGTTTATGATAAGTGACTAACTCGTAACTTCGACTCAACTGCCCACGAGTTAGAACACTTACCTGGGTATATGAATCTGACCCACAGTTACACCCGGATTTCTGATGAGTTGATTGAATAGTGTTCTTTGAAGAATGTCACACTACACTCTGTTCGATCACAACACTCATTGTTACACTGTTCATCAATAATTGTTCGCACAACATCACTAAGAAGCTGATCGCACTTCTCTGTAAGTGTTTATCGTGTTTTGTGAGACACTTTGTTCACACTAACGCACGGATCAGTGTTCTTTGTTGATTATCCTGGGGTCAGTGTGACTCTCTGTAGAGTCAAAAGTAATCTCACCTCACAACGCCCCACGCCGTCATTGCCCCTCGCACATAAAGGAGCGTCGATCAAGCTTGACCACGGTGCATACTCGTACTGCATCTGGGATCAATTACTTGCTGTAGCAGTAAACAAGATGCTTGCCCCTTCTGAGAGAGCTGGGCCCATCAGGGCTGAAAGGGGCTGAAAGGGCTGAAGGGGCTGATACCCCCCTCCTGGAGAAAATTTCTCTACAATAGCACCAACCACTCCAAAACTATACCCCCACCTGCTTTTAACATTTCTATCTTTATCCCATCAATCCAAGCTGCCTTACCCCCTTTCATTTTACCTACTGCCTCATGAACTTTCCCCACACTCACAACTGGCTCTTCCTCACTCCTACAAGATGTTACTCCTCCTTGCCCTACACATGAAATCACATCTTCCCTATCTTCATCAACATTTAACAATTCCTCAAAATATTCCCTTCCATCTTCCCAATACCTCTAACTCTCCATTTAATAACTCTCCTCTCCTATTTTTAACTGACAAATCCATTTGTTCCCTAGGCATCCTTAACTTGTTAATCTCACTCCAAAACTTTTTCTTATTTTCAACAAAATTTGCTGATAACATCTCACCCAGTCTCTCATTTGCTTTCTCTTTACATTGCTTCACCACTCTCTTAACCTCTCTCTTTTTCTCCATATACTCTTCCCTATTGCGTCACTTCTACTTTGTAAAAACTTCTCCCAAGTTTCTCCCTCTTCTGCCACCTCCCAGATTTCTGCCTCTTTTGTCCCCCCCCCACACTTCATCTCCAATCCCCTACACTCTTTCGTCCCCCTCTACTTTGGTACAGTCCATTACTGTCCCAATCTTTACTCACCCTCCTCTTTCTACTTCCAATATGGTCTCCCATACATCTTTGAATTCAGAAACACTTAAAGCCATTTCAGAATATATTGCAGAGACTGAACCTTCAATGGACACTGATTCACCTCCTGTTCCTTCTCTTCCCTCTCCTCCATCTTCACAACTCCATTCTTCGCAACGCTCCATTCCTTCGCTGCTTGAACATCTTCCAATGCCACCCCACATTGACTTTTCTAACCCCTCTAGTCCGTAGGTGCCCTTCCCTATGGATTCCTGGTATTTTCTTCATTGCCAATCATGGCCTATTTACAGTGGAATATCCGCGGCCTCAGGGGTAATCGGGGTGAGCTTCAGATGTTGCTTTCCAGGTTTTCCCCTGTTGGTGCTTGCTTACAAGAACCAAAATTACACTCAGCTGTTTTCCAGCCTATCTCAGGCTATAATTTATTGTATTCTTCGGATTCTTTCTCAGATGGGACCTTTAATGAAAGTGCCCTTCTTCTACGCAATGATATTCCGTACTGTCAACTATTTGTCCATACCTCGCTGCATTACACTGCAGCCCGTATCCACTTGAATAAGTGGTTTACAATATGTTCTTTATATCTCTCTCCTTCTCGAGCATTTTCTATCCCAGATTTTGCCTTTCTAGTTTCATCCTTACCACCACCACTTCTGTTACTTGGTGATTTTAGCGCCCACCATTTCCTCTGGGGGGGGGGTCTCATTGTGACTCACGTGGCATCCAATTGGAGGCTTTTCTCGCCTCTCACCCCCTCCATGTTTTAAATATGGGTACTCCCACCCATTTTGATCCTTGCACTCATACTCTATCTTGCATCGATCTGTCAGTCTGCTCTTCCTCCACTGCACTAGACTTCACCTGGTCTGTTCTACCGGACTTACATGACAGCGATCATTTTCCAATCATTCTTACTTCTTCATATTCACCACCTTTCCGTAGCCCTCGCTGGCAATTTGATCGGGCAAATTGGGACCTTTACTCGCAACTCACTGTTTTTAGTGAGGTTCCTTCTTCATCCTCCATTGATGAGCTCCTACACATCTTCTCGACGTCAGTTTATACCGCAGCTTCTCATTCTATACACCAAACCTCAGGCAGGCATTCTCAGAAGTGCATGCCTTGGTGGTCTCCTGCTTGTGATCGTGCAGTACGTTTGAAACGCGCTGCATGGGACAGGTACCGATACAATAGAACCAATGAGAGACTTCTTGATTTTAAGCAGAAGTGTGCGATCGCTCACTGGCGAGACTATGTTTCCACCATCACCTCTGCTTCTTCTATGAGTGCAGTCTGGAAAAAAGTGAGGAAATTGAGTGGTAAATACTCTCCTGACCCGGCTCCTGTTCTACGGGTCGCCGGTATTGATGTAGCAAACCCTCTTTGCGTTGCCGTTGAAAT
The DNA here is from genome assembly GCF_026875155.1 of Cherax quadricarinatus. Classification (NCBI taxonomy): domain Eukaryota; kingdom Metazoa; phylum Arthropoda; class Malacostraca; order Decapoda; family Parastacidae; genus Cherax; species Cherax quadricarinatus. The sequence continues at coordinate 13,109,782 of NC_069426.1, forward strand.
TGGCACTCATCTGGTCCGTATTTCCCGGGGGCTCCATCTATGCCCCTCGTTTCTTTCCTCAAAGTCTGCCAGAGAGTTAGTACCCTTGGACTTTTCTTTTCTCAGAGAAGAACAGTATAATGTGCCTTTTACACTGCAGGAACTGGAGGCAACACTCTCAGCTTGCCGATCATCGGCAGCTGTTCCTGACGACATTCATATTCGTATGTTACAACATTTACATCAGTCAGCCCTTGTAGTCCTCTTACACCTCTTCAATCTTATTTGGGCACAAGGAATTCTTCCCCAGCTGTGGAAATCTGCCATTATTCTCCCTTTCCACAAGCCTGGTACTACAGGACATGATGCCTCCCACTATCGTCCCATCGCTCTTACTAGTGCAGTTTGCAAATTGATGGAACGTCTGGTAAATCGACGTTTAATGTGGCATTTAGAGACACACAACAGTCCGCTAGTCAATATGGCTTTCGTAAGGGACGTTCTACCATAGACCCCTTACTATGCTTGGATACGTATGTTCGTAATGCCTTTGCGAATAATCACTCAGTTATTGCCATATTTTTTGACCATGAGAAGGCATGTGACACAACTTGGAGGTATAATATTTTAGCCCAAGTCCATTCCTTAGGCCTCCGAGGCAATCTACCATCCTTCCTTAAGAACTTTTTAACTGATAGACACTTCCATGTTCGAGTCAATAATGTGCTTTCCCGGACTTCGTCCAAGCTGAAGGTGTCCCTCAGGGATGTGTTCTGAGCACAACACTTTTTCTCCTTGCTATAAATGATTTGGCCCCTGTTCTTCCACCCAATATTTGGTCATCACTCTCTGTTGATGACTTCGCTATTGCTTATGCAGGCGCTGACTGTCATCTCATTGCAGTTTCTCTCCAGCATGCGGTCGACCGTGTTTCCAATTGGGCCACCATGCATGGGTTTAAATTTTCCAGTACCAAAACTCACCAAATTACTTTCACTAGACGCTCTGTCATCTCCAATCATCATTTGTATCTCTATGGCTCCCATATCCCCGAACGTGATAGTCAGGTTTCTAGGCCTTCTCTTTGACCGTAGGTTATCCTGGAAACCTCACATTACCTCTCTGAAGGCAACTTGTCATAGCCGGCTAAACCTTCTTAAAACCCTTGCTCATCTTTCCTGGGGAGCTGATCGTCGAACTCTGCTTCGCCTACATTCAGCCCTCGTTTTATCGAAACTCGATTATGGTGACCAGATTTATTCAGCGGCCTCTCCTGCTACTCTCTCTAGCCTTAACCCCATCCATCACCAAGGATTACGTTTATGCCTTGGTGCTTTTCGCTCTTTCCCTGTTGAGAGCCTCTATGCAGAAGTGAATGTTCCATCCTTGTCTGATCGCCGTGATGCCCATTGCCTTCGCTACTATGTACGCTCTCACGATCTCCACAATCCTTCCATTTATAGAATGGTCACCGATATTAGTAGACATTCTTTATTTGTACGCCACCCCTGTTTGCTCCGTCCCTTTTCTCTTCGCCTACATTCACTCTTTGTCTTCCCTTCAGTTACCACCTTTATATGTTCATGTAGCATCTCACTTTTCCCTACCCCCTGGGAAGTTCCAGCTGTTCGGGTCTGTTCTTTCTCACTCCCTTGCTCGAAAGTCCAACTGCCTACGGTGGCTTCCCGCTCTCTTTTTCTTGATCACTTCCACTCTCATTCTCATGCCATTGCTGTGCACACAGATGGCTCTAAGTCTTCAGACGGCATCGGATTCGCAGCAGTTTTTCCAGACAGCGTCGTGCGAGGGCATTTACTATCTTCGGCTAGCATTTTTACTGCTGAATTGTATGCCATTCTTGCAGCACTTATTCGTATCGCATCTATGCCTGTGTCATCATTTGTGGTTGTCTCAGACTCCCTTAGTGCTATACAGGCTATACGAAAATTTGATACATCTCACCCCCTAGTTCTCTGTATCCAACTTTGGCTACGCCGTATCTCTACCAAACATAAAGATATTGTTTTTTGTTGGGTCCCTGGTCATGTTGACGTACAGGGCAATGAACAGGCAGACACTGCTGCGCGGTCAGCAGTACATGACCTACCAATTTCCTATAGAGGTATTCCATTTCTGGACTATTTTGCTGCAATAGCTACCCACCTTCACACCCGTTGGTCAACTCTGCTTGGTAACAAACTTCATTCTATTAAACCGAGCATAGGTTACTGGCCGTCTTCGTGTCATCAGTGCCGAGGTTGGGAGACCACTCTCTCCCCCCTTCGCATTGGCCACACTCGTCTTACTTATGGGTATGTCATGGAGAGGCACCCTGTTCCTCTCTGTGAGCAGTGTCAAGTTCCAGTATCGATTAGCCACATTCTGTTACTGCCCTCTCTATCAACGAGCACGCAGAATTTACCTCCAACGTCGTCTTCGTTCTACTACTCTCTCTTTACCTTCCCTTCTTGCTGATGGACCCTCCTTTAATCCTGCCCTCTCTCATTGGCTTTTTTGAAAAAAGGGACAAATTTTACCCACATACTCTGATAAACCCTTTTTGGGCACTCCCCTCGGGCCCTTTCTAGCCCCGCTCTTCTCATCCACTCCCCCCGCTTTTTGTCCCAAAACCTATTACTCATCCCCCTCCCTTTTGCCACCTATGCCCTCGCTTCCTTCCTGACTGCGCGTGTATAGCCCTTGAGGCTTAGCGTTTCCCTTTTTGATTATAATAATGTATTTTGAGTTTAACACATTTTTGTTTAGGCAAAAAACTGGGTTTTTGTGAAAAATTTTTAATTTACAGAAGGAAAAATTAACCCCCTTTTTTTTTTTTTTTCCCAAAAAAATTTTTTAAAAAATTTTTTATAAAATTTGGTTTCAAAGAGAAGATAAATTATTGTATTTAAATTTTTAATTTAAAAAAAGGGTTTTCCCTTTTTTTTTTTTTTAAAAAAAAAAAAAAAAAAAAAAAAATAATAAAAAATAAAATTTTAAAAAATTTTTTTAAAAAAAATTTTAAAAAAATTTTTTTTTTTTAAAACCCTTTAAAAATTTTCCCCAAAATTTTTTAAAAAAAAAAAAAACCCCAAAAAAAAAAAAAAATTTTTTTTTTAAAATTTTTTTAAAAAATTTTTTTAAAAAAAAATATAAAAAATTTTTTTTTATTAAAATATATAAAAATTTAAAAATTTTTTCCCCGAAACCCCCTTTTTTAATTTTTTTTTTGGGGGGGGGTTTTTTTAAAATTTAAAAAAAAAATTTTTTTTTTTTTAAAAAGGTTTTTTTTTTTTAAAAAAAAAAATTAAACCCCCCCCTTTTTAAAAAAAAAATTTTTTTTTTTTTTTTTTTTTTTTTAAACCCTTTTTTTTTAAATTTTTTCCCCCCCCTTTTTTTGTTAAAAAAAAGGGAAAAAGGGGGGTATTTTCCCCCCCCAAATTTCCCAAAAAAAAAAATTTTTTAAAAAATTTTTTTTTGGGGGATTTTTTGGGGGTTTTTTTTATTTTTTTTTTTAAAAAAAAATTTTTTTTAAAAATTTTTTTTTTTAAAAAAAAAAAGGGAAAAGGCCCCTTTTTTTTTAAAAAAAAAAAAAAATTTTGAATATTATTCTATGGAGTTTCCCAGTCGAAATTATTTCCCCTAGACTCTAAAATACCTTTAACAAAACTCTGATCCAAAATCTTGTTGCCTGAGAAGAAAATAGTAACAGACCACATTCTGAAGTTCTTTATAAAATTTCTTATTCGCAAAATTTATATATATATATATAAAAATATATATATATATATATATATATATATATATATATATATATAATATATATACAGTGGACCCCCGCATAACGATTACCTCCGAATGCGACCAATTATGTAAGTGTATTTATGTAAGTGCATTTGTACGTGTATGTTTGGGGGTCTGAAATGGACTAATCTACTTCACAATATTTCTTATGGGAACAAATTCGGTCAGTACTGGCACCTGAACATACTTCTTGAGTGAAAAAATATCGTTAACTGGGGGTCCACTGTATGTATATGTAATCCTAGGTAGTAGGTTGGTAGACAGCAACCACCCAGGAAGGTACTACCGTCCTGCCAAGTGAGTGTAAAATGAAAGCCTGTAATTGTTTTACATGATGGTAGGATTGCTGGTGTCCTTTTTTCTGTCTCATAAACATGCAAGATTTCAGGTATGTCTTGCTACTTCTACTTACACTTAGGTCACACTACACATACATGTACAAGCATATATATACACACACAGTTTTGGGTTTTCTTCTATTTTCTTTC